>VWZD01007536.1:0-87165 GCA_013396695.1 Sakesphorus luctuosus | reverse complement strand
ATGATTCTGTGATTCTATGATCTGGAATGAAACAGCTGGCAACCAGGAAGGAGTAGGAGGGGGAGAAAGAGAGGTAAAATCTCTTCTATAAGGTCACTTCATTCCAACAGATCTCGTTTTCAAAGATTTTGTTTCAAATGCCATGTTGATTCATTTCATTTTGACTTTTATGTTAAAACACTAATTGTATTATATATAAATGTTGACATTCTATTAATATATTAATATATTAATATTATGGGCTAATGTAACAGTCAAGGCAAAATGAATGGGAATGGTAGTGCAGATGTGTGAGCCCTGTTGAAACCGAAACTTCTCATGGCCCCAGATATTTTCAGAATTTCTTTCTGCCTCCCATTTCCTCTGGACCTTCCATATTGGATCAGCCCAAACTGTCTCAAGGAGAGCTGCAAGGAATAAAATGCTTGTAGGCTGTACAGGTTCCCACATGTCCTCCCATGTCATGATTTGTGGGTAGTGAAGTACCCACTGACACTGGTTTTTTATGAGTATCTAGAGCTGGTTTGAAAGAGGGTCCCTTCTATCACATGGAAAATATAGTCACAGTTTTCCTAAATTTTTAAACAGAACTAGAAAGGAAAAAAGAAATCTTTGTGCCTCTTGGTTTTCAAAAACAACTTTTTTTTCCCCAGTTGAATCCTTAAAATCTGTTGCCAAAACCCCAAAGCTTTTGGATATTTTGTCCAAATAAAAAAAAATACCATTGGGTTTTGTGTTATTCTTTTGGCAAGAAAGCAACATTTTGAGGCAAGCAGATGCTTTCTGTCGGAAAATGTCATCTTGTCAAAAGCACAATCTTCCTCGTTCAAGGACATTCCAGCTAGAAAGTATTTCATGAGCTCTGTTTGCATCCCCTCTCCTCTTCCAGGGAGAGCCACACAGTGACTGCCTTTAAACAAGATGAGCTTTCCAAGAGCAGATACTGCAGAATCAGGAATTTCTGGTCATATCAGGGATTATGATAGGATCCAGTCTTATATTCCAAACCAAGGATCCACCTATGGCATGCTGTTAATGAAGTGACTCCATTCTTGACTGCAATTCTCTGTTGTATAAATGTCTATTTCCTCGGTGGGACGTTGTGGTTACTTGGAGAAGCTGGAAGCCATCACACCATCCCATTCCAAGCTTGGCATTGAGCAAGAAGCCACCAGAATGAAATCAAAGCGCTTCTTTCTGGCAGGCAGAGCAGGAGTAATGAAAATTCCAGCCTTGATCCTCTGCCAGGGGTAGGCAGCAAATTGAGTGCATGCCTACCACTCCCAAAGCAAGTCCCTCAGCCTTGCCCACCATGCCAACGAGCAGAAGTACAAAAGATGAGAACAGGCTGCCAGACACAGCAAACCAAAGGGCTCCCTGCCTTAACAGGAGTTTATTACTCTCTTCCAGCTCCACCCAAGAGCAAATCCATCCTGCTCCATCATGTTGGGACTAATGAAGGGAGGTTGGAGATGTCTCCTCCAGCCACCAGAACCCTCCTTGATCACCTTCCCAAAAGATGTACGTTCTTTCTTTCTTGCAAGGTGCAAGGTCTCCACCATTCTAAAGGCAAAATCCAGTGAGGCTGGATGGAGAACCAAGAAGAAACATCACTGGGAGGAGAGGAGACCAAGGCTGGAGAGGAGGCAGGTTCATAAAACTGCCTTGCTTTGTTTCAGTCAAAGATCTGAGTAACATCAATTACTGAGTGGAGCTGCCTCTCTTCAAAGAAAAGCTGGTCTAATGGTGGCATGTGAACATACCCCTCAGCTGGGGCTGTGGGCTGTGTGAGCCTGTGCAGTGCCCACCTGGGCAGCTCGTGCTCCTCTGGGGTAGAGGCAGCTCTGGCTCAGCCACTTGGACAGTGAGGAACCTCAAACGTGCCCCCAACTCCCAAATGCAGAGGCACCAACAAGGATTAAGTGGGGAAGTTGTGTTTGGGAGAAATATTCACATCACCTGCCCTTTGATGCTGAGATTTCCCACCCCACTGGTGAGTCCCCTCCACCCCAGGCCTCCTATTTTCCTCCAGCTACATGAAAAGCAAATCCAGAAACACCAACAGAATAATGATTGTCCCACCACCTGCTCCTGCCTTGGCCACCTGAGCCTGACAATTTGACAGGACAAAATATTTAGTTAGCTGGAAAAATCTTATTTTGCCTTCATACTCCTTGTGCCTCCAGAGCAGCTCCTCTGAGAGCACAGAGTTATTCCAAATGAGCAGAAATGAGGTTAAAAATCAAGCTTTTCCCAACACAGCTGCTGTTAAAAGCTTGGGAATATTGCTACAGTCCTGGATTCAGGGGGGCCAAGGAGAGGGGTTTGAAAAGGCTCAGCCCTATTTTCTTTGGGACTGTGGTGAGAACAAGGTTAGATCAACACTGAGTGCTTTTGAAGGTGCCATTCTGCACTGAACAAGAAAGTGAGGCTTTGAAAATGCTGAACAAAAAAAAGGGGCCTTTGAGATTTTTATTTGAAAGTTGGGAGAGCAGCATATCCCGATTAGTGAACACCCCCTTTAGAAAACACCAGCAGCTGTCTGGATCTATACATTTGCTACAAGAAATGTGGCAATTTAATAATTAATGCCTATAAGTGCCTAGCTATGAAAATGCAAAATGAAATATTAAATAGAGTTGGTACCAAATGGAAGGACTTTGGAAAGGGAACGAAGGAGAGCCATGTCATTCACTATTCCCAGGGAACAGCCCCAAGGATCTGGAGCAGAATGAATCCAGGTGGTGGAGTGTGAAGTGCTTGGGAGCAGAAGAGAAGGTGGGTCACTGATATCATTGTCAGCAGCCCTGACCCCTCCTAAAGTGGGACATGCAGGAAACAAATCCCTCCCAGCAGTGACTGCTTTGCTCCCTGTGCCAGATTCATCCCAAATTTCAATGAGGCACATGCAGGGCACCTTCTGGGCCACAAATTGGTGAGGTCTGCAGCTGAATATGAATAATGAAGAGTAGAGATAACAGCACAGGCTGAGATGTGTGTTCAACCTCCTTCCCCATCCCTTTGGAAGCTCCTGATCCGCTTCTGACGGAGAGAGTGCCTTGGAGTGATCTGAGAGTAACCAACCCTAGGTCAGAGCGAGCCATTTGTGTTATCATTGCTGGCAAGAGCCAGGGTTATTAATTGTGTCAAGATTAAGAAAACCTGGGTAGGATGTTGGTATGCATATCAGGAGTATTTAGTGTAATAAACAGTGTGGAAGCAAAGTTAAACCTCACACTCCAGAGCTCAAATTAATGGCTATTAGAAACCAAGCTGAAATTACTGTGGGTTACAGGTAACCACCCTTCTGTTTCTCTAGGAATTTTGCATCTTTGTCTGGCAGAAGCAGCAGTCTTGGGAAGACTAATTTTTTCAGGTTCTCCTGGACATTCCTCCATCAGATTTTTTGGATGAATTTTACCTATGTTTCTGGTTTTCCAGGATTCCTGATTGGAGCAGATGTGTAGCATTACCAGCCAGGCTGGTGACTAGTAAGGCATGTAAAAACCCAACAAACACTCTGTTTGTGGCAGATCCAACACTTCTGGTGAGTGCTGGCCTCACCACAAGTGCACAGCAGCCTCCAGTCAGGCTGGACATGAGCCCCACAGCTCACATCCAGCTGGGAAACCCTCAACAGATGAGCAGCAGTGCTGGGTGCTGGCAGTCAGATGTAAAACACTGGGTTTGACAGCTTTTTTCCCAAGCAGAAGTTCAGCAGTGGGTCTATCCCATCATATGGGCTTTAGTTTCCACCTGTTCACAGGGAGACTCCATGGGGAGACTGTCCTGTCACCCTCTGCCCCAAAAACTGGCACCACCAGCAAATAACCCCAGCAGAAAGGTGCTGTGTGTGGAGGGAGAGGAGCAAACACAGAGATCCAGAGCAGCAGGAGAAGCTTGACAAATGGAAAAGTTTGGGCTTTTATGTGGGACACACGGCAGCTGTTTCCAGCAGGCAGCAGGAACTGATCAAAACAGGGGATTTTCAGGGAAAAGTAAAGAGATGGCACTGACCATGAGCAGGAAGACTCAGCTCTGGGTCCAGGGCAACTCTCCCTCACTTGGGTTTTATAATCCCATTCCACACATTGCAAAGTGTTTGCTTGAAAGTCAGAAGAGACTCTGGGATCTCATTTCATAACATGGGACCACATTTTCAGCTGGCTGAAATCTCCACGAGTCCAACCCTGCAAACTTAGAACCAGCTCAAATAATGAGCTCAAAAAATGAAAGAACCCCAGAAAAACCTCCTTCATATGTTGTTGCCCTCCAGCTCCTCACAAGGAGGAATGCTCTGAATCATCCCCAGCCAACTGTATATTCGTTATTTTCTGTATTTCCAACTCCAGGATTAAGCAAACTACTCCAGTGCTGCGACATCCATACAATTAAATGTATCATTTTCCCATCAGCTGCCAGGCTGTGCCAAGCTGGGCAGCTCAGATCCTGCTGCCATATGGAATGGATCTCTGCCTGCACGAGACTCAACGTGACAAAGAGAAATGGGATGGCTTTTCCTCCTGTCCCCATGAGCAGCAAAGCACCCTGGAAGCATTTTGTGGGTCTGGGAGGACTTCACTGTGTTAGAGCAGAGCTAAAGGTGTCTATCAGCCCTTCCAGCTGAGGCTGAACCAGGAGCTTTAACTCATAACCCCCACAGGAGGTGGTGTGAGGGACCCATGTGGAGGCTCTTGCCCAAGTCTTCCTATCTTAAGCAGTACCAGTGGCCCTGTGAAGTCCAGGGTAGCTCCTAGAACTCTGCTTAGGGATCTTCCTCCAGACACATCCTGGCAGAAAATATTATACAGAAGGATTCAAAATTGGAGAAATTATGGAGTAGTCAGTCCCTACAGCCATTTGGCTGGAGCTTTCCTAGACACCTGTCAGAGATCAGGGGAATCCTGATCCTTTGAAAGCCACATCAGAGCTCCAGTTCAAAACTATCTAATACACAATTCCCAAAAAACAGTGGAAGGCACCAGCCTTTGCTCCTTGTCCCCTTGGCTAAAACAGGAGGTGTTCTCCAAACAGCACCATGATGGTTTAGCTGCAAAGAGCACAGAGGGATGTCTCTTTTCCTGGAGTTAATGCATTCCCTGCTCATCTCATGCCCACCTTGCAGCAGATGATTTCTGAAGACCCTGAGATTAGCTCAGTTGGTTAAAACTTGGTTGTAATAATGCCAAGGTCGTGGGTTCAATCCCCTGTGTGGGGCATTGACTTAAGAGTTGGACTTGATGATCCTTGTGGGTCCCTTCCAACACAGAATAGTCTGGGATTCCTCAGGACAAGCTGTGCCACCAAGTCTGAGCTTGGCAGTTGCTTTCACAGCCATGGACAGGACAGAGGAATTAACCTGAGCCCCTCTGCACTTGCTGAACCAGATCTGACCTTCTCTTTTGCAACCTCCTGAGATGACCTTGATCTTCCTCATGTTCCCACTGCTCCCAAGGTTGGGTTACACCCTTGGTTCTGGACTCTGGTTTAAGTCTCCCATGAATAACAGTGTCAGATCTCCACACAGCTATCTCAGGAATGTGGCCAGGCTGATCTCCTGTGCTTGCTCAAGGTGACATTGATTCATTCTCCCTCTCACTGCCCAGATTACATTTTGAGAATGTACTTCATAACATCCCTGTTCATCCACCACCACCCAGCTCCCAGCCCCGACCTCCACCTTTGTCAGCCCCCTGCTCTGGGATTTAGGGCTTTCTCATCAACAGAACATGCAGCCTGAGGCACTCAGGCCTTGGGAAGAGGCTGAGAAGTTACATTTAGACACACATCCAAGGTCAGGTTTTGAACTTAGGCTCTGTCTCTATACTCCATTTTTTGCCCACACACCAATACAGAAACCAGGCATAGCTCCAGGGATGGAAAAAGATCTGGGAATGGGAGGACCATTCCCAGATTCAGAGCCCAAGAACCATCCAAAAGGCAATATTTGCACCGTAAGTGATTTGCAAGTGATTACTCTCATATCCAGCCCTCTTGGATGGGATTTCAGGCTGCTCATGGCCTGGACCCACAGCACCTGGTGAGTGTCTGTGCTGAAGGCAAAGCAGAAGAGAGACATCTCTGCTTAACCACTGAAGGGATCTATTTATATTATGTGGCTGAAAGGTGTTTAGGCAAAGAACTAAGGTTTGTGAAACACTTCCAGGTCTTTGTTTTTGCCAGGCTTCTGGGCAGAGCTTAAATGAAGGATTCTGCTTTGAAAAAACTAAAAACAGCAAGGGAAATAAATAGACAGATAGACATCTGGAGTGTTGAACAAGGCCCTCTCCTCAGGCTGACCCAGTTACAGTGTTTGGGGAGAGCTTTGCAATCCTGTCCAACAGGAGGAACAAGCAGCTGAAGGCTGAATTCAGCCCTGGAGTAAACAAACCTCTCACCACACCAGCCCTGCACTTTTCCTTGAGGTCTCCATCACCATGGCCATCAAGAGCTTCAAACCTCCCACCCAGCATGGGAATAGCAGGTTGGAGCAGGTGCTCCTGCCTTTGATGCCAGCAGGTCCCAGACAGAGCATCCCCAGGGCTCAGGGATGTGCCCACGGCTCAGGGAGGGCACTGCCCCCAGCCCAGCCCTGGGGCTCCTGAGGCTCCTGGGCACCAACAGCAGTGAGGACAAACACAGGCAGTGCCTCTCCTGAGGGGACCAGCTGCAGCTCCCCCTCCTCCTGCTCCATGTGTGGCCCCAGAGACACGAGT
Organism: Sakesphorus luctuosus; assembly: GCA_013396695.1. Classification (NCBI taxonomy): domain Eukaryota; kingdom Metazoa; phylum Chordata; class Aves; order Passeriformes; family Thamnophilidae; genus Sakesphorus; species Sakesphorus luctuosus. Next base: position 80,449 of record VWZD01007536.1, on the reverse strand, counting down.
CCTGTGACAGTGACATGTCACCCCAAGCCACGTTTAAGTGAAGAAAGGGACTTCTTACATGAACAGATAGTGATGGACAAGGGGGGATGGTTTTAAACTAAAAGAGGAGAGATTTAGGTTAGATGTTAGGAAGAAATCCTTCCCTGTGAGGGTGGGCAGGCCCTGGCACAGGTGCCCAGAGAAGCTGTGGCTGCCCCATCACTGGGAGTGTCCAAGACCAGGTTGGACAGGGCTTGGAGCAACCTGGGCTGGTGGAAGGTGGAAGGGAGGTGGAACTGGATGTTCTTTAAACCCTTCCAACCCAAACCATTCTGTGGTTCTCTGGTTCTATGACATTAACTGAAACTACTTCACTGCCTGTATTATCACAAAGGCTGACAAAGGCAATACCTTTCACACCTTCAAGTGAAGAAGTGTTGGAATGTCAGCAGGTTTTCTGCAAATCAAACCTATTTTTCAAGTTCAAAAAACAGGAACTAAAAGTGGTGCCCACGCAATTTTCTTTGCAGGTTGAAGTTCAACCACAACTGCCCTGGATGGGCTGGGACAAAGTGCAGATTTGATTAGACATTGCCAACCAGAACTGATGGGATGTTTAAACTCAGCTTTATCTCCCTTAACCTGCTACTAATAACCTTTCACCAAAACTGACTCGAATTTAAAATCATGTTATTTACAGTAGAAGTTGTTCTTTATTAATAATCATTATTATAAGATGTTATTCATGTTGCTTACAGGAACAGCCTGAATGTTTCCCGAGATCTGCCCTTTGTTCACTTGAGAAAGGCTTCTGAAAGGCCACATGTTGTAAAGCAAATTGCTGGAGGTATTTTGGCAGGAACCTTTCTAGTTGTGAACAGGAGGGCAACACAGAGATCAACAAAAATGATGTTTTGGAAACATGTGGGTTCAAATCAGTGTTTTGGCCGTCATGCTGATTCAGAGTGAGTTGTGCAGTTCTTGCCCAACCCACAATAATTATCTCTGATAAAACAGGGTCAGAGGGATGAAATTCTGAACTGAAAAAAAAATAAAGTCAAGGAGAAGAATTCAGGGTGACTCTGCTGAACCCACAGGAAGGGGTCAAAGAGGAGAAAGCCTGTTAGTCACAGACAAAACAAGCCCCACCATTCCTATCAGTGAGGCCTTGGAGAGATGCCCCATCCTTTAAGCACCACCTCCCAGGTCAGTGTCCTTCATTTCATGACCAGCACAATTTGTACTGTTCATTTTGCTGCAAGGGATCTGCACTTTGGACTGAGAAGAAGCCCCATGTTTGCTGTAACAGACTCCCCTTCCCGATAAGAGCTGCCCTTGGGACAGTCCCATCCATGCCCCAAACAGCCAGACCTCCTCTTAGTCCTCATAGCACCCCAAAAACCAATTTATTTCCTACTAGGTCTTAAAACACTTCACAATATGCCAGTAGACTCCAGCACATTGTGTCAGCCCAAACCCACACTTCTATTAATATCTTCACCCCCTCCTTCTCCCCAAACCTGCTCAATTTTTCTTCATTATAAGCTCAGAAGAGCCTGACCTAATAAAAGTAAAGGCTGAGGAGGAAAGGTAGGAATTCTCTTCAGATCTGAACACTGAAATATCTCCTGCTCCTTCAGGGATCTTGGAGCTCTCCAAAGCTTGTCAAGATCTGGTGCTATTTGGGCCTCACTCTGCAGTGGGTGACCAGAATATTTCAATTTTAAGAAAAAAAAAGGAAGAAAACCCCCAAAAGGCCAGTTCCTCATTGCCCTAAACCAAAAATGGATTCTTTCTCTTTTAACAAAACCTCATCACTGTAGATGAAAAATGTAAGTTTGGGAAGAAAATGTGCATCCTGCTGATAAGAAGATTTGTTTGTTTTTTCTGTATTAAAACAAACCAACAAGGCAGGATTGAAACTTTCCAGCCTTTTCTGCATTTTCCTTTGCTTCTCAACTTCAGATTTCACCCACGTGGTTTGGATCCCTCAGTTTGAAAAGCCAGAGCCTGTTTACCAAAGGTGACCTAGAGCTGTGTCTAAGCCCCTCTCTCATATTATCCCTGTCCCTTATAGACCTTAAATATGTCTATTTAGAGTCCATGTCAGAATGTGTAAATTTATTGAAAAAATCAATTAAAAATGGATGTCTATCTAGACCACAGAGCTGATGCTGGGGTTGACTTTGGTCTGCACTCATGGGGTCTGAGGAAATGGTTCCCTCATCCAGCATGAGCCCAGGAATGTAGACACAAACAAGACAAAGGAGGGCCAGATGTCAAACACCCCAAGACTTTCTTTTCATGTCCAACTCCCTTCTCTTACTGCCTGTGAGTGTGGTGTCCACCACCCAAACACACTTGGAGACATCACAGCCCATTCCTGTACCTGAAGGGCCTACAAGGAAGATGGAGAGGGACCCTTCATGAGGAACTGTAGTGACAGGACAAGGGGGAATGGGTTCAAACTGAAAATGGGGAGTTTTAGATGACATATTGGGAAGAGATCCTTCCCCTGTGGGGATAGTGAGGCCTTGGCACAGGTTGCCCAGAGAGGCTGTGGCTGCCCCATCCGTGCAAGTGCCTAAGGCCAGGCTGGACAGGACTTGGATAGTGGAAGGTGTCCCTGCCCTGGCTTGGGGATGGAAAGAGATGATCTTTCAAGTCCCTTCCACCCCAAACCACTCCATGATTCCATGAACCAAAGGTGCTGAGAGCAAACACCACCCCCAAGGCATCTGTGCCAGGGGTACAGTCAGGCTCTGCTTTGAGGTCCTTTCTGTGCTGCTGATGCGCAGGCAGCTTGTCCTTGCTCAGCACAGGGTGTGCCTCCCACTGCCCCATGTCATGTGTGTGAGCAGAGGTGGCACAACGTGCCCAGAGCCTGATGAATCATATAGAATCACAGAATCATAGAATGGATTGGGTTGGAAAAGACCTCCCAGATCATCAAGTCCAACCCTTGGGCCAACTCCAGACCCTTTACCACATCATGGCACTCAGTGCCACGGCCAAGCTCAGCTGAAAAACCTCCAGGGATGGGGAATCCACCTCCTCTCTGGGCAGCCCATTCCAATCCCTCAGCACTCTCTCTGTGAAGGATTTTTTTCTGATCTCCAACTTCAATTTCCCCTGGCAGAGCTTGAGCCCCCCGTGCCCCCTTGTCCTATTGCTGAGTGCCTGGGAGAAGAGACCAACCCCCACCTGGCCACAACTTCCCTTCAGGCACTTCCAGACAGTGCTGAGGTCACCTCTCAGCCTCCTCTTCTCCAGCACAAACACCCCCAGCTCCCTCAGCCTCTCCCCACACCACTTGTGCTCCACTCCCTTCTCCAGCCTCGTTGCTCTTCTCTGGCCCCGCTCCAGCCCCTCAATCTCTTGCCTCAACTCAGGGGCCCACAACTCAACACAACACTCAAGGTGTGGCCTCCCAAAGGCCAGGATCCCCTTGGCCTTCTTGGCCACCTGGGCACACTCTTGGCTCCTCTTGAGCTTCCTGTCCCTCAGTCCCCCCAGGTCCCTTTCTGCCTGGCTGCTCTCCAGCCACTCTGTGCCCAGCCTGGAGCGCTGCAGGGCTTGGGGTGGCCAAAGGGCAGAACACACTGTGCAGTCCAAACAAAGATAACTCTGGGGGCATCAGGTCACAAAAAGCTGGTTTTTTCCTTCAGGGTGAGCCCCTGTAAAAGAAGAGCCAGGCTTGTTTCAGGCCAAGGGGGAACTTGTAAAAAGATCCTTTCTCTGTGCCCAGTGGGATGCTGAAAGCTTGGAGCAACCTTCCCAAAACCCAAAGCAGTAACGGGAACAGAGGGTCCCAGGTGGCAGAGCACCCACTGGTGGGAAATGAATCAGCACTGATCAAAGAGGAAGCCTTGAAGGACCCAAAAGCCAGCCCTGCTCTTCCTCCCCAGCAGCCAGAACAGGTTGCACCAGGAGTCAGCAGGGAATTTTATATTGGAATTCTTTTTTTTTTTTCTGATAGAAAATAAGATTTCTACAAAGCAAAACTATGTCATGAGAAAAAACCTTTTTTTGTTTTTGTCCATAAACAAATTGAATTTTTCATGCAAAAAGAAACTTTTGCTTTTGGATGGTTTTAAGCCAAAAAAAGAAATATTTCATTTTGTTGGAGTTACCTGAAATGTTCTGTTTTAAAAGGGAGCTCTAAAAATATCCAGCTCCATTTCCCAATTACTTAATGGAAAATTCCTTCTCCCACATGCTCCTATTTTCAACCTAGGAATGATCACTTTGAGAAACTTCTTCTCCCATCAGAAACCTTTCCCACCAACAGCAGTCTCATGGATTTGGGCAGCCATTCCACCCCACTAAACCCCCAGCACAGCAGATTTTTGAGCAAACATCTCCAAAACTCAGCACAACAAAGCAGAAAACATGACCCACCCTTGCAGTGTCTCCCACCCCCCGAAGGAATAATTTCAGCTGTATCTCACATGGCTTTAAAAAGCCTTTTGGCCCCATTAATAATCTAAACAGATATTGGGAGTGTAATTAGCAGGCTAATTGGAGAGCATGGTTAGGTATGTACTCAGGCAGGAATATTTTGTCAGTGGAATGAGCAGAGCAGAAATGCTGTTTGCACTAAAGGCCTTGTTTTATCTCTGATTTATGGGCAAAGTCTCAGCCCCACGTACAGAGCCCTGGCCTAAAGCAGTGTTGGACCATCACAACAAGTAGCTGTGAGGCTGAGGAACCCTTTGCCTTCACCCACCACATGGATAAATTCATTTCACATCCCCCACACCGTTTAAACCAACTTTCCAAACATTTCCCAGTTTGTATGACATTGGTGGGGGGAGTTAATTTTCTAAGGGTTTCCAGAAGTCTCAGTTATGTCATGTGTGTGTCAGACAAATGTATAGTGCAGGAAATAGCTGGATTTCAACACCTAAAATTAAAAATTTTCCAGGCTAGCATTCCCCTTTGCAGCCTGAAGGAAAACATCCTCTTGGAGGATGGCATTGAGTGAGAAATCCTACTGGAGACGGGAGGTCCTTACACTGTGGATCTCCTGCAGGGTTAAGGGCTCTCTTTGCCACTATTAACTCATGGCCACACATGGCCACACCCCATAATAGTAAATAATATTGATAATTCTCATTATAATGTATACTATTATACACACACACACACACACACACACATATATATTTATACTCCCTAATAGTAAATAATTATAGCAAGTATATAATTCCAATTAACCACCAGTTTCTCTGCCTGGAGTTTGAAATTATGACTATTCCATAAGTGTTTTTGTGGTTTTACCAATCCCCAAGTCTCCTCAAAAATCAGAATTTCTGTTTCACTGCCAGTTTTGGTCAGTTCAGCCCCAAATTGCACCCACACAGGTAATGATGCCTCATGTCCTCTCAGACCAGGAGTCCTGCCTAGGCCATGCCCCAGCTGCTCTCCCAGCAGCAAAGCCCAGGCACGTCCTCAGGGACATATTTCAGGTCAGGAGGCAGCTCACAGGCAGTAAACATGAATTACTCTTGAACTGAAATTTTTCCATTCCATTTGAGAAATGAAACGTTTCGCTAAACCCCGAGTGAAAGACACTGCCCTGTTTTTGCTGATGGGAATTTGGTTTTTAATCAAAGTTCTGATTTTGTGGGAAGCATGGGTTGTTTTTTTTTTCCTTACTGAAAGCCCTTCAGCAGTAAATCCTTGGCAAGATTTGCTGCTGTTATATCAAGGCCACATTTGCCTGGTTTCAAAAGATGCCACAGCCTTGGGAACACCACATGGCATTCATAGCACCACGTGGAAAGGCTGACAAGAGCTTGGGAGCCTGGTGTGAAAATCCATCGTTTGATTCAATGTAAGTGTCTGCCAGAGCATGTTCACTCCTGCTCAGGGATGAGTCTGACTGGCAGTGGACACACTCAGGGATTAAAGGATCCGAGACATAAGTAGCACAACACATCATTGCTCAGTCAAGCATATGCCACAAAATATATATATTTTACAAGAAAGGCAGGGGTTTTGCACAAAAAGAGTCTCTGTGTCACAGGTAGTCGATATGGTTGAAGGTTCACAGCTCCCCTGGATGGGTTTGGCTTTGGGGCTGGGCACTCTCAGTCCTCCCTGAGATGCAGAAACACCCACGTGTTTTGACAGCCCCTTCCACTGCTCATCTGAAATTCGTGGCGTGGGCTCCAGGCTGTCGCAGCATTCTCTTCCAGGTAAGATTCCTGCTCATTCCTCTCATTTACAACTACAGCAAAGGTGGCCATGCACAGAACTTTTTGACTGCTCTGCTTTGAGTCCCTGGTCTGTTATGTCATATGATATTCTCCAGCCTTATCTAAATAATTCCCCATTTTCTTTCTCCAGAAGTCGTTCCATGGTGCCTTAGGAAACATTTCCCTCTCCCACATTAGAGATGGGATGAGTTTTCCTTTATAAAGCAGGAGCCTCTCCAGCACATCCCAGTGTTACAGGAAAGCCCTCCTGTTGCCTGAGCTCTGGGGGGTGACAGTCCTTTGGTGGGCTCAGCCCCTCCTCTCACACAGCCCTCTTGTTCCTCAGTGCCTGGTGGTGCTGCAGATTCTGTGTCTGCTCTGACTGGTATGAACTGGGCAGGAAACCATTTAACGATGCTTTGGTTTAAGAGAAAAGCAAAAAGCAAAAGCAGTGCCTAAACAAGGGTTTTGGCTTTGCCTTGTAACGTTCCCAGCTCATGTGGGGAGGACCACCCTGGGATTCTGGGCCAAAGGATCAAAAAGGATCCCATCCCATGAAAACAGGCTGAGAGAGCTGGGGTTTTTCAGCCTGAGAAGGCTCTAGGGAGATCTTAGAGCCCACTCCAGTGCCTGAAGGGGCTCCAAGAGAGCTGGAGAGGGACTTGGGACAAGGGCCTGGAGAGAAAGGCATTAAGCTGATGGAAGGTAGATTTGGATTGGATATTAGGAAGAAATTCTTCCCTGTGAGGGTGGGCAGGCCCTGGCACAGATTGCCCAGGGAAGCTGTGGCTGCCCCATCCCTGGAAGTGTCCAAGGCCAGGCTAGATGGGGCTTGGAGCAGCCTGGGCTGGTGGAAGGTGTCCCTGCCTATGATGGGGGGTGGCACTGGATGGGTTTTAAGGTCCCTTCCAACCCAAACCATTCCATGATTCCATAACCTAGGAACCTACTTCCTACTTAGTTATTCATAAAGGCCCATGTTCTCTGTATGGCCCAAGGAGAACTATACAATGGCACAAACACATTTCAGCTGTTCAATGGCCTTTTGAAGCCATTGACTACCACGTAGCCTTTCATTTCCCCCCAAGATGTTCATCATTTGGAGCTGGGGGTGGATGAGGCAGGAGGCAGCAATTCTGCACCAGCTGGAGGTGCACAGAGCTGGCAGAGGGAGGGTCACACGGCTGCTTGGGCAGCAAAACCTCCTCAAACCAAGTCCTTCCAAGGGCTTGAAGTAATGGCCTTGTGCTCATGTGTGATTTCTGTCCTGGATTTACACCAGCTCTGATTTACTCTGACCTGGAGGTTGCATTAGGCCACCAAGTGGCCACCAAGTGGGGGTTGCTGGTCCCCAGCAGAGAACTGTGATTTGAAGAGGCAAAGAATCTTTTGGAAACACCAAAGCTAGTGGGGTCTCAGCTGCCTTCCTTGTGAAGGCATTTCTGGAAGTGCCCCTTAATGTTTAATTGGTGTGTGAGCTACATGCCAGGGTTCAGCAGGCAGGAAACCTTCCTGTGGTGCCTCCTGGGATCCCCAGGTAAAACCTCAGCCAGCAAAAAGTCCAGGCACTCAGCAATAGGACAAGGGGGCACGGGGGGCTCAAGCTCTGCCAGGGGAAACTTAAGCTGGAGATGAGAAAAAACTTCTTTGCAGAGAGAGTGCTCAGGCCTTGGAATGGGCTGCCCAGAGAGGGGGTGGATTCCCCATCCCTGGAGGTTTTTCAAGTGAGCTTGGCCGTGGCACTGAGTGCCATGATCTGGTAAAGGGAGTGGAGTTGGCCCAAAGGTTGGACTTGATGATCTCGGAGGTCTTTTCCAACCCAATCCATTCTATGATTCTGTGATTCTATGAAAGTCACTGGGAAGTATTTGTGATTCAGATTTCCAACTGCCACTTAACCACTGGCAGCACAGCTTAGGCTTTACCTGAAAGATAAACCCTGAAATCTGGCTTAAATCAGTGATGGGGAAATGCAGGCACCCATGAACTCTGCCTGTGGATATAGATGCTCTCTAAACTGTTTTATGCCAGGTGGAAAATCTGAAGAACAGCAAAACAATATAATTATATGTGGTCTGTATTTAGGGTAGTAATATTCAAAGTGTCAGCTCCGACCACATAAGAGGAAGGAAAGCAGGAGCTTCAGGACAGTGGTGCCTCTGGGCTCTGCACACCTCCAGCATCTCAGCTCCAAATGGATCCACAAAACAGGCATCACTTTGGATCAGTGATGCCCCAAACCTCCCCCATTTAGCAGCTCCAGAAAGGGACCTGGGGGTACTAAGTGACAGGAAGCTCAAGAGGAGCCAACAGTGTGCCCAGGTGGCCAAGAAGGCCAATGGCATCCTGGCCTGGATCCAAAGTAGCGTGGCCAGCAGGCCCAGGGCAGTGAGCCTTCCCCTGGACTCTGCCTTGGGGAGGCCACACCTTGAGTGTTGTGTTGAGTTCTGGACCCTCAGTTGAGGCAAGAGATTGAGGGGCTGGAGCGGGGCCAGAGAAGAGCAACGAGGCTGGAGAAGGGAGTGGAGCACAAGTGGTGTGGGGAGAGGCTGAGGGAGCTGGGGGTGTTTGTGCTGGAGAAGAGGAGGCTGAGAGGTGACCTCAGCACTGTCTGGAAGTGCCTGAAGGGAAGTTGTGGCCAGGTGGGGGTTGGTCTCTTCTCCCAGGCACTCAGCAATAGGACAAGGGGGCATGGGGGGCTCAAGCTCTGCCAGGGGAAATTGAAGTTGGAGATGAGAAAAAACTTCTTTGCAGAGAGAGTGCTGAGGGATTGGAATGGGCTGCCCAGAGAGGGGGTGGATTCCCCATGCCTGGAGGTTTTTCAGGTGAGCTTGGTCGTGGCACTGAGTGCCATGATCTGGTAAAGGGACTGGAGTTGGCCCAAGGGTTGGACTTGATGATCTGGGAGGTCTTTTCCAACCCAATCCATTCTATGAGTCTATGACTCACAAAAGAGGTACCACTTTGGGTGAGCGATGCCCCAAACCTCCCCCATTTAGCAGCTCCAGCATCCAGCAGGACACCTGATGGCCCAGGCAGAGCACGGTGAGCCCTGAAGGCTCAAACACCCAACACCATCAGACCAGGCACACCTTGTAACTCCCAGCATCCAGGCTGCAGTTGCAAACAGCTGATTTGCAGTGGAAAAGGGAGAACTGAAGCCACCAGAACTGCTGCCTCCTCTCCAAGCAGCAAATCCCATGGCTGGGGGATGACAGTGCAGCCCTTCCCTCCCATGCAGGGTCTGGGGCAATCCCACACAGCGAGGGGCAAACACACGCACTGTTATTGTCAGTAATAAGATGCCTGTCAACATATAAACCAATTAGGTGCAGCTTTTGTGTTCATAACAAGGCTGGGCAAAATGCTTCCTATGAGCAAGTGCTTTCAAGTGAGAAATAGCTTCTGAAATAATCTGACAGTTCACACATGAGGTTTCAGTTTGCTCAGGGTAGGGTTTGGTTGGTTGTTTTTTTGGTTGTTTTTTTTTTTTTTTCAAATTCAAGTAATGCAAATTCTCACATTGTTTCAAACCAAGAAACTGTGTCTCAGTTTTCAACAATCCTTCTCTCTCACACACCCACACACTCCATTGCTTTTAGCTTTGTTCCCCCTTTCTGTCTCTTTTTTATTTTTCAATCACAGTAAAAAGATGGGGAAATGGGAAGAAAGGAAAATCCATGTTTGAAAGGAGCACACTGGAAACGCTAATTTTCTTCATTTTAATCATAGGAACTTCTTTCAAACCAGTTTTTTTGTGTGTCTCCAGGTATTACCAAGCAAGATCCATATTTTCGGATGGGAAGTATTTATCATTCCAGTTTCAGTTTTCAAATAGCCAATTAACCACTGGCAGCACAGACCAGCCTTTACCTGAAAGACAAATCCTGAATTCCGGCTTAAATCAAGGATGGGGAAATGTAGTTACCCCTGAACTCTGCCTGTGGCTACAGATACCCCAAACCCCTTTTAATCCCAGGTAAACACAATGAAAAACAGCAAATCAACCCCATTACATGTGCAATGTATCTAAATTAGTCCCATATATCTATAATCTCTCAGAGGACATGAATAACTCCCATTTAGTCTACATGGAAGCACCATCGAAGTTTTGGTTTGGGAGTTCAAGCACAGGGTGAGGCTTCATGATTTGTTTTAATAAAACCCCAGAGATGCTCCCCAGAATGAGCCTCAGCATCCCTGGCTGAGCTCCCCTCTCCAGGTACAGAGGAGAGCGACTCGAGCCTCATTCCAGCCATGCAGCTGCAAAGGTTAATTGTCATTTCTCCCTGAAAACATGAGAATTCCAGACACCGGGAGGCATTCCCATCTCCCTCTAGCGGTGCCGCAGCTGCCCGGAGCGCCCGCGGGATTTGCCGCAAACCATCAGCGCTGGTTGAGGAGCGGGGTCGCTACGGGAAGGAGAGTTTGCACCAGGCTGCCCGTCCAGAGCCCTGTTTGCAGAGCTCGGAGATGAAATACAACATCTCAGTTTGGCTGGCGAAGCACCGAGAGGCTCCTCCTCCCCGGGATGCTGCAGGTGGCCCTAAACCATCACGCAGCAGCTCGAAATAACTGCGGAGCGTAAATCACCGAGTACATGGGAGCCATCTGGGCTCTTCCAGAGGAGTCAGCAGCATTGCAAACGCAGCATCAGCACTGCCCCGGGCTTTTCCAGCCTGCCTGGATACCCACGGCTATTTGTGCAATGTGGGAGGAGCAGCAGCAAAAGGAGACAGGGATGGGATGGAAAATCATAGAATCATAGAATAGAATCATAGAATGGATTGGGTTGGAAAAGAACTCTGAGATCATCAAGTCCAACCCTTGGTCCAATTCCAGTCCATTTACCAGCTCATGGCACTCAGTGCCACGACCAATCTCAGTTTAAAAATCTTCAGGGATAGTGAATCAACTCGTGCTTTTTCACACGGGGACCACCAGAGAGCTGTTCTGTAATCAAAGGCAAAATCACAGCCCTGGCACCTGAAATCACCTTTAAATAGATGCATAAGTTGCAGAGAAGACACATTTACTGAGGAGAGCTGGTTTGGTTTAGGGATTGAGTATTGTGTTGAGTTCTGGGCCCCTGAGTTGAGGCAAGAGATTGAGGGGCTGGAGCGGGGCCAGAGAAGAGCAACGAGGCTGGAGAAGGGAGTGGAGCACAAGTGCTGTGGGGAGAGGCTGAGGGAGCTGGGGGTGTTTGTGCTGGAGAAGAGGAGGCTGAGAGGTGACCTCAGCACTGTCTGGAAGTGCCACATCAGGGAAGTTGTGGCCAGGTGGGGGTTGGTCTCTTCACCCAGGCACTCAGCAATAGGACAAGGGGGCACGGGGGGCTCAAGCTCTGCCAGAGGAAATTGAAGTTGGAGATGAGAAAAAACTTCTTTGCAGAGAGAGTGCTCAGGCATTGGAATGGGCTGCCCAGAGAGGGGGTGGATTCCCCATCCCTGGAGGTTTTTCAACTGAGCTTGGCCGTGGCACTGAGTGCCATGATCTGGTGAAGGGACTGGAGTTGGCCCAAGGGTTGGACTTGATGATCTCGGAGGTCTTTTCCAACCCAATCCATTCTATGATTCTATGATTCTATGGCTCAGTTTAGGGAGGGACCTGGCAGGAATGCCTTGCCCCAGGACACAGCCCCACATGTTCCCCACAGAGTGATGCCAGCACCCAGCAGGCTCTGTGTTCACTCTCAGGCCCACCTGTCACAGCTGAAGGGCTTTTGTTCCACCTTCCAGGATGAAAAACCGGGGGGAGGGAGATATGAAACCTACCCAAATCTTTAAAGGAAAGGAAAACCCTCCCGTCACAAGAAATAGCCAAGCTCACCACATGTGCAAAAGCAATTCCCAGAAACAAGTGGAATCCAGTTCCCTCTTTATAAAAGAACACTGGGAAAGGAGATGCAACAGCAACAGCACAGGGAAGCAAGAGGAGGGAGAGCACTTGGAGTTGTGTTTGATGTTTGGAGCCAGAGATGTCTTTAGGTGGAAAGTACTCAGAGCCCTTCAGCTTGTAGGACTGGGAGTAATTGTGCAAAGCAGCCCAGAGCTGCAGCCTGTGCCTCCCATGGCAGGAGGAGCCTCACAAGCATCACTCAGGCTGCAAACTCAGAGCATCCCTCTATACAGGCCTAGCAAAGCACAGCCAGACACAGCAATTCTTGCTCAGGCTCATCACAAGCTCGTTCCATTTTGTGTAAAGGAAGAGCAGGTGGAGGAGAGAGGCCGAGGGGCTGAGAGCAATATGTACCTATGCATGGGAGCTAATAGAGTCCAATTAAAAAATAAAAAATCAGTCAAGGTTTGTACAGTATGAATGCCCTGGGGAATTCCCAAGGGCTGCTCTGAAATCCAAAGTGTTTTATTTTGCAATGGACACAGACCTCAGTGGGAAGTGGGGGAGCAGACAGTAATGGTTTAATAGACTGTGGAATGGCTATAAAAAAAAAAGAGGGAAAAAAGAAAAAGCAGATGGCAGCCCCTTCGCAGGAGCCATAAAATTTCATGGTGTATTTTCTATCCATGGCTTCACTGTAATTCAAGCCTTGGGGGCCAACTTTCTCTTGCAGTGGTTACTGAGGGGCCTTGGAGGGCAGAAGTAACAAAGGGTGGACACTGCTTGGGCCTGCTGACCAAATGCTCCCTCTTGGGCTGGAACAGGAAACAAAAAGCAAGTCATTGCAGAGAAACACCTGGGAGGCTTCCCAAATGCAGCCTCAAAGTGCCAGGTCAGAGACCCAGAAATGAAAATCCAGAAAATAGAAACGGAAAAGGGGATCTTTGCATCTGCAGACAGAAAACAAAGCTCAAAGGAGACCTACTGTCATTTAACACAGCCTTCATCTTGCATAAAAAACCAGTTTAATTTCCACAGCAGTGTCCTCCCTGTGCCACTGTGTTCTTGAGAAGGGCAAAGGGCCAGGCCAGGACTGTCTGTCTTGCAGGGAATTCTCTCAGACTTCCACTTTTCGCTGGCAACATGTTTAAACACTGCTCTGTCATAGGATGGTTTGGCTTGTAAAGGACCTTAAAGGTCATCTGGTTCCAACTTCCTGCCATGAGCAGGGACACCTTCCACCAGACCAGGTTGCTCATCCAGATACCTGTCCCTAAATTTGATCTAAACAAAGCCCAGCTCAAGACTACATCCAGATTTGACTTTGGCTTAGTTACCATGTAGGATTTGAACCAAGATCCCAGAAAGGAATACAAATAAAACAGGCTATGAAGGTTAATGCACACATTTTTTATTCCAGCTCTCAGTACAACAGTGTCTTGCTCAGGTGAGACTCATCTGCAGAGCTGCTCCAGCCCTGGGGGCAGCACAGGAAGGACATGGAGCTGCTGGAGAGAGGCCAGAGGAGGCACCAGGATGGGCAGAGGATGGAGCAGCTCTGCTGGGAGGGAAGGGTGGGAGAGCTGGGATTGTTCAGCCTGGAGAAGAGAAGCTTCAGAGTCACCTAATTGTGGCTTTCCAGTACCTGAAAGAGCAACAGGAAAGATGGAGAAAGACTATTTATAAAGGACCTGGAGTGACAGGACAAGGGGGAATGGCTTCCTACTGCCAGAGAGTAGATTAAATCAGGTATTGTGAAGAAATTCCTCCCTGTGAGGGTGGGCAGGCCCTGGCACAGGTGCCCAGAGAAGCTGTGGCTGCCCCATCCCTGGAAGTGTCCAAGGCCAGGCTGGACAGGGCTTGGAGCAACCTGGGCTGGTGGAAGGTGTCCCTGCCCATGGCAGGGGGGTAGAATAAATGGGCTTTAAGGTCCCTTCCAACACAGGTCAGTCTATGATTCTACATCCTCACAGTTCCCCTGGGCCTGTGTCTCTGTGTTGCCATCACTTGCAGGCACAGGGGGACATCACCAAGCCCAGAACAGCAAAGCACCTGCTGCTGCTTCATCCTCTCCTTCCACCCAGCACACGGTCATTTGGGATATGAATACCAAAAAGGTGATTAAATGTTAATCTGTCCATGTTATATAAATAAACCAGAGCAATTACCATGCTGGAAGAAAAAGGGGGAGGAATTGTTTTAATTTGATCTATCTTGCAAATCTGTTTTGACATTGCAGTTCAAAGATTAAACATTCCACACCCATTAGAGATAAAAAGCAATAATTAGAAATGAATGCAATGAAAACTCAATTTTCCTTCCACCTGTTTCCCACTGGAACAATTGCTGTGTGGAACATAAGAAGAGAAGGAAAGGGGAAAAAAAATCACCCTTGAGAAGCTGAGTATTTCAGTTCCACTGATTCTAATGATTCCAAGATCTGTCTCTAATAGCTTTGCAAAACTATTTGTTTCCAAATGATAACAAAACAAGCCGGAAGATGAGAAATACTTTCTCAAGCATTTATGATTTTTTGTCTTTAAAAAGCTTCATTTTAAAAACCACTATGAATGCTTCTTTGTCAGAAGCATTTCAGGATCTTCACACAGATGCTGGGACATTGTGGTGAAATGGGTATATGTGGGGGTTAATTTTTGGGTGTGTGTGTGTTAAATAATGCAAAGTTTATAGCGGGAGACAATCAGCCTCGGGGGCTGCAGGTGGCCAGTGTCACACAAACCTGGGGTGACACTAAGGAGTTCAGATCTTAGAGCAGGAGATGTGGCAAGTCCTCATGATATGTGAAAAAACCTGAAGAATCCAAGTAAAATCAACTCAGACCTACAAGTGTGTCCCAGGAATTGTACAGGGCTGAACAAAACAGCAGAGGGAACATGTGAAGGATGCCGAGGGCACAGAAATGCCTGGAGAGTGTGTGCGTGTGCTTGAATTCCCCTTTCTTCTGCAAACCCACTCTCCAGGCCTGTGCCCAGATCTCCCTTCCTGCCCCAGTGCCACAGCTCCTGTCCTAGTGCCACAGTTCCTGCCCCAATGCCACAGCTCCTTCCACGAGTGCCACAGCCCCTGCCCCAGTGCCACAGCTCCTGCCACCAGTGCCACAGCTCCTGCCACCAGTGCCACAGTTCCTGCCCCAATGCCACAGCTCCTGCCCCAGTGCCACAGCCCCTGCCCCAGTGCCACAGCTCCTTCCCCAGTGCCACAGCTCCTGTCCCAGTGCCACAGTTCCTGCCCCAATGTCACAGCCCCTGCCCCAGCGCCACAGCCATTTTCACCAGTGCCACAGCTCCTGTCCTAGTGCCACAGCTCCTGCCCCAGTCCAGCCCAGTCCTGCAGGGCCTTCCACAGAGGGGGTGAGCTTTGCTACTGCTCCTCATGCCTTTTGTTGTGGCTGGAGTAAAAAGAATGGAAATCTGGTGATTCTGGGGTAGCACATCTGAGAGCAGAGTGAGAGAGTCCTCTGCCTGCATGAGGAATTAGAGCAGCTGGAGATGCAGGGAGTAAAGGAAACTTGTGCTCTCTGTTAGGAGTCCAACAGTTCAAAGCACTCACAGTCTAAAATTAGGCAGTAGAAGAAAAACTAATAAAAGCTTTTCTTATCATTTTGCTTTTGGCACAGCACAAAACGACCCATTTTCTCACTGAGGTGCAAAGGAGAAGGAATGGGGAGGAACAAAAGGATTTTCCCCCTGCCTGTGAATCACAGGGATCCCTTTATGGCTAAAGAACTGAACCCCAGAGATGCCATCGCTCTGCAAATCACTGATTTCAGCTATTTCTTCACAAACATCTCGCAGGTGCACATCATTGGCAGGGCACCAAAGGTCTATTTTTGCCATTTCTAAGCTATCAGAATCCATCAGAATGAAACCAGTGGGATTCCCACTGCTGGGAGCTGGCACCATCCCGTCTGACCATGGGTTTGGAGAGGGCTCTGCCTGTGTATATACAATCCAGCAGCAACATTTCCCACTAATGAGCAATTCCTCAGGAAGGTTAAAGAAAAGTCAAGGTCTTCATTAAAGGCTCTGGCCACTTAATTGGTCTGTTCTGACAAATGCCATAATATTTGTGGGAAGGCTGGGAAGATAAAGGGAAAAGTAAACAAGGTCAGGAGTATCTGTGTGATACATGTGGTGGAAAAACACTACATTGGTGCCAGGGAGGGGATGTTCACCCCATCCCACTTGCTGTACTTTGCACTTGGGGGTAAGGCAGTGCTGCTGTTAGTCAGGAATTTGCCTTAGGGATGAGCAGAGTAGTGTAGAATTAATGCCAGATCTCCAGATAACTGGACAGGCACTGCTTGCCCACACACCACAGATGGTGTCCCAGAGGTCCTGGACAAGTCCATGGGCAGGGGCAGAAATGAGCTAAGAGAATGTGTCTTTCCTCTAAACTTGGGTTTGATAAAATGATCAGAGAATCACAGAATCCTAGAATGGTTTGTGTTGGAAGGGATCTTAAAGCTCACCTCATTCCACCCCCCTGCCATGGGCAGGGACATCTTCCACTAGACCAGGCTGGTCCAAGACCTGTCCATCCTGGCCTTGGACACTTCCAGGAATGGGGCATCCTGATAAAAAGCATTGAGAGTATGTCTAGGAAAAAAAAAAAGCAAGCAAAACCCACAAATCTCATTTTTCTGCAGTTTTGTGCCCTCCAGCCTTGTTTAATTTCTTACTCCACCTTCTCTAAGAAAGGTAATTTTCCACTAAAAGATATAAAAACCTGTGGCTATTATTAGATCTTTTTCAGTAAATGACAAGGAAGTTTAAAATCTGGCAACAGACCAGATGGCATCATCTTGTCTCCACCTTCAGTGATCTTTGCCCTATTGTCAGCAGCATTTTAGGTCTGTCTCAGCTCTTTCCAGGAGGCCCCTCCATGGCAACACCCCAGAAGGGCCCTGCAGCCCCCAGGACCCTCCTCTGACACAGGGCACCCGGGAAGATGAAACGTGAAATGCTCCAAACAGACCAAAGGAAGCATTTCTAATGTGAGTAATTATCCTGTGGTGCTTCCTGCCATGCGATACAAGAGAAGCAAATAATGCAGAATAATTCCTCAAAGACTCAGTTACTGAGTTGAATAACAGCATCAGCTGCAGTTTCGCTGCCTAGGTCTGGTATTATGAAGGCTCCTGGTCTCTGTGCTTCAAACTAATCCCCTGCTGGGATTAGAAAAGCAAACAATATCTCTGTCTCAGTGACAGTCACAACTTCAGGTAATAAGGAGGGCTCAGACTTTGGCTGGGGAAGGAGATAAAGTGTTGGGTTTGCTCTCATTTCCCCAGTGGACTGCTTTCATTTTCCTGTGCTGTTTTCCTACAGAATCCTGTCTCTGACAGGGATGCCTCACCTTTGCTTAAAGCCAACTGCTTAAAGATCTAAAGCACCTTAGAAGTGTAAGGAACTTTCACTTTTCTGAACAAGCCACCAACCTCTGGCTGCAGGGAGAGTCCAATTCCCACTTGTCACCTGCTGGTGACTCCCATCACATGGCGGCTTTTTGGGATGCTGAGCTCCTCTGTCCCAGCCCTTGCACCGAGCATGTTTTTGAGGGCCAGCCACCCCCATCCATGAGGAGGATGGGTGATTGTGCCCTGCCTTCACGCTCAGGTTGGCACATGGCTCCTCCTGGAGCAGGTGCCAGGGCCACTGCTCTGAAGTGTCATTAAGAAGCAGCTACTTCGTGTCCTTACAGAGTCACCTCAGTGCTGCTACACGAGTAAACGGGGAAGTTACACATTAGGTCGTAACATTTCAGGACCCATTAGGAACAAAAGTGCCTTTGTGAGCACACGGGTTACTGAATAACCTCCTCCAGCCCCATAAAAAGCAGAGAGTGGGATTGAGCTTTTTTTCTTCTTCTTTTTCTTTTTTAAACAAAATCCAGTTTATATGCAAGTCAGGATGTTGAGGTTCCTTTTTGTGTCACCCCAGCTCGCTTGCCCTTCTCTCAGCCATCCTCAGTAGGACCAAGCACTAAATCGACTTTGGGGGCCCACAACAAAGGGGTCTGAGATTTTGTGTGTAAGGCAGGAGCAGCAATGCCCCTGAAACACACAGGCCCACCAATCTTTGGTGCATCACCCCTGCTCTGTGCCACCCTGGGGGCAAATGGCATAACAAGTCAGGCTTGTTATTTTTTTTTTTTTCAAAAAAAAGCAGAACCACCCTGCAGAGAGGGAGGAGGAGAGGGAGGAGAAAACACAACCCATGTGTACACGCAGCTATGCTGATGCTCATCTTCTGGCATGAGATATCCCAGCTAACAACCCCGAAGTCAAACCCTGACCTTCTTGCAGTGCACGGTGGTTGGATGGATTCAATCCCACAGGTGATCTCGGGGCACTGTGTGGCTGCTGCCTGGGCCAGGAGCAAGGCTGGGTGTACATAACCCCTGAGCCCCCTCCTGTCCCTCAGTGCATCACTGTGCAGGGGCTTGACGTGACTGTTTATCACAGGAACATTTCTCAATCACCTGTGAACCCACTGGAGAGGAGCCAAACCTGCTGGAAGTGCCAGACTCTGCCCCTGCCCAGCAGCCCTTGCCCAAGCCCAGATGAGCACTTGGAAGCTGCTCTTTCTCCTGCTGCTTCCCCATCTGCCCTTTCCTCTGGGCTACCTCCTACTCAATTTTGTCCCTCTGCAATCCCCGTGGTTTTTATGGATTTTTTTTATGGACTGGCTGTAACAGACACACTGGTGTGC
Source organism: Sakesphorus luctuosus (assembly GCA_013396695.1). NCBI lineage: Eukaryota > Metazoa > Chordata > Aves > Passeriformes > Thamnophilidae > Sakesphorus > Sakesphorus luctuosus. The sequence goes on along the minus strand of VWZD01007536.1, from coordinate 61,695 downwards.
AGTGAGTGCTGATGCCTTCACCCCAGTTTTGACTGCTGCTCATTTTCTGCAGCACTTTCTCACTTAGACCGAGGATGTGCCTTAAAACTGAGTGTGATGGGGAATCCTGGGACTGGCAGGAGCAACCTGAGCTGGAATTCTGTCTCCCTAAAAGAGCTGGTCAGGGGGAATGAAATGACCCAGCTCTCGTGCTGAACCAAATTGTTATCAAGCTCTAGTAACAAGCCCATCTTTCACATGGAGCCAGCTGGGTCCTCTCTCCCTTCTGCTGAGCTTTCCTCCTGAAAACCTCCCCTGCACAGAGCCCTGGGAACTCCAAAGCAACAGCTCTGTGCTTTTTGACCCTCGTTTCCTCCTCTGAGCCGAAGAGAGCGATTCTCTCACAACCAGACTTCCCAGACCTTGCACTTGAAGGAACATTAATGTTTCTGTAACTCTAATTATGTTACTGGCATTTCCCACCGTCTGCACCAGGGACTGTGCTGGGTAATGCCAGGCAGTGAGAGCCAGGCAGGATCCAGAGGCACTTCTGTCATCAAAGACACACCCAAAATCACAGCAGAGGCAGGAACAAAGTCAGCCCAAGAGCTCCCATCTCATGATTCCCAAACCAGCACTCTCACTGCTGGATAATGCACTTGAAAGCACATCCATAAATAAACTTGGGCCTTACATAAACCCAATTAGAATACACTGGCAAATTATTCAAGGAGGCTGGCAGACACATTCTTTACCTCAGGTGTCAGCCACAGGAGAGTGTCGAGGGCTTTGCATTACAGGGAAGGCTTTGTGACTTTGAGTTATATTGCACTTAGCCTGTAAGTGAAACAATAACAGCTTGGTCTATGGAGATAACACCCCAGATCAGCTCCCTCCAATAAATTAGTGAAACATTCCACGCCCCAGCCCTGCAGTCTCACACCTCTAAATATCAACACAAACTCCAAGGGTTTGATGGAAAAAAATGGTGTTAAATCTCATGGTGTTTGAGGAATTTCCCAATATGCACTAAATTAACTTTCTGGCTGCACTAAAGAGAGTGGTTGAAACCAGCCCCATCTGAGGCAGATGCAGGGGGAGAGATCCAAGCAGCTGTTTTGCACATGAAATCAGATTGAGATTAACACTTAGCCTTGGAGTCCTCACTCTGGGGGTAAAATACAGCTTCAGGGACCCCTCAAGTTTCTTCAGTGGACTAGGGTGAATTGGGAATTGGAGATCTCCAGGCCATGCAAAAGTCAAATAATAAAAATCTCCCTTTAACAGCAAAATCATGGACTTATATTCGACCCTTTTGTTTTCTCTAAGTTGGCATTTTAAGGCTTTGGCCCAAACTATAAAAGTCAAGTTCCTCAGATTCAACCAGAGAAAACCACTCCCTGCTGCAAGAGGACCAAGGCACAGCAAAACACGACAGAAGGACAGGATAAAACAAGAATAGAAGTGAACTGTTGTACAGATGATGTCTCTTAGTGGGGAAAAGAAGTGGAAGGAAAGGAAAGTTTTCATGAATTCAACCTAGTGAAGACTTGAGCCCTGGGGAGACCCCCATGCTTTTTTCCCATTTATTGGTATTGACATAAATTCAAACTCCCGGTGGAAAGAAAGAACAGCTCAGGTGCTGCTCTGGATAAAATGGCTCAGAATTCCCTGGATGCTGGCCTTTTTCATCCCTTCCCTGGTTGAAGGCGAGCCTGAGCACTCCAGTAACCAGCCCCTGAGGTGTGGCAGCTCTTCCCAGAGGATTCAGCTCATTTAGGCCACTCAGCAGATAACACGAGTTTGTTTGGGGAAAGGCAAAGCAATCTGTCCATAAGGATTTCTCACGCTTCATATACCAAGCCCTGGCCAGGGAAATACAACATTAACTACATCAAAAGAAATTGTTGAATGAATAAATTATAGAAGCATTCAGGGTACCTATCTGGGGTATTATTTTACACGCTGGTGCCGGGTAGGTTAAAGGAGCATGTTTGGCTGTTATTGCATTCCAGGCTCTGTTTGCAGGGACTCGGCATGGCTGTGAAAGTGAGACTATGGCCATGAGCTCCTGCCAGCACAGCAGGACCAGACACAGAATTGGCTAATGTCACCTCCCCTCCAAGCAGGGCCCTTCAGTGAAAGGCAGCACACGCTGATCCCGGGCAGAACAAGAGGAAGAAGAGCCCTCCAGACAAAGCCAAACATGAGGCCTTTGAAACAAGTCCTCAAATTGCAATTTCACAGCCCCACGCTGCCTGTGAAGCCTCACCCTCCTCCTCCTCCTCCTCCCTGAACCTCAATATGAACATCTTGCATAGCCAACCACCCACCACCCAGAGACACAGAGCTCTTCCTTCATCCAAGCACTCATCGAAGGATTTCAGAAATCTTAGACAATTCAGCTTCCCAACCCTTGTGTGGACAGGTTGAGCATTACCCATCACAGTTTCTCAGTTGTGGAAAAAGAGGGAGAGAGTCATTAAGTGCTTTATCTTGTATCACCCAGAAATCCTACAAAAGAATTAGGATTGTCACCCAGATGGCTGGATTACCAGCCCTTTTATATGCAATTTATTCCTGATCAAAACTATCCAGTCCACTTCAGGGCTCTGCTCATGGGAAGGTTTCTAACCAAATAATGCTCACACAGCTGCATTTTTTTCTAATAGGGAAGAAAGAAAACAAAAAAAGAGAAAGGAAAGAATTAAGGAACCAGCTAACATTTTAACTGGTAATCAAACAGAATGTTTGTGCTGAGAACAGTCAGTGAGGAAGTTCCAAATCATGGTTTCCTAAATATTAAAGGGAGGAGCACCCAAATGTCTGGCTGGCAATCCCAGAATTGTCTCCTTTGCAGACACCCAAGCTCCATTCATGGAGCAGCAGGACTAAATCCTGACTCCGTAAAAGTCACAGGATCACTGCCATTCCCATCAGTGGAGCCGGGGTCTCACCCAATGGTTAGAGGGTGAAGGCTGTTGCCTTTGGCATGACAGACCTCCCTGGGTCACTGTAAATTATTATAAACCGATATTAATTTTGGCCTTTTACCCAAAGAAATAAAAGCCTGATTGGGACCAAAGCCTACCCACATGTAGACAGGCTCCAAGCTTCAACCAGGGGGGAAAAGGCAGTTTGGAGCCAGAGGCAAAAGTGGGGATGTGCTGCTGCCTCGCAGCGAGTTCAGAGCCCTCATCACAAAAGAGGTTAATTTGGGCCCTGCTGTACAAGCACAGCCCATGCCAGGCCCCTCTCCCCAGGCAAGGCAGTAAATTATGTGCCCCTGTATCCAGCCCCTCTGGTACCCTGCCCATATGCCACCTCAGGGCTGGTTACCAGGGCTTGGGGCACCCCAGCCCTGCATGTGCCCCAGCTCCCAACAGCTCTGTGGGTGATTTCAAGGTATATCAACCCAGTTACCTCCCAGAGGTGTTATTTGCCATCTGGAGCTGGGCAAGCATTTCCAATCAGTGTATTATCCATCAAAACCACACTTCTCTGCAAACTCAAATTGTCTACATTTGAAATGTATCTTGCTTGAAAAAAAGTAATCCATAAAATAAAATTATTGGTGTTTGCAAAGCAAAATAGCTCAGCTTTTTTTTTAAAGCAGTGTCCTTATTTTTGAAGTGAGAACAATCTTCATTTATAGAAAGAATTTGAAAGAATTAAAAACTTAAAACCAACAAAATGTTTTCTGACTGACTCAGAACCAGATGGTCAAAAACCCCAAATCAGACCCATTGCAATCAGTTCCCTCTTTCCATGCCCCAAAATCTTCAGATGAATCCAATCCAGCTTCAGCAAGACCCACTAAAACCAAAACCCAGTGAGATCAGGGGGCACAGACAGTGGTGCAATAAGAGAGATGCAATTGTTCCCATTCCCTTCTCTGTGGATCTTTGAGGTCCAAACCACATTTGAGGCTGATTTTTTTTTGCAATTCAAGGTGTCACTCTCAGCTAATTTACACAGTGGCTGCACAAGGGGGTGATGTTTATTCTACAAGCCTTTCTGGCTCTTAGCCCTGATGCTGACATCCCTCTCTGCTTTTCCATCTCCCAAAACAAAATTTGAAAGGTCCTTCAGATGTGCCAACAGCTGGGCTTCCCTGAGAGCCACTGTGGGTCCTGCCAAAGCCCAGGCTGAGGAAGCAGCACCCTGAGCCAACCTCTCCCAGTGCTCAGGGATCCCTGCAGCGAGGGTGCTGAGGACAGGGAGTGCAAGTCTCTCTCAGCCACAGTCTGAGGCTTTTTTCTTCCTTCAATGTGTCTCTAAAATGAACTCATTTGGACTCCAGGCTGTTCACAGCTGTCACATCTGAAACGGATTTTGCCACTTCGGTGTCAAAAGGCTGGGTCTGCAAAAAGAGACATAACATGAAAATCCCTCAGGAGAAGGAGCCAAATCGCTTGTAAATTGAGCCACGGTGTCTTTGGTGGTGTGACATTCATTTAATTCTCTTAGTGTTGTGCTTAGGCAGAAACACTCCCTACCTAGCCCGTGATCAGAGGCAAAAAGGTAATAACCACTTAACAGAGATCCCCAGAAACAAATAACTCTGGGCTTTTGAAGGGACTGTGTTTTGAAGTATTTACATTTCAATGGGATGGAAAGCATAGTTTCTCAAGGATGCCTTGCCAAAGTCTCTGAAACACCCTTTTCTTTCTGTTTGATTCATCATCTCATGCTTAGAGTCTGTTAAAATCCTGCTGCTCCTGGAGAGCAGATAAATGCACATCCCCTCAGACAAATGGCAAACCTTAAGGCTCTGCTCTGCTTTGCTCTTTTCCTCCTCCAGCTACTTCAGCTCCTAAATCAGCAAATACACAGCACAGATTTTCTGCCTGTGTCAGAAGAGCTGGTGGATTTGAAACACTAAAGCACTGCTGCAGGTTCCCCTGCCTCAAGCAGGGCTGAGAAATGACAAAAGCCAATCTAATAAAAAGCTGATTTTTTCCAAGTGTTCGACTTGATTAAAACCCAGCCAATTAAAGCTCTGATTCAATATTAAACCTGAATGTTTCCAAATGTATAAAACACTTGACACCAACCTGACATCTGCCCTTTCCCTGCAGCTTTCCATATGGAAAAGAGATCTACCTGCCATCTCTGGGCTGCTCTGCAGCAGTGCAGTTTGGACTGAGCTAAGCTGGATTTGCCAGCAAAATCTTTGCCCTTAACACGGGGCCTAACTGCAAACCTGTTTTGCTCTTCCACAGCTCCTAAAGGTGCTTTATAAGGTGAGGCCACACCATGAGTGTTGTGTTCAGTTCTGGGCCCCTGAGTTGAGGCAAGAGATTGAGGGGCTGGAGCGGGGCCAGAGAAGAGCAACGAGGCTGGAGAAGGGAGTGGAGCACAAGGCAGAGTCCAGGGGAAGGCTCACTGCCCTGGGCCTGCTGGCCACGTTATTTTTGATCCAGGCCAGGATGCCATTGGTCTTCTTGGCCACCTGGGCACACTCTTGGCTCCTCTTGAGCTTCCTGTCCCTCAGTCCCCCCAGGTCCCTTTCTGCCTGGCTGCTCTCCAGCCACTCCGGAAGTTTCTTTGATTTCTCTCAGTACAGTTGCAGATAGGAATTGCTTCAAAGTCTCAAAGTCACACACTTGGAGGAGAATGAGAGAACACAAGTGGCAGATACTCATTTTATGGCATAAATCCTGCTCAAAAAGTGCTCAGACACAGGTGGAATTTGGCACTGAGAGCTTCCCCTGGATGGGACCTTGCTGCCTGGAGGATGAGGAGAAAGGCATGAAGGCATTCCTGCAGTCCAGCCCTCTCCCACAGCTCATCCCATGGGAACATATTTACCTCTGTCCTCCTTGGAGAAGGGAACAGGAGAAACTGGTCCAGCTTGATGCATTTTTGTCTTGGACATCCAAGGAGTTGATACACCAAAGGCAGCACAGTTCTCCTTTGTTTTTAATGAGACCTTTGACTCAGCTCCCAAAAGATAGGTGAGAATTTTGCTTTATTTTCAAAAGCAGAACTCAAGCCCCAGACATTTCTCCCTCCACTTTTGCTGCTTTGATCTTGGCTCAAATTATTACAGGAATAACATGGGATGGAAACGTTAAAGCCCAACCCAAAGTGAACCAGTGGCACTTTCCAAGGGTGAGCTGACCATCCTGTTCCAAAAGCATCAGATTCCTTGTGGGATGAGTGCTGGATCAATCCTCACTGGAGCACCAGCTCCCAGCTGCCAGGGAGGGAGATAATTGGAGCTGAAACTCCAAATACACAGAGCAGGAAAGACTTCTATGGCTAAAGAACTCCTGGAATATTTTGTAATCCCTCCTACATTGCAGCCCAGTATTATTTTCATAATAAGCCTCTTTTATGGTATTTTTCATCCAGGTAAGCTCTGAAGGACTATTTCTCCTGGAGTAGCTTTATCCCAGTCTCAGGGAAAGCTCCTCTGTTTAACATCCACACTGCAGGTTAATAAATGCCACAGTGTCATTTCCTCCACTTGCTGGTTTTAGCAAATGTCAAAGGGCAACAACGTCGTAGCAGAAAGCAAGTGTTGAAAAGGGAAACAGCAGGGACCAATAATCCCAGAAAGGTTTTACATCCCTCATCCAAATTCTTCTAGGTTTGCTTCATATTCATGGTTATTTTGAAGAAAAGCTCTGATTTATTTTCACTGTCCAATCCCGTGATGTATCACTGATGGAAACATCTACATCTAGATTTTTAAAGCTTTTAAAACATTTGGAAACCCCAGACAGCCTCTCCTAGGGTTACAAAAAAATGGAGCAGAGAGGTGGGTTTGATTCAAAATTTATTAGAGAGATTCATAGGTCCATCTGTGGCATTTATTTTTAAAAGAAAATCAATTAAAAAAAAACCCTACTAACAATGACAAAATCCCTTAAGCTGCTACTTTAGTAGTATTTAAAAAAGACAGATTGAAACTCTTTTTTAACCATAATTATGAGGTAGCCATGAGATTTATATTGGGAAGATTTGAAGAATCCTTCCCCTGTCCTGCACTTCAGTCAAAATAGTCTTCTTTAATAATCATAAATAATACATAGCAGGCTTTAATGAGCCATTGTGCCCAAGTAATTCCCTGTGTTTACCAGGAATAATAATAGTTGTACCAAACAAGTGTGCAGTGTGTGCATTTTTTGGCAGTGAAAAGGTGAATGGGCAGAGATTCCATCAAAGTTGTGCTTTTCCCTGGTGCATTTTAGGATTGATGTATTTTAGTGACAAATCAGTGCCCAAACCTCCCACTGCAGGAGTGAGCAGGCAGAGCATCAGCTGACCCACACAGCCCTCCACCCACCACAAAGCCCTCCATGCCTTTGTAGGAGGATTCTGCATTTATGGAAGTGTTTTTACACAAGAAAGGCTCATTTTCCTCACAGTTTAGAAGCAAAAATCCAAAGGGGCAGTTCCAATCCCTCAGCTGCACTCCCCACTCCCACAATGGAGCCCCATTCCAGAACCTCCCCTGCTGAGGGCCAACACCCACCAGCAGAAGCTGAAAGGTTTGAATGAGGATTTCAGCAGATGTTGAGCAGGGATTGAATGGCAGCTGATCAGTCAGCAGAGAAGGGAAGGAGAGAAGGCTTCACAGTGACCAACTGGTGCTGAAGAATGAGGAATCATGGAATGGTTTGGGTTGGAAGGGACCTTAAAGACCACCCAGTGCCACCCCCTGCCATGGGCAGGGACACCTTCCATTAGCCCAGGTTGCTCCAAGCCCTGCCCAAACTGGCCTTGGACACTCCCAGGGATGGGGCAGCCACAGCTTCTCTGGGCAACCTGTGCCAGGGCCTGCCCACCCTCCCAGGGGAGACTCTTTTCCCAATATCCAATCCAAACTTACTCTCTGTCAGTTTGAATCCATTCTCCCTTCTCCTGGCACTTTTTGAAACCGGAACAATCCCTGAGATTGGCCCACCCCAACTATGGGAAAGCAAAGACAAACGTGTGCAACACCATCTTCCACAAGGAATAATTTTCCTGCGATTTTCCACCTTGTACCCTCCGTGCCAGGGAGCAGAGCCCAGTGAGGGATGCTGCCCTGACCTGAGGGGAGCCAGGCCTCCATCCTTGACCCATACAGGTTCCAATTAGCCCAAATTAGTCAGCTGTGGCCAGGGTTTGTCTTCCTTTGCACACCTAACTGTGTGAAAGCTGCAGCCCCTTTCTCTGCAGTGCCCACTCATCCATTTGTGGCTTTACCCCTTCCCCAGGGAGCCTCCTCTGGTTTTGTTTCTCCCCTTCCCGAGCTGTGCCAATCATTAAAGATTCCCAGCAGCCCCATTATCATCCTGGGCAATTCTTAACTCATTAGGCTTTAAAGTTGTTGGAGTGCAGAAAAAAAACCCCAACCCAAGCAGGATGAAGGGACGTTAATGTTTTACCCCATCGACAATGCCTGAGTCTGTAGGACAATTATTATGGATATTTCCATGGGTTTACTGTTACTTCTTCCTGACGTGAGGTCCTTTGCGTGGCATCTAATTAAAAATAGAGGAGTTTAATCTGCAGCCAAGCTCAGGGGTTGATTTGAATTCTCCCACTGTGAACTTTCAAACATGGAAACACGGCTGTTTGCACCGGTGGGATCCAATATCCTGCCTTGCCAGTGGACTCCTTGCATTTTGGCAGGATTGTGCCAGACTGCAGCATTAATAATTCACTACCTGATCTGATCTTTCAGCAGGAAACACAAGTAAAGATGACATTAAGTGCTGCTTGGCTTCCCCTCCTCTGCCATTCTCCTGTTGTGCCTTCAGATTGTGCTTAATCTAATGGGAATTTAGTATTAAATTAACACAAAAAGTCACGTTTTAGGAGGTCAAAGCCACATCTACTGCCGAAGAGAGAAAACTGAGTTTCCTGCTGAGTTTACCTTTAAAACCAGCATTTTAATTTTTGTTTGGATCTCTGTGTGAGAAAGAGATGAAATGTGTTTAAATTAGGATGCAGGAGAGGACAGCAAAAATTTTAGACTCTTAATGATCAGCATATTAACATTTCTCCCCTGATTGTGTGAAAAGACAGTTTACCTGTGGAGATGAGAGGACATTTTCCTTCTGGAGGGGAAGAACTCCATTTTCTAGCAAGACTTGCAAGTTTTTCCTCTGCATTGCAACAGAAGGAAAACCTTTTAGGAGAGAAAACTGAAAGAAAACATTTTTATGTGGTGGAAAATGGTCTGAGCCACTTCCCCAGTGCCAGGGGACAGCCAGGCCCACATTCAGCTGCACTGGGAATCGGGGACCAGGCACTCCCTAAAGCTTTCTACTGTGGCAATGTTGCTGTCACCTGAGTCCCCAAAACCCAAAGTGTCCTAAAAGCTTTAGCAAGCTACAAATCTTCCCTTCTCAGGGCCTGGATTTTTTTTTTTTAAGTGAAAAAACCCTGGAAAATTGAAGAAGATAAGCTCAATTTTAACAAACCACTTCCATCCAAAGTGTTTTGTAGAACGTGCAGTTTTTCATGTAGCCCTGTGTGCTTTCTATTTGATGCCTTAATTATTGCATCCCAAAAGCTATTAGAAGGAAAGGAAAATACTTTGCTTTCTGTTCCAAAATAGACTGTGCTGCTATTTTGCACTCATCCACTGTTCTGGTACTGTTATCACATTAACACTTAGAGATCCTAAGCAAGGTCAATGCCTTTGTCTGTCAGCCTTTGTACAGTCAAGAGACAGTCCTTGCCCCAAAGACCTTAAAATATAAATAGATAAGGCAGACAAAGGGAGAAAGAAAGAGAACATTTCTATCGTCGTCACAGATAGGAAATAGGGAGATAAAATGGTTTGCTGGAGGTCAGTGACACAGAGCTGGGGAAAGAACACTCTCAAGTCTCTGTCAAGTGTCTTTAACCATGAAGCTCACCAAAAAAATCTGTGTTTCCTCCAGTGTTTCATTCAGGCCCCTGCAGAGATGCCCAGAAAAGGGGGCTGTAAGGAAGCAGTGCAGACTTCCAGGGAGGCTTCATTTCCAAGAGGAACTTCTCAGAGGAACATGGCAGAAACAGCAGAAGTTTTACCAGAGATAAGTCCAAAAGCAGAGACCAAAAATCCCAAGTCTGGACTCCACTGTTAAGAACACACAGGTTGAGAAAAGCAGGCAGGGCTGGCCCAGCCCCAGAGCTGTTCCTTGCTGTTCATGTCAGCAGAGGAAAATAGGGTGTTGTGGTCAAGAATCCAAGAAATAAGGGCAAGAAAAATCAAGTAGCAATTGGGGTCAGGAGAGGAGGATGCAACAGCCTAAATTGTTCTGTCTTTGTTGTGTCCATGGCAGCACAAGGATATGAAGAAGATGCCTGATTTAGTTCCACATGCCCCAGAAAGACTGACACATTAAAAAGATACTGGGATTTGTTTGGGGCAGAATCAAATGAACTGAAGGACCAAGTTCATGGTATCCTTTACACTGCTATTGAAAGATAGGGGAGAAAAAAAAAAAGACAAAGAAAAAAAAGGCAAATTTATAAGCCATTCAGCAGAAGAATTTGCACTTCAGCCCCATTTAGTGGCTGGTGTATGCCCTGGCATCTGAGATTTCCCATCCCTTATTCATTTTTCTCCTTGTGTCATGAAGGATGTCAGAAAAAGAGCTCTCCTTTTCTCCCTGACAAGCTTTATGTCCCAGCACATCTGGGGGCAGCTGGCTCTGTGATTAACTGTGCATGGGGTGGTGGTTTATCCCTGGCTACGACATGCCAAGCAGGTAATGTTAGAAGTCTTATGTTGAAACAGAGTTTAGGAGTCTGTTTAGTTAACCTAGGTTAAGTTCTGCAGTTTCTTTCTGCTTTCTCTGCCTTCCCGCAAGCACAACTGCTCACAGGAATTTGCAGTTTTGGGAGGTTTTTTGAAGCCTTTGTCTTCCCAGAGTTGCTTGTGTTAGACCACAGCAGGGACATCTATAGTGACACATAAACTAAACAGCAGTGAAGAAAAAACAAGTTGCATTGACATTACCAACAGCTTTCAACAAGGGATTCATGCTCAGCCTTGTTGCAAGACTCTGCTCTGACCCAGGCAAAGGGGATCCATTTGGGGGTGGGGGGCAAGAGAACATCCTGGTCCACACAGTTCCAAGAAGAGCTGGTCCCAGCTTAGCTCTGGATTGATCCCTGGCCCACAAGTAGGGCTGGGATTTGTCACAGCCTGAGTGAGTGAAAGAGCAAAGCCATGTCTGCATCAAGCTGTGCCTGGTAGACCACAGTGCCCAGCTGAGGACAGAGCAGGGCTTTTGCAACATCAGCCTGGGGCAGGACTAATCCCCAGCTGTCACAGCTCCTTCAGAACCCAGAGGAAGGAATAAAATCAGTTATGCCCACCCTGGAAAGCAGGAGTAAGGTCTTCAGCAGAAAACAATTCCCAGCTTGGTGTGGGGCACAGGCACTAACACAGCACAGTGACAACCCAATTTATAGAGGGGACTTCAAGCGCCACCATAGCCCAAGAAATCAGAATAGCCCATATTTCACCCCAAACACTGTCCCTTTCCAGTCCTACAACCTGTGGCCCCTCTTGCGTTCGCCATATTCCTCTTGGGAAACCAACACCCTCCTCCTGCTGTTTCCTGGAGCACAGATGATCCTGTGAACAACAAGTTCAGACTGTTGCTGTATCTACTGTGGTCATCCAGTCCCTTCACCAATATTTAAAGAAAGCTTGAATTACTGATGGATGAGAGGCTCTGGCTCATGGTTGTCTTGGTTGCTCCACGGCTGAAGCTCTGCCAGTTTATGCAGCCCTGGTGGGTTTGTGCTCAGCTCTTCCAGGGACACTCCAGAGCCATGGGGATCCTCTACTTTCCGGAGGGAAGAATACTTCCCAACATGCATGGAATAGGACACAACCAAGAGAAATAAGAGAGTTCAGAGCAACAAGCACACAGCCAAGATCAAAACACAGCCTGCCCCACCAGCAGTGATGATATATTGCATACCATCAATTTGGTCATCCTTAACCCAACTCCTGGAATACCTGGTCTTTTTTCCCCTTCTTCACATCTATTACTCTCTCCTCCACACTTTCCACCAACAGTGCTGTCTTCCAATCCCCTCCTCTCATTTTTTTCCCCAAACACACAGAGCCTGCAGAGGCCCCCTGCTAATTGGAATGGTCATGGAGATAGTTCGTCTCGCAAGAGCAGCGCCCGTGGGGCAGAGGGGATGCTCCGGTGCCCCATCCTGCCCGCAGCCCCACACCTGTCCTGTGTCACAGCTGGGCTGCCCAGACCTGGAATCTAATCCCAGGAGGGCTGGGGAGGGAGGTTATTTTATCTTCAGAGAAAGGCAAACAGGATGGGCACTCATCGATCTTGAGAAAGAAACATTAGCCAAGTCAAACACACAGCGGGGTCTGGAGCAACAGGATGTCCATGATGTAATGCCTGGATTCACCTTGGCATCTCCTTTTACAGTGAGGACAGACTTGGAGAGGAAATGAAAAGATGTGAGCACAGGACAAAGAATATTTTCAAGAAGCATTGACCAAAACTGTTCTAATTCAGTGCTGGCTCCCCACATCAGAAAGGGAGTTCAGACTTACTGCTGCCAACCATCACACACTGTTGGACCCATGAACGTGCCACCACCTACCCTGATGCCCACCCACCTCTGACAAATAGTGCCTTGAGCAATTCAGCCACCCACCCAAACACCTTTGCAGGGCCCACTGCAAAAAGATTTTCCTCTTATTTACTCTCTGGCAGTGCCACTGGTGAGGTGCAGACCTGACTGGGAGAAGAGTTCTTGCATCTCCAGCTGGAGCCAGGCATGATCCAGCAGGAACCCAAAAGCATTTTGGCAGGAGGTAGAACTGTGGGACATCAACTTCTCCACACATCAGACATGGTTTTGGGCTAGAAGAGGTATAAGGACTCCTGCAGAGATGCTCCAGCTGGCACAAAGTTCCCTTTATCCAAGGTTATGAAACTGTATTTTTAGTTATTGGCTCAGCCCCTTTCACCCGTGGCCAAAGAGGAGGCAAACGACCCTCATGTTGTCCCTTCCTGAGGTCAGCTGAGAGTCATCCCAGGTCACCAACTTCAGTCACAGCAGCAGAAGGGTGTTCAACGGGACAGTGAGAAACAGCCCAGGCTCAGCCAGAGGGTGCTGAGAAGTTACTTTGCCCTTAAAAATGTTCTTTAGACAGGTACAGCACAAAATAACCTTCCAGGCCTGGCCTTGGCCACCAGAACTTGCGTTTCATCTCATGGTGGCCAACACACTTGAGCCAAGGAAACTGCAGTGACTGCAAGGACCACCACAAAGCTCTGGTCCCCAGCACAGGAAGGACATGGAGCTGTTGAGCAAGTCCAGAGGAGGCCACCAAGTTGATCTGGGGGGTGGAGCAGCTCTGCTGTGAGGAAAGGCTGAGAGGATTGGGATTGTTCAGCCTGGAGAAGAGAAGCTTTGGTGTGATCTAATGGCAGTCTGAAGGAGCTGACATAAAAGATGGAGACTATTTCCAAGGGCCTGGAGTGACAGGACAAGAGGGAATGATTCAAACTGACAGACAGTAGGTTTAGAGTGGATATTGGGGAAAAATTCCTCCCTGTGAGGGTGGGCAGGCCCTGGCACAGGTGCCCAGAGAAGCTGTGGCTGCCCCATCCCTGGGAGTGTCCAAGGCCAGGTTGGACAGGGCTTGGAGCAACCTGGGCTGGTGGAAGGTGTCCCTGCCTGTGGCAGGGGGTGGAACAAGGTGGTCTTTAAGGCCCCTTCCAACCCAGGCCTTTCTATGATTCTACAAAACTGTGGTTGCCAAGGGGCAAGCACTGAGAGCTCCAATGAGCACAGCCAAAACCAAGGCTCTGAATTCAAGGTCATGACAACCCTCTGGCAGGAGCTCCAATATAGAGAAGTCTCTGGTGTTTCCCAGATCTAATTGGCACAGATGGCACCAGGAGGAGCCATGGTCCTTCCCCTGCAGCCAGGATCTCTCGCCAGAGAGCTGCAAAGAACAGAAACATAATTAAAAAGCATCGAGAAGACCTTAATGGAAATGGGTGGTGGCTCTGTTTGAGCTGAAAGTCAAAGTTGTGTTTGATCTCCTCATTTCCCAGAGCTAGTTCAGGGAACTAACTACTGGCATGGACCTCAAAAGTTTATCGCCTTGCCAGTATTCCAAGGCTTGTATTCCCTTGTGTAACAACAACACTGTAAAATCAGACCTTCACTGATGCTGAATTACACAGAGTTTCACAAAAGAGCAAACAGCCCATCTGACCATCCAGGCTCTGATTAAAGACAACACCCCTGAGAAGGGTGTAATAAATACTCAGCCCTTGCAGTGCTTGCCATGAGACCTGTTCTCTGTGTAACGAGTTGCCTCATTTAGCTCAGCCTCATGGACCTGCCATCCCTGGGCAGATCCTTCCCAACGCTCCAAACAGTTGCAAGTGGGAGGCAACACACATCCCATGGAGCTTTCCCTTGATCCAACCAACCTCCTGTTCCTGGTTAAGAACTTTTAGCAATCACTTTTAATGCCAAAACATGATGGTTTCAACCGATAGATCTGCCCATGTCCAATGGGAAATGAGAGTTTGTTGTAGAGGGCTTTTGCTGCAAGAACCCCTCCAGTGAGTGGGGAGTCTTCCCATTTCCCACTCTTCCTGAAGAAGCAGTTCATGTTTCCCTTGGAAGTTTTCATTCTTTCAGTAAAATCTAGTTTGTTTTTAAGCTGGAAGCTTTAGTTGTTCTGGCTGAAGTGGCACGTTGTTACCTCTGGGGCTTTAACAGTTTAATTTTACTCTTTTGAATAAACATTAGAGAGAAACTTACCTAAATGGGATCCTTTATCATAAAAGGCCATTAAAAGTTTTGGAGAAACTTCTGCCTCAGTAAAAATTGCTCTTAAATAACACAATAGTACTGTTCAGATTTAATTTCTCCCTGTTTATTTTATTTAGTTTCTGCTCCACAGTCCCTAGCAGGAAATTGGAGGCAATCCCAACCTCAGATATATTAACAGTCCTTTCTTGAGCTTGCTACCAGAGATTTGTGATTGTCAGCTTTGACTTAGCAAACAGTTGAATGAGAAACCTTTCAAATGGAAGAGTTTCAAAAGCCTCTGTCCAGGATCAGCGCCTTGTAAATTTGCCTGTCACAACTGATCCTGATTGCACTGTTCAGATTTTGTCTGATGTTCAAGTTTGTGCTGCAAATGGAAACTGTATCTAAGCAGTTATTGAGAAATAGCCTTTTATATGAAAGAAAATAAAAAAGCCAAACAGATTCGTGGGAGAATTTCTTATTTTTTGTTTAAATAAGATAAACAAAATTTGGACATTTAAAGATAAACAGTTTATACAAAAGATTGCCAGATCACCTCAGAGTGATTTTATATTTCTGACTAGCTTTAGAAGTCATTCAAACTAGCAGGAAAAAGTTGTTTTAAAGTGGCAGCCTTGCCCCCCTCTGCATCCCAAGGCCATTGCTTTGCAGCAATCACAGGGTCTGGCTCAGCACAGTAGGGAGGGGAAAAGTCCTTTGGCACTTTTGTTTTCTCATAGCCAAAAAACCAGGACCCAAAAATCAATTTACTGATCCAACAGCACCCAACATGAGACTTTACTGAAATGCCACCCTGGAGCCAGCCCAAGGGTGGCACTGGAGAGAAGGATCCAGGAGCAATTCCTGCCATTTGGTGTCCCTGGGTGTGCCCAGTCACAGCCAGGCAGCACCACTCGCCCCTCGGGCCCTGGGGGTTGGGCTCAGGGCACCAGGGAAGCCCAGAGGGTTGATGTTCAGGAGATCTCAAGTTTCCCCTGGAGTGGAAAAGCCTGGTTTAGCTTCCCAGCTGAAAGAAATCCCATCACTCTGCCAGCAAAAGCAGAGCTTCCCACCTCCCTCTGCCCCCCATGGCTCCAGAGAGCAGCGTGGCATGGAATGCCCTGGAGATTCCCTGCCAAGGACCTGTTTCCACCCAAACCCAGACCCAGCAGGACCTCGAGGTGAGGCTGCCCCAGTGCAGAGCAAAGTGGGGCAATCCCCTCCCATAACCAGCTGGAGATGCTTCTCCTGATGCCCCTCAGGACACCAACATCCTTCTGCTGCCACAACAAGCTGAGTTTTCCCCTTCCCAGCAGCTGCCAACCCCACCTGGCATTAGTGCTTCCCTCTGCATGGGAGCAGGGGAATAAATGTGGAAAACTAAATGTTTGGACTGAGGCAGACTCACACAGGCCATCCTGAGTTGGAAGGGACCCGCAAGGATCATCGAGTCCAACTCTTAAGTCAAAGGCCCACATAGGGGATTGAACCCATGACCTTGGCATTATTACAACCAAGTTTTAACCAACTGAGCTGATCTCAGGATCTGCTGCATGATCCAGCTCTGCAGAGGGAGGCAGAGGGGAAGGAGGTCCTGGCAGAGCAGAGGGACATGGGCAGCCACAGATGGGACTCTGAGTTCCAGGTCTGAGGCAGCAGGATGGAGCCAGGAGGGGAATCTTATCCCTCTCATCCACCACAGAGCAGAGGGAACAAACCTCCACATGGCGTTTCTCTCTAGTGAGCGTTTTTCATCTGAGCTTCTTTTTTGATGTAGGACATCTCACTGTCACAAGAAAATAGCTCTTTTTTTCTCCCTGAAAACGGGCCTTGAAAGCCCAGAAAACTGACACTTCCTTGTGCTTTGGTTTTGTTCCCTTTCTTTTCCCACTGGCTCTCTGTCCTGCCCTGCACACTTTCTGGTTTCCCCATTTACCTCTGAAAAAGGGAGATGGGAAGAGTAAAGTAAAAACCAAGAATGATTAAAATCCAGTTTGAGGAAAAATTTGGGCCAGTTTCCATTTCTTGATGTTATTCTTGCTGAAAACATTCAAAGCTGGTTTTTATCATTATTTTTTATTTCTTGCAACTTAATCTTCAGCCAAATCTACTTAATATTAGATGTAAGGCAGGAACTAAAGCCAGGGTTGGTCAAAACCATAACTTTTTTCAAAAACTTTTAAAATATCCATTGAATATTCATTTTGAAAACCAAGTATCACCTTTCTCACAAACAAGGAGTGCTTTGCAATCTTTCCCCTCTGCTATATTTCTCTGATTTTTTTTTAATTAATTGCATTTATTTTTCTGTTTGCCTGCATCAGGATTCTCTTTATTTGGGTTCTGGCAGGGGGCAGAGTTGTTCTTAGAATCATTGAATCATAGAATGGACTGGGTTGGAAAAGACCTCCGAGATCATCCAGTCCAACCCTTGGGCCAACTCCAGTCCCGTCACCAGATCATGGCACTCAGTGCCACGGCCAAGCTCACCTGAAAAACCTCCAGGGATGGGGAATCCACCCCCTCTCTGGGCAGCCCATTCCAATGCCTCAGCACTCTCTCTGCAAAGAAGTTTTTTCTGCTCTCCAACTTCAATTTCCCCTGGCAGAGCTTGAGCCCCCCGTGCCCCCTTGTCCTATTGCTGAGTGCCTGGGAGAAGAGACCAACCCCCACCTGGCCACAACTTCCCTGATGTGGCACTTCCAGACAGTGCTGAGGTACCCTCTCAGCCTCCTCTTCTCCAGGCTAACACAAAGCCCAGCTCACAACCATCCTTCTGACCACAGCTGGGATCATAGAGATGAGGAGAAACCTGGTTTTCAGGAGAGCTGCAGATTCTTCCCTGAGCATCTCAGCTGCTCCAAGCCAGAGGAAAAATGTCAGATTTATTTTGTTTTACCCTTACCCTGGCTAGAAGAAATCCTGCAAGAGGCGGGGCAGGAGGGGATGAAGGGATGGATGTTTTCATCCAGCCCAGAGTGCCAGGGAAGAGGCTGGTGAGCTCCTGGGCTGCCCAGGGCTGCCCCGGAGTGCTGCTGCTGCTCTAACCCAGAGCACTGGGGTATTTGAAATTTCAATTATTTATGTGTTCATGCTGTGGGTTAATGCTGACTGACACTAAAACACTGCCTAGATTTAACTTCATAAAATTTTTATCCCCACTATGAACTGCAAGTCTTTCTCCAATTTCATTTAAAGGAAACAGAGTATTGAAAAGCCTACTGAGGAATTCATGAGCAACTAGCTACAACCTCACTTTTCCTCCTAGCCAAATCCTGGGACTTCATTACCATGGCAACATATCATAATTTTAATTCCCTCCCTGATTGCTGCTGCACAGAGACCAATACATCTGCTTGCTTTCCTTTGGAGCCTGCCATGCATTTTGGGGTGGGTATAAGGAGCACGGCATTTGCTTCCTGGGGCTCATGATCCAGGAGAGGATGCTGTGTCCCTTGTTTAGGGGGTGAAACACCCAGGAAAGGTCAATAAATCTCAGCACACTTGACTCAGGCAGTGCTTGTGGTGCTCTGAACTTTGGGCACCTCAAGTGTGCAGGCACAGCCCAAGGTGCTGGGAGCCCCTGGGAAGAACAAGTTGTGTTCTTTCTGAGGTTTTAGGTATTATACAAGGAGCAAAAGAAGCTTCCATCACCAAGAGTTGGAAAAGAGAAGTACTTATGAGAACACTGGCTGTACAGCCATCACCAGTCCCTGCTTTGAGGTTTCTCTTATTTTAGGAATTGTCACACTCAGAAGCACTTACAGGATTATAATCTTAGTGCTGGAAACCAAAGCAGGACCTGAAACACCACCAGACTGATGGTTATCTTAATTATTTATCTAGTTCAGTTGTTCAAGGCTGAAAAGGCTCACTCAGGCTCAGAGCCCACCAGGGAGCCCTGGGGGGTCACAGATTTTTGGTGCTGCTCCTTGGATAGGAGACAGTGAGCACTGCAAGAGGTTCAGACAAGCTGAGCCAGGGCTGGAGACAGTCACTCCATCACTAGAGCATGACCCATTAATGATCCATTAATGATCCATTAACCATCAGAGGGGATTTACTGCAGCATCCCATGCCTTTCTCAACCCCTCTCAGTGCACCCCAGTGAGGATGGAGGAAATGGGTGTCCCTGCAATGGGTGTTCCTGTCGGAATTAAACCTCTCATTGGCAGAAGATTCTGGGGTTTATTCCCCTCAACCCCCCCACATTTGACAGTCTCCTCAAAATTCCCAGTAGCACCAGTAACTCACCCCTGACTGAGCAGCCAGTGGCACAGACACCCTGCAGATGAGCTCTGGGTCTCTAGTGCCCATCACTTTGGAGAAAGGTAGAAAGGACTCCTGGAGTTTGGACCTGCCCTCTAATCTCACTTGAGCTGAATTATACATGTGTGTACATGTATATAATATTTATTATATGTATGTATTTATAATGCTCAATTTTGCTGCAGACATCTGGAGAGTCCCAACTCGTTTAAGCACAGAAAAGGCATGGGAGATTCACCCTTCTCTAAGGGCAGAAATAAAGGCTTCTTTGAAAAGAGCAGACTGAAATGCCCAGGTGTCCAAGAAGGCCAATGGGATCCTGGCCGGGATCCAAAGTAGCGTGGCCAGCAGGCCCAGGGCAGTGAGCCTTCCCCTGGCCTCTGCCTTGGGGAGGCCACACCTGGAGTGTTGTGTTGAGTTCTGGGCCCCTGAGTTGAGGCAAGAGATTGAGGGGCTGGAGCGGGGCCAGAGAAGAGCAAGGAGGCTGGAGAAGGGAGTGGAGCACAAGTGCTGTGGGGAGAGGCTGAGGGAGCTGGGGGTGTTTGTGCTGGAGAAGAGGAGGCTGAGAGGTGACCTCAGCACTGTCTGGAAGTGCCACATCAGGGAAGTTGTGGCCAGGTGGGGGTTGGTCTCTTCTCCCAGGCACTCAGCAATAGGACAAGGGGGCACGGGGGGCTCAAGCTCTGCCAGGGGAAATTGAAGTTGGAGAGCAGAAACAAATTCTTTGCAGAGAGACTAATCAGGCATTGGAATGGGCTGCCCAGAGAGGGGGTGGATTCCCCATCCCTGGAGGTTTTTCAAGTGAGCTTGGCCGTGGCACTGAGTGCCATGATGTGGTAAAGGGACTGGAGTTGGCCCAAGGGTTGGACTTGATGATCTTGGAGGTCTTTTCCAACCCAATCCATTCTATGAAATCTTGGTGAAATATAGCTACAAGCCAGCCTTTTCCTCTACCTCTAAATATCCAGCCCTTCCTCTTGTTGAAGGGTTAAAAAATCTGAACAGAAACCACAGTGTTTTCCTTCTTTTTTTCTGAGCTTTTTTATTTAGTTACTTTTTCGTTATTGTTTTCCTTCGTCTAAAATGTAATCTAAGTAATTATAATCATAAAATGGATGTGAGCAAAATGGGTACTGCGGGGTTTATAAAACACAAATTTCCCTTTTCTGGGAAATATGGTCTCGCCTGCACTTAAACCTTTCAAGCTGTGCCCAGACTCCTAAGGTGGCACAAACCCCACAAGGCTTGTAAGGCCCTGAAGAGGAAATCACTTCAATATCCAGCTCTCCTCAGCAGATGCAGGATTGCCATTGGAGCACTTCAGCCCTGCCTTGCACCAGGATATGTCCTCACTGGGCTGGGAAAGGATCCTCGTTGAGCCTAAATTAATAAATGTCTAATAAATAGGTTGGGTAACTCTGGACATGCATGGAAACAGCTTTGGTAGGGGTGGATCACACAGCTGAGCTGAACGTGCTCAAACCTCCCTGATTGCCACCAGGCTGAGCATCCAACCTGCATTAGGGAACCCACACCCAGCAGGAATCACCCTCTCAGCCAGCAAATGACCCCATTTAGTTTAAGGTTGTTTCTTTTTTAACTGTTTTCTGAAAATAACCAAAGGAAAACTTTCCTTGATGTTCACTAAGCCGTTATTGGCAAAATATCACTGATGTGAAAACAAGGGATCTTTATTACAGGTTAAATGTAACCAAACTGCTCCAGCCTCTTGGTTTTTTGCTATTCTTTTATTTATTTTCAAACTGGTAACTACACTCTGCATTTTCATTTAGGCAGAAAGGGGGAATTCCACTGTGAGTTAGGAATGGAAAGCACCAGCCCTTAGCTTGGGAGATCATGTAAACTCCATTAAAAACTAACTTTTATTCCCAAATTGCTAGAAAATCCTGGGAGAAGGGCAGGTCTGACTGCTGTGTCCCTGGCTCCAAAGAAGCTCCTCTCTCCCCTGTGTAGTGGCAGGTAAGAAGCTCAGGTGGCCAAGAAGGCCAAGGCGATCCTGGCCTGGATCCAAACTAGCGTGGCCAGCAGGCCCAGGGCAGTGAGCCTTCCCCTGGACTCTGCCTTGGGGAGGCCACACCTTGAGTGTTGTGTTCAGTTCTGGGCCCCTGAGTTGAGGCAAGAGATTGAGGGGCTGGAGCGGGGCCAGAGAAGAGCAACGAGGCTGGAGAAGGGAGTGGAGCACAAGTGCTGTGGGGAGAGGCTGAGGGAGCTGGGGGTGTTTGTGCTGGAGAAGAGGAGGCTGAGAGGTGACCTCAGCACTGTCTGGAAGTGCCACATCAGGGAAGTTGTGGCCAGGTGGGGGTTGGTCTCTTCTCCCAGGCACTCAGCAATAGGACAAGGGGGCACGGGGGGCTCAAGCTCTGCCAGGGGAAATTGAAGTTGGAGAGCAGAAAAAACTTCTTTGCAGAGAGAGTGCTGAGGGATTGGAATGGGCTGCCCAGAGAGGGGGTGGATTCCCCATCCCTGGAGGTTTTTCAAGTGAGCTTGGCCGTGGCACTGAGTGCCATGATCTGGTGACGGGACTGGAGTTGTCCCAAGGGTTGGACTTGATGATCTCGGAGGTCTTTTCCAACCCAATAAATTCTATGATTCTATGATTCAAGCCTGGCTTTATGCTGAAAAATGACATTTCTTCTTCCATGGTCCATTTGTTGCCTCAGCATTGCTGTGCAAACTGTGTGGGACATGGCAGAGCCGGCAAATGAAGTATCCCAGAGCCCCTCCAGTGTCTGAAAGGGACTGCAGTGGTTATTCAGGTGTATTGACCAAAATGTTCTCTCCAGACTCTTCCAAAGCTGGTATTTCACCCACAACAGTCAACCAAGCTTTTTTGAGAAGACATTGTTCCCTGTACAGTGTCCTCAATGGCAGGGAGGAAATGCTCATTATTTAAGATAGCTCGTTTCAAAAACTCCCACAGCCTTCCAACTGAAGGACTTCTAACCATGAAAATCTACATCTCTGCAACATCACCTGCCATACAATCAGCAGTCAGTCATGGAAGGGTGGCCTTCACTCAAGTGTCTTCATAGCCTGGCTGTGTGATTTGGGCACATTGTGATTTGGGCACATTATAATTTGGGCACATTGCTGAGGATTTGGATCTTCTTGAGCAACCTTAGGAGGCCTTGATGGTGCTGGTAGGTGAGAGTCTGGACATGCCCTGCCCACTTACATTGACATCCCAGAAATCCCCCATGCCCTGGGCCGATCCCACAGCAGGGAAGAGGGGAATTCTGTTCCTCTGATCCCCAGGTGAGACCCACCTGCAGAGCTGCTCCAGCACTGGGGGCCCAGCAAGGAAGGACATGGAGCTGCTGGAGAGAGGCCAGAGGAGGCACCAGCATGGGCAGAGGATGGAGCAGCTCTGCTGGGAGGGAAGGGTGGGAGAGTTGGGATTGTTCAGCCTGGAGAAGAGAAGCTTTGGGGTGAGCTAACTGTGACCTTCCAGTGCCTGAAGGAGCCAACATGAAAGATGGAGAGAGACTGTTTCCAAGTGTCTGGAGTGCCAGGACCAGACCAAATGGCTTCAGACTGCCAGAGAGCAGGTTCAGGTCAGACATTGGGAAGGAATTCTTCCCTCTAAGGGTGGGCAGGCCCTGGCACAGGTGCCCAGAGAAGCTGTGGCTGCCCCATCCCTGGAAGTGTCCAAGGCCAGGTTGGACAGGGCTTGGAGCAACCTGGGCTGGTGGAAGGTGTCCCTGCCTGTGGCAGGGGGTGGGATGGAACAGGATGGCCTTTAAGGTCTTTCTAACCCATTCAATTTTGGGATTCTCTGAACCTCACTGATGCTCAGGAGATGAAGATCCATGTCTGAGCTGTTGCACAGTCTCCCTGCAGTCAGAGCAGACAAACAGCCAGTGCCAGAGGAGGGTCCAGTTCACAATAAAGGAGGTGTCCAAGGAGGAAACATTTCCCTCCTCCTTATATACAGAAAGCTGTGATTTAGAGTCTACATCTACACAAGATTTCCACCTGCAGCAGCAGTTGAGACAAATTCCACCCTCACCTCACTGTCTCTGAACTCCTCTGCTGGTTCTCCAGTATGGGTGACATCCTGGCTCTCTGAGTGAGGACCAGCAGAGTTGAATGGACAAACAGCCTCATCACAGGTGACAGCAGGACCCTCTCAAGGAATTAGAGCCCTTGTGGCAGTGCTAGGAAGAAGGTAAGACACAGAGAACTCTTGAGCTGACCACAGCAAGCCTGACCTCCATAGCAGGTTGATTGATCTTTGCTAAAGGCATCAGTGATCTTGTTTTCTCCTCTGGGTTTTTCCCCCCAGTCTATAGTCTAGTGCAGGACATTTAGTCATTTAGACCTTGGTGGAACTCTGGGAAGGCAGATGCACCACCAGCAGCCCTGTGCAACAATGTGCATTTTTACATCAAGTACATTTTTTTTGATGTGCTGATTCTCTGGCAATATGTTAAGCAGCAAAGTTAATCAGACCCTCCATTTGTCTAACCAGCTTTAAGGGATTTGTAATATTATACTCAGTTATTGGAGTGCAGAAGTAAATTGTTTCTCTGATTCTGAATCAGTTATTTATGTGTATTAAGAGCACGATCAGCTAATGCAGGATATTTTATCCCAGTTTTAGGGGGATGGGAGTGGCAATCGACAGTCCTGTCCTACCAAATGACATAAATCCACTCTGATCTCAAAAGTCACCTCCCGAATACTAAAGAGCTGGGACATAAAGGCTTTTAAAGAATATAGTTTCCAATTAGGTCATTGGTTTCCAACACAGGGTGTACTAAATTAGTAACATTTGGTGGTAAATTTCTTTGAAGTTCTCATTAATCTTGGTCTTGGATTTGAACTTTTCTTGGCCATGTTCCTTATAGAATTTGGATCCCAGTTATGTCAAAACAACTGATTAGCCCCACAGTTTGAAGGCAGGGGGGATTAGGTAGGGTGGGTGTTAGGTTTCATGAAAGGCCTATTTACCTATTTAGCATGACCAAATGGGAGGGCAGCCAGCGGGGGCGACGTGTTGGAGAGATTCCAGCCTTCCTGTCTCATTAGAGAGCCCCACAGCAAATGGGAGCCACGGATTTGTGAGAGCAGCCACTGTTCAGAGGCAGCTGCCCACAGGGCCCAGGCAAGGGCTGAGGGCTTCCCTTGACCTATGGTGGTTCTTCTGCATGATGGGAATGCCCATCTCTTCAGCTCTTGGGAAGTCAGTGGAAAGGAGGAAATACTTCCAAGGAACACCTTCAGATGGTGTCCTTTCTTCTCCGTGAATGGCCTAAAACAAACTTCCCCCTCAAATCAATTGAACCCTTTCCATCTATTCCAACACATTCAAACCAGGCTTTTGAACAGCTCAAAACCACCAAAACCAAGGAGGGTTAAGAAACTCAATGGGATGCTCTCATGTAACCTCTAAGAAGCAATAAGTTTAATTCATGACATAATGAACCATAACCCAGAGGAGAAAATACACGGTGAGTCATGGCAGTGGTGAAGCTTGGGGAGTTCTCAATAGGGTGAGCTGCAGCAAACCAAACCCAGGGAAACACTCATGTCCATGCAGCACATCTCCTTCCTGAGGCTCCAATTAGTCAAAGAACACAGAAGGACACTGGGAGGTCTATCCTGGAGGTCACAGCCCATCAGCAGAGACCTCACGAGCAGAAGGCTCAGAAGCTGCATGAAGAAAAGTGCTCTGTCTCACTGAAGCATGAAAGTACTGAGAGACAGGCTACTGTCAGTGCCCAGGGGACACCTGATCCTGAGCCAAGACAGAGTGCCAACCCCGGAGGGTGCAAGGCCAGCATTATTTACAGGTCAGGCTTGGCACAGCTTCAAGCCTCTTGTCATCTCTTGCCCTTACTGCTGACTTGTGCTGTACCAGGATGGGCAGCAACAGCCCTTCTGGGTGGTAAAGCTGTGTGAGACACCAGCCAGCCTTGCCAGGGCTTGGGGGCTCCCTGTGGGCACTGCTGCTCCTGCTTGTGCTGGGACATTGCCCTGGAGTGGAAACAGCTCATGGGCAAACTTCAGCTGGTGCAGCAACAGCAAGGACTGAAGACACCAGCAGTGCTCAGTCACAATAACATGGTATAAAACTGTTAAACTCATCTGTTCCTTGATGGGAAAAAAAATCCTGGGACTGTGCTTTAATGTGAGAAAATTACTGGTTCAGGTCTTATTTTATATAAAACCCTTGATTCCATCTCTAGACAACCTATTTTAAACACTGCATCAGAAAGTCCTCTCCTACACCAAAATGCAGAGAATGTCTTGTTCTCACCAGCCCTGATAAACACATCCAGTTTCCAGCATTAATCCAACCTCACTGGCTTCAGCAGGAACTCATAACATCAATAACTGTACATATGCAGAGGTGTTTGCAGGGTCGTGGCCACGCAATTAATAAAGAACTAACTTTAATAGGCTTAATTCGGGTCATTCCCCAATAGTGTGAAAAGTAGCACTGATACTTATTGGCTGGGGAGGGAGAAATCACAAGTGTTTTCCCACAAGTTGGTGACCTCTGGGCAGGGCTTCAGAAATCTCTCCTGTAAACCTGGAGCCACAGAAAAACCAGTTGGCTGCATTTAGATGAAGTCATGGAAAGTACTTTCTTTTTTTTCTTTTCCTTTTCCTTTTCCTTTTCCTTTTCCTTTTCCTTTTCCTTTTCCTTTTCCTTTTCCTTTTCCTTTTCCTTTTCCTTTTTCTTTTTCTTTCTCTTTTTCTTTCTCTTTTTCTTTCTCTTTTTCTTTTTTTTCTTTCTCTTTTTTTCTTTTTCTTTTTCTTTTTCTTTTTCTTTCTTTTTTTTCTTTTTTTTTTTCTTTTTCCTTTTTTTTTTTCTTTTTTCTTTTTCTTTTTCTTTTTCTTTTTCTTTCTCTTTTTTCTTTTCCTTTTCTTTTTCTTTCTCTTTTTTCTTTTTCTTTTCCTTTTTCTTTTTCCTTTTTCTTTTTCTTTTTCCTTTTTCTTTTTCTTTTCCTTTTTCTTTTTTTCTTTTTCTTTTTCTTTTTTTCTTTTTTTTTTCAGCAGAACATTTTGGCTCAGAACCATTTCATCCACAGTTTGGAGCTCAGTAATGTTCCTCACATGATGATGTGGAAAAAATAACCAAGAGGAGGAGTAAGAGTATGTAAGAGTCCTTTTGGAAGGATTATATTCTAAAGAAGAGGAGATTTTTAGGGCATTTAATAGAAGTTACATGAGGAAAAATGGAAGTGTGTTGTGCTTGTTGTCTTGTTTTCTTCAGAAATATAATCTGTAGCTGGAGGACAGGTGGCACAAACCCGGATCATTTATCTGCTGGCTTTGGACCTTGGTTTTCCATCATGAAGCTGTATCTTCCACTTGTCCTCATCCCTCCAGCACACAAGTCCTGCCACAGAATTCCAGAATGGTTGGAGTTGGAAGGAACCTTAAAGACCATCTTGTTACAACTACCCTGGGCATGGGCAGGGGAACCTTCCTCTAGAGCAGGTTGCTCCAAGCCCTTTCTGACCTGTCCCCAAAACAAACCAAGCAAGCCAAACCCACAAGATGCACTGCCCAATTTGCCCCCAGCACATGGCCAATCTTTCAGCAAGTCCAAAATCCCTGAGCATTCCAAGGAGAGGCTGACAGTGATTTGGAAGCTGGAGGGGCTCTCTGTGCCCTTTCCTGAGGTGGACTCTAACCCTCCCTGATCCATAGGTGCTTCCAGGATAGGACAGAGCAGGCAGCACACACGTGCTCTGCAGGAGGGGGAAGGTGGGAGTTTTCCAGGGTAAAGCATTTCCTTTATTTCCCATCCAATTAAAAATCCTTCAGTGGCCGACAAGAGCTTCTCATCTGGCATATTGTGAAACCACCATTTCAGCACAATTTACAGCCTTTTGGGGAAGGGAAAAGTCGGTTATTTAGTAACTTCCCTGCTCGCTCTCAGGAAGGTCAGAGCCTTTTGTTCCCTGCCAGAACAGTGAAAGCCGTAAACTCCAGGAGGGAGAGCATGTTGGGAGCTTGTACTTGCAGTGCAGTGCACCTGGATAACCCTGCCAACAGCCCTGCAGTGCAGGGAGGGCACACATGGAGGAGTGGAATGGGCTGGCATTGATGCAGCAGAGCAGGGCACACTCAGCAGTACTGGAGAGGAGCTCAGCACACATGGAGGAGTGGAATAGGCTGGCATTGATGCAGCAGAGCAGGGCACACTCAGCAGTACTGGAGAGGAGCTCAGCACACATGGACTGGAATGGGGTGGCATTGATGCATCTGAGCAGGGCACATGCAGCAGTGCTGGAGAGGAGCTCAGCACACAGGGAGGGATGGAATGGGCTGGCATTGATGCAGCAGAGCAGGGCACACTCAGCAGTTCTGGAGGGCAGCTCAGCACACATGGAGGAATGCAGTGGGCTGGCATTGATGCAGCAGAGCAGGGCACACTCAGCAGTGCTGGAGGGCAGCTCAGCAGCTCAGGGTTACAGCAAAATGTACAGGGGTTGAGGCACCTTACCAAGGATTGGATAAAATGTGCTGCTTAAAGCCAAGCATGTGGTGGGCATCAGGAGGGCTGATTCCCATTCATTTCCCCTTAGTTCCTGCTAGGAGATGGAAAATAGGTGCAGGTTTTCTCCCACCCATCAGCTGGCACCTCTGGAGCATGGTGTAGAATCATAGAATGGATTGGGTTGGAAAAGACCTCCCAGATCATCAAGTCCAACCCTTGGGCCAACTCCACTCCCTTTACCAGACCTTTACCAATCTGCGTTTAAATATCTCCAGGGATGGGGAATCCACCCCCTCTCTGGGCAGCCCATTCCAATCCCTCAGCACTCTCTCTGCAAAGAAGTTTTTTCTCATCTCCAACTTCAATTTGCCCTGGCAGAGCTTGAGCCCCCCGTGCCCCCTTGTCCTATTGCTGAGTGCCTGGGAGAAGAGACCNCCCCCCAGGTCCCTTTCTGCCTGGCTGCTCTCCAGCCACTCTGTGCCCAGCCTGGAGCGCTGCAGGGCTTGGGGTGGCGAAAGTGCAGGACCCGGCACTTGGGACCAGCTTTGCTCCCAGGCTCTTGTCAGCAGCTGCCTCAGCTTGCCGGGCACTGCAGAGCTTGGATGGGCTCAGAGTACAGCAGGAAAACCCAGGGCTACGGCAGGAATGAGATTAATTTCCCAAGGAGCTTCCCCACCCTGACTCTGTAATTATTAATAAATTTTAAAAGAAGGGTTTTTTGAGGGGAGAATAAAAAATTAGTGATATTATTTCTATGCTGCCTTGTGTCCAAAGTTTTGTGTATATTTAATTGTTATTTTTGACACCTCAGGCAGGTTCACACGACACAGACACTGCAGGGAGGGGAAAGGCAGCTGAACACACCAGTAATTGCTGTGCTGAGTTTTCCCATGAAACTCATTCAATCTCCATCCAGGAAGCTGGGGAATAAAGGTTAAAAAATCCTCCAGGCTCAGAAAATTCACAAGGAAGAGATGGAAACATCTTCCATTGTTGCTACACATTTGTTAACATTTCATTTCACAAGAAATCAATCCAGCCCAAACATTTCTGCCAAAAGCACAAAGGAACAATCGTTCAAGGGCTGCAGAACACAGAGATTTTTTTATCACCTCACCAAGGTATAAAACAAACACTTTCCCTCTGCCTCCCTGTTTATTCTCAATAATATTTGTCCAAGAAGAGCTGAAACTTATCTCCAGGAAGTTTGCAGAGGAAAGATAGTGGATGGAGAGAGAATCAGGGAAAGCATTTTGAGCAGTCCAGGCGGGGATGGCAAAGCAGCAGTTCCCAACATCATCTTCACCTCATCTTGCTTGTTCAGCCTGACAATCAACATCTTATTATGCAGTGCCAGCGTTTGTCTGCAATTTAAACAAGGTAAAGGTGTGTGATCTCCAAGGTCACTTCTGGAGAGCTGCCTTTAGCCCACTGGTTGCCAGCTATTGAGGAACAAAAATGACAGTTTTAACTGAAGCAAATTACATCCTGGAAGTACAACACACTGCAGCAAGTGCACTGGAAATTATCAGATGGGAGATCTGGGAGATCCAGCTTGGAATGCCTTAACTTTTGTGTGTATAAAGCAGGTTTCCAGGATCCAGAAACATTCCAGTGTATCCCTCAAAGAAATTGTGCCGTCCCCCCCTTCATTTATCTCCAGATGTGCAGATCCCTAATTATAGCAATCTCTTCCCATTGTACCTGGATACATCAGTCTATTTAGAGTGTATTTCCTTGGAGTTTCTTTACCTTGAAAGAATTCATCTCTGCCAGACAGGGAAATGTATTATATTCTGCACATTAAAAGCTCCTTTAACTTATCATGAAATTTCCATTCTTTCTTTTCCCATGCTCTTATCTGAAGAGAATCTTTTTCTTCTTCCATTCAGCAACTGGCTCCTGTCTGCTTTAGCCAGGAGTTGCCTGGGGCATCATAGTAATTTCTGTGATGATTAACCCATGTCACCAAGGCCAGGCTTTAACATCACAGAACCAGCAGGTTCCTTTTGGGGACAGATGGGTTTATTTATTTAGATTTAACCAATGCTGGTGAATGCCACGTGGGGTGTGTTTGCCAAACCCTCAGGAAGGATTTTCTCACCTCATAGTGAGCTAAACCAAGGTTTGGGAAAAGGAAGAATTTGGCAATTCATATTCAAGTCAACTTGAAGGGGATCTTTGCATAAAATGTTGTCATACAGATGATGAAAAGAAGGTGCTGTAGATCCATGGGTTCACTGGAACATCAAGGTGGTGACAAGACTGTGGAGGGAGGAGGAACATATTTAAATTTACCTGCCAGTGATTTCCAATGGACAAATTTGATGCCTTTCCCCCTTTCAGAACGACTCACAAAATTATTGTATTCTTAATTCCTATCAAAGTTCACATCCTACAGCTCTGCTTTGCAGATAAATCTAACCCATCCTAAGCCAGGACTGTTCCACTGACCCGAGTGGAGGTGGCAGAACCAGCCCCAGAGCAGGGTGTGCTCCTGGGCTGGGTGAGCAGCATCCCAGGGAGCCTTCCCTGCTGCAGAGAAACCCGTTCACAGTGTCTGAGCAGCATTCAGATTCTCAGGGCTTGCATTTATTAACATGCCAATTTCTTGTTTAAGATGAAAGGGGGAGGAAATCTTTCAAATAAGCTTGTAAATAAGATTTTTTTTTCCTTAGCAGAATGACAACTTTTGTATGGTAAGTGCATTCCTTCTGGCTACAGTGCACACACGAGGAATTTCTGAGCAGGGTAATGCCATGTGTGCAGGTTGCTAACCTGGCAAAGAAACCCCTCAAAACAAAAACTAATATCAAGCACAGACCCCTAAACCGAAGCCAGCTGTGGTCAGCAGAGTCCTCAGTCTTGCAAAGCCTTGCACTTCACTCAGGTCTTCTTAGAGTCCAACAGAGTGGAACTGCTTGTCCTTTCAGTGTCCCCCATGGGCACACTGGTTAAATTCCAAGTGACAAAAGGATTTAGTTGTGGGTTTTTTTGGAGCTGGTGGTCGGGGCCTCAATGTCTATTGAACTGGACTGTCCTTCAGGCATTTTTTTTTCCCCCAAAGGACACAATAACCTCACCATAAGACCTCCTGATCTTCCGGTAACAGGAAAGCTGTGAGATTTCTCAGTCATATCCAAAAGTACTGTGTGTCAATTTTCCAACAAAGATATGATCACAGCTGGAAACACCACAGCTGCTGCCTCCAAAAACACGTGTTGAAACGTTAACCAACATCACCAGGACTTGACTAGGCACATAAAATAACCTCAGGAATGGAACAAGTGGTATGGAGGGAAGAAGATGGGCCTGAAAGATGGCTGTGACCAGGATAGGGAAGACCAGGACATCATCACAGCCTGCCTGCTGGCAGGGCTGTGCCACTGAGGACTCCAGGAGTAGCTGCTCACACCCCACAGGACACCCTGGTGCTGTTTTGGGGCTGAACTATTCTCTTTTACATCACAATCATTCCAATGATTGGAATGGGCTGCCCAGAGAGGTAGTGAATTTGTCATCCCTGGAGGTTTGTAAACTGAGCTTGGCCGTGGCACTGAGTGCCGTGATCTGGTAAAGGGACTGGAGTTGGCCCAAGGGTTGGACTTGGTGATCTCGGAGATCTTTTCCAACCCAATTGATTCTATGATTCTATGATAATATCACACATCCCAAGTGTCCCAGCAGGGCCATGTCCCCCTCAGCTGACATTGGCTCATGTCACTGAGCTCGTCCCTCAGGTGAACCAATAGATACCTGCACTGTGAGGTGTTGGAAACTTGGCTTCCACCTCCAAGGAGCAAGGCTGGAAGGTGATCCAGAGGCTGCCTGAGCTCAGGCTGCAGGTTGCAGGGCTCCACCTCATCCAGGATCACCTCACCCTGTACCTTGTACTGAATGCAAGAGGCAGCTCACAGCACTACAGCACATCAGGGACCCGGGGGTTTGGATTGACAGGAGGCTGAACATGAGCCAAGAGTGTGCCCAGGTGGCCAAGAAGGCCAATGGCATCCTGGCCTGGATCCAAAGCAGCGTGGCCAGCAGGCCCAGGGCAGTGAGCCTTCCCCTGGACTCTGCCTTGGGGAGGCCACACCTTGAGTGTTGTGTTGAGTTGTGGGCCCCTGAGTTGAGGCAAGAGATTGAGGGGCTGGAGCGGGGCCAGAGAAGAGCAAGGAGGCTGGAGAAGGGAGTGGAGCACAAGTGCTGTGGGGAGAGGCTGAGGGAGCTGGGGGTGTTTGTGCTGGAGAAGAGGAGGCTGAGAGGTGACCTCAGCACTCTATACAACTACTTGAAAAGATGTTGTAGCCAAGTGGGGGTTGGTTTCTCCTCTCAGGCAACCAACAGTAGGACAAGAAGGCACAGCTTAAGCTCTGCCAGGGGAGGTTTAGGTTGGATATCAGGAAGTTCTTTGCAGAGAGAGTGCTCAGACATTGGAATGGGCTGCCCAGGGAGGGGGTGGATTCTCCATCCCTGGAGGTTTTCAGGGTGAGACTGGACATGGGAGTTAGTGCCATGATCTGATAATCAAAGTGGGGTTGGACCAAGGGCTGGACTTGATGATCTCAGAGGTCTCTTCCAACCCAACTGATTCTATGATTCTATGATCACTTACCATGGTGCATTCACTGGAAAAATCTTGAACCTTCCATGAAACTCCAAGCCCTGCAAAATAACTGTAGATATCATGTGTGATATCCTTCCAGTGCTCCTCAGGGTGGCTCCAAAACTCAAACTTGGCAGTCTTCAAGTGTCCTAACAGTTTTTGATCAGAGAGAGTATGTCAGAGCATCCCCCTTTAGTAGGGAAAGCCAGAACAATGCCAGCTTTACATTAATTTTGACATTAAGTCATTTTACCCATCACAATCTCCTTGAGATGACACCCACAGAGATCTTGGGATGTGCTGTGGTGACCACACACCTCTGGCCATACTCCACCAGGATAAAAGCCACTGGAATTAAATGTCATATATTGACTGATCCTAAACCTTGAGAGACCACTGACCAGCAGGAAACTCTCAGTTCAGTCATGTCACAGTGATTTAGATTATCTTAAAATGCCCCTAAATCTTCATGTGTTGCCCAATTTTATGGTGTCACCTCTCCCAGCACTTTGAAAGATTCCAACACCCCAAGGCTGGGAGCGGGACCAATTTACTGAGAGCTCACAGACATGAGATTAAAACTTAAAACATTAAGAGCCTTCTGGGGTTTGGGTTTCCCCCCACTTCCTCTCTTGCTGGAATCAGGAAGTACAAAGAAGCAACTGTGAAAATAAAACCTAGTTTCTTTTCAGAAAGTTACTTGAACTTTCTGAACCTTATGTTCATTCCCATTGAGGGCAAAGATCCAAGACAGTTATTCCTGTACTTTAACCAGGTTCAGTCATCCTTAGTAATTAAGGGCACTAGATCAAAATTAAATTTATTGTAGCAGTAACATAACCACAATGGATCTTCATAAAATTTAACCACACAGAAGTGGGTTGCCTGAGATCTGCCATTCAAGCAGGCTTTATTGCATTTAAATATAGAATCATAAAAAATAAATTAAGAATGGGGATGACCCTTTGTCTACCTAGAGGCCCAGGAAAGATGTTTGCCTCTGATACAGTTTGAAAATTAGCATTTTATAGGGCCTGGGATGCTGCCTGACACACAAAATACTTTAAAATTCTGTAAATAATGTAAGTAAATTAACAAGAGATAGTGACTGTAATGAATAAAACATAAGTTAAGTACCTTTAAGCTTCCTCTGAAGCCTAGAGGAAAAAAGTGACTAGATTCAGCTCTTTGGGGGGGAAAAAATTGCAAGTACTGGTGGTGTTTGGTCAGAGAACACACAGATATTTCAGAGAAATGCTGAAAAGTCAGTCTGCAGCATCTTCTGCTTAACTATGGAAAAGCCAGGCTTTTGTGGCAAAGTAAATCCCTTGGGTTGGGTTTTAGCCTTGCCAGGGACAGTCCAACACCCATCAAGTTCTTGAGAAAATCATCAGGGATGAGTCTTCTCCTTCCTCACTCCCCCTGCTCCCCCTTCACCACCCACCAGGCTCCTGGAAGGGTCAGCACAACTCAGGGGGCTTTTTCCTTCCAGGAAGAGCTGCTGAGCCCTGCCAAAAACTCCTCTGCTCCCTCCAAAGCTCAGAGAGCTGAGGAAGAACAGGGAAGCCTGAGTTCAGTGCCTGTTGCTCTGCTCTAAGTTGGGAATGCAGCAAATGTATGAAAAACGTGACCATCACCAGCCCCAAATCACTTCCTACATTAGCACAGGGCTCTTCCTGCCTCTGATGCCTAAGGGGGTTTTGATTTGTTCATTTTTATAGATTTTAGAAGTACTTGTAACTGTAGTAAAATGTAGATTTAGTTTGCTAATATTTCTAGCAGCTTAAGTTCAATGTTTATACATGCCAACCTCTGCCATTTATCAGTAGCTCAAATTCTTTTAGTTCTTTAGACTCTCTTCAAGGTAGAATACTAAAGACTATCAGAAAGGCCTGCAGAATAAAACATAAACATAAGCCCACAAACTTGAGTCTAAGAACACTGGAAAACCTCCAAGAGCCCTATGTGTGCTGAGGAAGAGGAGTGCTGATGAAGAGAGGGTCCCACTGACCCCAGACTCAAATCCTGAGGGGGTGAAGACAGGGTGGGACCGAGAGATGTGTAAAGTAATGATTGGATGGATCATATTATAAAAACCATAGAAACCAGTGTTTGTAGGGGCATGTAATCATATATTCCTAAAAGCCCTAAGCCTAGACATTAAAGAATCTACCTTTTTATCTTATCCCACACTAACTTGGCTTTCCGTTTCATGGGGTCTCTCACGGCATCACCTTCTTAAGCCCAGCTGAAGCCTGGGCACACCTGAGCAGTCCCAGAATGTCTCTGCCAGCAAGGCAGCATCTGGCTGTCAGGTAGGTTTATCTGGGGACAGAAATGAGCTTGGACCTCCTTTAACATAAATGTATGGATGAGGTTGCCCAGTTCCTTGCAGAACTTTTAAAACAGAGAAAAGAGTCACGAGGTTTGATATGACCCTGGACAAGAAAATTAGTCACCCACCTGGAAAAAAACCCCCACACATCCCAAAGGCGAGCTCTGAGGTCAAAGGCATTACAGCTGGGGAGGCATCTGATTGACACAACAGCTAGTTTTACATTTACAATTTGGATCTGGACTTGAAGCCCTGAGATGCCATCCCTGGCTGGGCCAGAACAGGGATCTTGCAGCAGCATGAAAGCTCAGAGGCACGAGCCTTATCAGATGGGCTGCAAACAGGACAGCCAGAGCCTCTCCCAGGATGTTTTGGCTTGTGAGCCAGGATGAACACCTGGAAGCCAAGAGGAGCCTGGAACAGATTAAGGGAATTGGCCAGGCTTTCTGATCTTGTTAACATGCTGCAGGCTTCATTTGTGCTTTGGGCAGGGATTCAGGGTGGTTCTTTATTTGATTCAAACCAGATAGCCCATCACCAATCCAAGACTCCTGCTCGTATCAGCATCAGCCAGACACTGTCCCCGCAGAAAAGGGGCTTTGTGGCAAAGTCAAACAGCACACACAGACCAGCGTTTGGCTGGAGGTCAAACCTAGCAGAATGTTCCACTTTGTCCCTCTTTTTCCACCTTTCATCCTTTTTTCTCACTCCTCTACATGTACTTTCACTGCCCCAAATCATAGGAAGATTCAAACCAAGCCCTGCATCAGGAAGCTCAGCTGCAACCTCCACAAGGACAAACACTTAGAGCATCTCCTTGGAGAGCCTGAACCACGGCCATGATGTGGTGTCATAGAATGGATTGGGTTGGAAAAGACCTCCAAGATCATCAAGTCCAACCCTTGGGCCAACTCCAGTCCCGTCACCAGATCATGGCACTCAATGCCACGGCCAAGCTCAGGTTAAAAACCTCCAGGGATGGGGAATCCACCCCCTCTCTGGGCAGCCCATTCCAATGCCTGAGCACTCTCTCTGCAAAGAAGTTTTTTCTCATCTCCAACTTCAATTTCCCCTGGCAGAGCTTGAGCCCCCGTGCCCCCTTGTCCTATTGCTGAGTGCCTGGGAGAAGAGACCAACCCCCAGCTGGCCACAACTTCCCTGATGTGGCACTTCCAGACAGTGCTGAGGTCACCTCTCAGCCTCCTCTTCTCCAGCACAAACACCCCCAGCTCCCTCAGCCTCTCCCCATAGGACTTATGTCCTATCACCCCAGACAGCAGATTCCATTCATTTTCCTCCTGAGCAACAACGTTCTTCTCTTATATTCACAGGAATGACTCAGAGGTCCCACACAGGTCATGTTTCCACCTCATGCCTTCAGGAGATGTGAGGTGAAGACAAGTCCATCCAGATGACACCAGTGAGGACACACACACACACACACACACACACACACAACCTTAGCACTGTCCTCTGACCCACATCCCTGTTTCACCCAACACTCACAAAAACTTTCAGAGATTACAATGTCTTATAAGGTGTAATTTAATTTAAATTTAGCTGAGTGGTAATACTCAAGCAAGGAAGGCATAACATGGTGAGGACCCAAAGACAGCAACACCACAGGTATGAGACAAAGTCTCTCTCTATGCTGCTCCTGGACCAAGTAGTTTCATGGCCAGGGAAGTCCCAGTATGACTGTTTGCATTTGCAGGTAGCAAATAAAAGCCAAATGCTTCAGGCAAAGGAAGCTTCTTCTCTTGCCCCTTCTCCTGCCAAGGGCCCAACATCTCATCGATCATTTCCACATGGTTTGTGCTGACAAAATAAAACATGCTCTGTGCAGGAAGGAAACTGCTGACACCAATTACCAAATCAAGAATGGGGAAGGATTTTACCAAGTACCATTGCTGCCAGATCTGCCTGTGTGGAAGGCCTGCCTGTGAAGATATAAATCACTGCATAAATGATTTGGAGTGGGGCATGTGGCCCTGCTACTAGAAGAGGGCTTGGCTCACAGGCAAGGGAAATAATCCTGATCTGCTTCCAGGGCAGCCCAGTTAATGCCCTCTTGAGTCTCTGCACAGCCAGCATGAAGCAGGAAAAAATTGGGTTCCACCCCAAATGCTGTCATTTATTCATTTTATGATCTTGGGCAAGGTACAGTCCCATTTTTGTCTCAGTTTCTGTATTCAAAGTGGAAGTGAACCCAGCCAGCTTCTGAAAACTGCTTTAATATTCATGGGAAAGGAAAAAAAGAAACAAACATAAAAAAAATCTCGAGAAAGGGTCTTACAGATTCATCAGAATGAGGAATCAACAGTTATTTCCTTCATTTGCAACAGCAGAAATCTACAGTAAAGACACTCTGTGGGTACAGGCTCTTGCAGCTGCTGTGAACACACAAGAAGTGTGGATTTCCCTGTTCCATGAGCTTGGTCAAAGTTATCCCTGCCTTGGGACTTTTCACTCAGAAGACACCAGGATTTAAAGTTTATTGTTTTACAAGCAGGCAGAATGAGTTTGTTGTTGTTAAAACCATTTTCTAATGAGAACTGGCCAAATAATTTCCCTTCTCTATCCCCTTTCCTATTCCCTGGCCCTTAATCAATGTCATTGATTAAGATTTGGCTTTGTTTAAATACTACTGAAAGCCTGCAAGAAAATTGTTTGTCAGAATTCTGTCTGTCTGTCAACCTTTTTGGAGAGAAAAGTCCAGTTTTCTTTCAGATCAGGACATCAGCTCCCAGCCCCCTCACTGGGCCAGGAAACCTTGGGCTGCTCCTGGTTCTCAGCTTTACTTTGGCATCTCAGTCTTTGGGAGAGGATTTATACCAGTGTATATAACAGTGTGCCCAGGTGGCCAAGAAGGCCAATGGGATCCTGGCCTGGATCCAAAGTAGCGTGGCCAGCAGGCCCAGGGCAGTGAGCCTTCCCCTGGACTCTGCCTTGGGGAGGCCACACCTTGAGTGTTGTGTTGAGTTCTGGGCCCCTGAGTTGAGGCAAGAGATTGAGGGGCTGGAGCGGGGCCAGAGAAGAGCAACGAGGCTGGAGAAGGGAGTGGAGCACAAGTGCTGTGGGGAGAGGCTGAGGGAGCTGGGGGTGTTTGTGCTGGAGAAGAGGAGGCTGAGAGGTGACCTCAGCACTGTCTGGAAGTGCCACATCAGGGAAGTTGTGGCCAGGTGGGGGTTGGTCTCTTCTCCCAGGCACTCAGCAATAGGACAAGGGGGCACGGGGGGCTCAAGCTCTGCCAGGGGAAATTGAAGTTGGAGATGAGAAAAAACTTCTTTGCAGAGAGAGTGCTCAGGCATTGGAATGGGCTGCCCAGAGAGGGGGTGGATTCCCCATCCCTGGAGGTTTTTCAAGTGAGCTTGGCCGTGGCACTGAGTGCCATGATGTGGTAAAGGGACTGGAGTTGGCCCAAGGGTTGGACTTGATGATCTTGGAGGTCTTTTCCAACCCAATCCATTCTATGATTCCATACCCAGAAAATTCCTTGCCTTGCTCACAGTGCTTTTCTGGAAGCCAGAGGGTCCCAGTGAACCTCAGCCACAGATCAAAGTGGTTTGTGTTGGAAGGGGCCTTAAAGACCATCTCATTCCAACCCCCTGCCATGGCCAGTGACACCTTCCACTAGACCTGGTTGCTCAAATGTGCATGTGGGTTGTTGGGCCAGAGCTTTGGGGGAAAATTCCATTAAATCCAAACCAAAGAAGTCTCCCAGACTCAGGGCTGGCTTAGGCACTGGCTGGGCAGCCCAGGACCAGCTGCTGGACACACATTGCTGCTCCAAGGGAGGCAGAGCTAAAGGGGGTTCCTCAGTGTTCCATAATTCCCTATTCCTGTGGCAAAATCAGCCCAGTTTCCACCCAGAGCTGCTCCTGAAGGACACCTCGACTTCAGACACCTCTGGTGCTGCAGAAGGGACTGCAGGAGCTGTGCTGTGAGACCCAAAGTACAAGTTGGTGCATAGGATAGAATTAATCAGTCTGCTCTGAAGAAGAAATTCTCCTTGCTAGGGCAGGAAACAGCTTTGCCTGCATGATGAAAATTTAAAGAACTTCTGGCCTGGTGCTTTCCTCCTGAGGGAAGTTAAAGCAGCAGCCTGAAGTGAGAGGCAGACTTTTCCCTTTACATATAAACTGCAGATATTCTGCCCACCTCAGTGAGTTTCTAAACAAATTGCCCTCCTTGTTCCCCGAAAATCCAGGGGGATGTTCATCATTTCCCCTCTCCAGAAGAGAATCAACCAAAAGAGGAAGAAATCTTGCTTTTCAGTTAATATTTTGCTGAGAGTGAATTCTCAGAGCTGCACCACCCCAGACTGAGCCAGCCCAGCATTTCACTCACTCAGCAGCAGCATTTGCTACTCTGATTTTGGAGGGAAGAGGCTGAATTTGGGCAATTCCTGCCCTGTAAACCAGCAGATTCCATGACAAAGGAAACTGTGCAGCTACTAAAAAGAGAAGCAGCTCCTTTTATTTGGGATTTCACCGCTTTCCGAAGCTCAAGGTGATGAGAGCACCATCCTCCTCACAGCTCAGTTCTCCCAGGGGTAAAACAGGGAGGATGGAGATGTTGCCCAAGGCACTTGTGGTTGGCACCACAGGGCAGTGCCGTGGCTGTGCCCTCCTGTCCTGCCTGTCCCTTTCCAGGGGGAGACCTGGCTGTTTTCTCTCTGCAATCCCAGGATACTGAGAGGTCAGGGAGGGAACTTGGCCTGAGGGTCCCACTGTCCCTGCTCCCTTAAGCCCCCCCAAACCCCTGAGCAAAGCCAGGGGCTCCAGCAGACAGAGGTGGGGCAGCCACAGTGCCCACAGAACAAGGGGGGCCTTATCCAAACATCTGCATCTCTGCTCCCAAACAAAAACAAAGGCACAAGCTTTCCATTTTCTTCTTTTATTACCCACCTTAAAAAAAAATAAAACAAAACACTGGTCAGCCACAGGATTCCTGATTTTATGGAGCCCATCCTGAAACGCTATTGCTCCACCAGGACATTCTTAATGCCATTTACAGCTCAGCTAATAAGTGAGCTCTGGCTGCTCCATAGGAGAGAGCTGTGGAGGAGCCATTCCAAAGGGATCCCAGCAAAAGCAGCCCTCACCCTGCATCCTGGCTGTAAAATCAAATTAAATAAAAGATCCCATTTCACCAAGGGCCTAATACTCATTTGTGTAACATTGCCATTATACAGTGCTGCCTACAGAAAACATACACCAAAGCACTTTGGCCATTTAACAGGGAACATTCCAATAGGAAACATTATTAGATTTTCTTATTAAGCTGCTCAGGGCACACGCTCGCTTAATAGACGTTAATTACATTAGCAAGGCTGCAAATTCAGTCCTGGTGGAATCCAAGAGACTTCTGCAAAATTGACTCAGTCCTGGAATTTCTGTAGGGACAAAAGGTAACCCCAACACATGGATAGAAAATTGGAACAAAGCCACCATGTCACCACTTTCTCAGCAGTGCCTCTAAAACACTTTAATCATAGAATCATAGACTGGATTGGGTTGGAAAAGACCTCCCAGATCATCAAGTCCAACCCTTGGGCCAACTCCAGTCCCTTTACCAGATCATGGCACTCAGTGCCACGGCCAAGCTCAGCTGAAAAACCTCCAGGGATGGGGAATCCACCCCCTCTCTGGGCAGCCCATTCCAATGCCTGAGCACTCTCTCTGCAAAGAAGTTTTTTCTCATCTCCAACTTCAATTTGCCCTGGCAGAGCTTGAGCCCCCCGTGCCCCCTTGTCCTATTGCTGAGTGCCTGGGAGAAGAGACCACCCCCCACCTGGCCACAACTTCCCTGATGTGGCACTTCCAGACAGTGCTGAGGTCACCTCTCAGCCTCCTCTTCTCCAGCACAAACACCCCCAGCTCCCTCAGCCTCTCCCCACAGCACTTGTGCTCCACTCCCTTCTC
The DNA here is from genome assembly GCA_013396695.1 of Sakesphorus luctuosus. NCBI lineage: Eukaryota > Metazoa > Chordata > Aves > Passeriformes > Thamnophilidae > Sakesphorus > Sakesphorus luctuosus. Next base: position 21,340 of record VWZD01007536.1, on the reverse strand, counting down.
CAGCCTCGTTGCTCTTCTCTGGCCCCGCTCCAGCCCCTCAATCTCTTGCCTCAACTCAGGGGCCCAGAACTCAACACAACACTCAAGGTGTGGCCTCCCCAAGGTAGAGTCCAGGGGAAGGCTCACTGCCCTGGGCCTGCTGGCCACGCTACTTTGGATCCAGGCCAGGATGCCATTGGCCTTCTTGGCCACCTGGGCACACTCTTGGCTCCTCTTGAGCTTCCTGTCCCTCAGTCCCCCCACGTCCCTTTCTGCCTGGCTGCTCTCCAGCCACTCTGTGCCCAGCCTGGAGCGCTGCAGGGGTTGGGGTGGCCAAATGCATTGCTGTGTTTTGCTTTCACTTTTCCAGAGTGGAATTTTCACAAATTTCCCAGCTTGGCAAAAAAAAAATGGAGGCAGCTCATAATATTTGAATAATGGATTTTTTTTATTATTTTTCTTTGCCACGGCAAAAAGGCTGAATATTTCAGTTCAGTCTTTTTGTGAAACCACTAAAAGTATTTCATGTTTCCTCAGCATGTGCTTGTGTCCTATTACAGTCAATGGGGGTTTAAATACACAGTTTGAGTTAACAAGGCATATCATGATTAGCCTAAATCAAGATCTAATTACAGAAGATTGTTGACAAATGATTTCAGACAACATGTAAATGCGAGCCAAACAGTCTTTCTCTTGCACCCAACAGAATTACTCTTTCTGAGATAATTAGCTCTGGCCTGGATGTATCATACCCAACATTTGAGGCTCTGCCTCCACAGACAGCTCACCTCAGCCACAGCTTGGAAGCATCTCCAGTTTTCCACTGACTGCCCAGGCAGCCTAAGCCTGGATTTGGGACTCCTCAGATGTATAAAATTGTTTCTGGCTCCATCACTGATATTATGGAGGTACAATTTCTCTTCAGTTGTGCTGTTCACCCTGACACTCAGCTCTAGGCAAGAGCCTCAAACATGATCCCCACTTGCAGGACAAGGAATGGTGAGCCCTTTGCCAGGGGCAGTGGCAGAGCTGGGCCTGGAATGTGCTCCAGGGACCCCAGCCCTGCTGCAGAGTGGGGACATGGAGGTGACACCCTCAGGGTTCTCTCCTGACCCAGAGCAGGGTGTTGTACAGACACCACAGCACAAGGGCTGGGCAGGTGAGACCCACGGGGGGTCTCTGATGTTGGGTCTCTTCCCACATGCAAGTACAGGAAGAGCACTTTTATAATGAAATTATATAATATATATAATACATATAATTATATAAAGAAATCTCCTAAATCTTAATTAGTCACACTGTGCCTTAAATTCAATAATGAGCTGATGACTCAGGGCCATGGACAGACTTTTCATTTTAACTTGTCAGTGTTAGAAATACTAAGTACACAGACACTCCCCAACCTTATCCTAATCCCTTCCCTTACTCTGAGCTTCCATGACTTCTAACAGATGTGTTGCATTAACAATTAAGACAAATCTAAGGAAGATTAGGCCTGAATTCAAGTTTCTGGAGAAGCAAGAGGTTATGAAATTCAGCAGAGTGGCTCGGGAAGGTTGGACTCAATGATCTTGGTGATCTCCAGCCTTAGGGATTCTCTGATTCCAAAGCAGCAGCCCCACCTGAGTCCCAGGCTGGAGGAACACCAGCTCTATCCCCCAGGCTTCAGTGCTGTCACTCCTGGCTGCTGGGTTGTGACCTCAGTGGAGTTTCATCAGCCTCAAGAGGGGGAATCAACCCTGAGCTTCTGTTCCTTCTCACTTTTTGCAGTGCTTGGGAGCTGGAACACACCACTCTGGGTTACTGATTCCCACCAAGGTGACATTGACAGCTTTCCTCCCAAAACAGTGACCACACTGTGGGTGAGCATCCTGAAAGAATGGTCATATTCCCTCACAGGCTGGTGAACCCCCACAGCTCTTTACTTTGAATTAAATCCACACAGGTAACACCTCTTGGCCTGACTCACCTCCACACACAGCGTAGATGGACCACCTGGAGCTGCCTTACTCCAAACCAAGACCCAGAGGTTTTTTCCCATATTTTCCATCTCTAAGACTCACAACTTCCAGAGCTTCCCATCTCAGCAGCCAACCCAAGCTCTTCCCAGCCCTGCTCCATTCATAGGCTCTAACCCAGGTCTTTCAAATTGTCTCATTTTGACCTTTTACGGTGAGAAACCATCAGGGATAAACACTAGAGGAGGATTTTGATGCCTGGGAGCCGCTCTCTCTGCACCCTGATGCTTTGCTGCAGGATGTCCCTATGCCCGCTAAGGGGATCTCCTGGTGCCAACCACCAATGGAACTGTGGGGTGGGAACCATCTGGGTCCCCAGAGAGCTGGGTGAAGGTGGGAAACCATGGAGGAGAAGGGCAAGTATTTCCTCCTGCCAGTCATACTCAGCCATGGTGAGGACCCAAAGACAGCAACACCACAGGTATGAGACAAAGTCTCTCTCTATGCTGCTCCTGGACCAAGTAGTTTCATGGCCAGGGAAGTCCCAGTATGACTGTTTGCATTTGCAGGTAGCAAATAAAAGCCAAATGCTTCAGGCAAAGGAAGCTTCTTCTCTTGCCCCTTCTCCTGCCAAGGGCCCAACATCTCATCGATCATTTCCACATGGTTTGTGCTGACAAAATAAAACATGCTCTGTGCAGGAAGGAAACTGCTGACACCAATTACCAAATCAAGAATGGGGAAGGATTTTACCAAGTACCATTGCTGCCAGATCTGCCTGTGTGGAAGGCCTGCCTGTGAGTAGACCCTGAGTTTGAGGGAGCTTTGGGTAACTCTGCTCGGAGCTTTGGGTAACTCTGCTCGGAGCTTTGAGTAACTCTGCTCAGCCCTTTGGAGCTTGTCCTGCCCCTTCACCAGCTGCAGGCAAAGGGCTCTGGCTTTGCTTCCACTGCCCCAGGGCAGGGATGTCCCTGCAGCTCTTGGGGCACACCAGGGAGGAACTGCCATTCCCAACACTGCACTGAGGAGGCAGAAACAAGGAACTGCCCATCTCTAGATTTCTGACAAGTTTTAAGGCTCAAACTGAAAGCCACCATTAGCAACCTGTGTCCCAGGGAATTCCTCACATTCTGTCATTTGGGCTAAAGTGTCATTTAGACTAATTGGCCTTTTCCAGAGGCCAAATACTACTTATGAAGTCTCCCTTTAAACTGCATGCAGCCCATGGCATCCCCAGTGTGAAGTTTTTCAGACTCAAAACATCTAATTAAGAACATGATAACATCAACACGACTTCTGCTCCGTTCCAGGAGCTGTCATCACACAGAACCATCATTCCCTGCAGTTTTTATTAGGAAATCCATTATATCTGGCATTTCTCTTCAGTCCCCAGCAAAGAACTCGCACTGTTATACATACAACTCTCAGCTTTCCAGTTCAGCTCCATTTCTACTATTAATGCTTGGAAGAAAGGAAAAAAAAGGCTCTAGAAATCATGACCTGAGTGTAATTGAGGCCTCAGAAGTAGAAGCTAATTCAAACCAGAACAGACCACCCCCCTCCGTGCCATCATGCCCTCATTTCCAACAGCAAGGCAAGACTCAGGAACACTTAAGATATTACTCAGCTCAAGTGATGTGTCAGAAGGCAGCTCTGGCTGCAGATAATCCACTGAAATCAGCACTAAACCCTTAAAACCACGGAGGGACCTCGTACCATCTCCCACATCTCACTGTGTGCTGGGACAGCTCAAGGGGCTGAGCTTGGCTGGACAAGACAAACTTGTTTCTTCACAAAACTGAAGTGTTCCAGCAATGAGGCTGGATGAGTGTAATTATGCCAGGTGTTTTATCCAAAAATTAGCATTGTGCTGGAAACACACAGCCTCGGGCAAGCTGTGGTGCCAGCGAGTCAAAGGGCTGGAAAGGAGAGATAACCAGATAGGACAGAGAGTTTCTGGGCTGAGCCCAGTGAGTGTTGCCTCTTGGCAGGTTTTCCCAAGTACCTTTCTGTGATGGGAAAGAAATATTGAGTTTGAGGAGCTGGTGGCAGAAAGGAAAAGCTCTCTGAAGTGCAGCAAAGGGCTCTGCTCAGCCCAGGGCAGCCAAGGCAGAACAGTCAGTGGGCACCACAGGGGACAGGGAAGGGACATTCCAGCCTGAAGGGCATATTTTGCCTGGAACAGCAGATTTGTTCCCTCTCCCAGCTGCGACACAGATGCTGTTTTTCACATGGCAAGATGTACTGAGCTCTGCTCACAACATGCACAGCACCAGGACATTGAACTGACAGCTGTGGATCTCCTTCAAGGGGCAGTTCCACAGATTTTATGGCTCTGGAGGCACAGCTGAGTCTGCTTTTAGGAGTGAGGGGGTAAAACTGAAAAAACTGCTTTTTCACCTCAAGAAATGCCTTCATACCTGTGCTCTAGAGAGGACAATGCAGTTGTTGGAACAAAAAACTCTCCTCCTACAGAGGTCAGGCAGATTCAGAGCCCACATCTCGTCATTTCAGGACTGCTCTCCCTCTGCCAAAGCCCCACTGACATCAGTCAGCACCATCTGAAGCTGCTTTATCACTGTGAAAACACGCCTCTGCTTTCATTTTTATTAAAAATCTTCTGAAATCTGCTACATCTTTGGCTCCTTCCTGCGAATGGTGCTGATCAACATTTGTTTGGGTGTTTATGTTGTTCACTTGCCAAGTAGCAAGTCTGTCACCTTTCTGCCATCAGCATCCCATAAAAACGCTGGAGTACGTCCCAACAGTCAGGAACAATCTCTGGACAGAAGCTGTTGTTAATCTGATTTTTATCAGTGGGTTTAGGATTTCAAGATAATCATCCCTGGGAGGTTTCTGACCTGCCTGACATTCCCTCTGCTCTCAGGCAGGGCAGGTAGTGGTGGGCAAGTCCACGGGTGCCAGCCCAGCTCCCACAGGAGTATCCACATGCTGCTCCTCACCCAGGAGCTGACCTCGCCTGACCTCACTTGGCTGGTGAGATCACAGCCCAGAGAGAGCTATGGCTGCAGGCCAGTGAGAAAACAGATGTCTGCCATAGACACCACTCATTGATACTTTATTCCCATTTATTATTTATTTAATACACGCTGTGGGTCGATTAGTGCTCTGTTATTGTGAACTCTGTGCTAACATTTTTATAAGCAAGATCTAAGAATAACTGGAGAGACTTCCCTGCCAGGGGACGTGAAAACACGCTGCAGTTTGTTGCTAGAGGAAAATTGTCTCAGTGATGCCTTTTTTTTTCCCCCTGTCCTGTTCTGTGNTTCTCCAGCACAAACACCCCCAGCTCCCTCAGCCTCTCCCCATAGGGCATATGCTCCAGTCTCTTCACCAGCCTTGTTTTCCAGTTTGTTCAGCCTGGAAAAGAGGAGACTGAGGTAAGAACTCACAGCAGCTACAACTCCTTCAGGGAGGAGGTGCAGAGGAGGGGCAGGCACTGATCTGTGTTCTCTGTGACCAGGGACAGCACCCAGGGAATGGCTGGAGCTGTGCCAGGGGAGGGTTAGGTTGGGTATCAGGAGAAGATTCTGTCCCCAGAGAGTGGTTGGGCACTGAACAGGCTCCCCAGGGCAGTGGGCACAGCCCCAAGGCTGAGTTTGGACAAGGCTCTCAGGCACATGGGGATTGTTGGGGTGTCCTGGGCAGGGCCAGGGGTTGTACTGGATGATCCTCGTGGGTCCCTTCCATCTCTGCACATTCTGTGATACAGAGTTTCTTACCCTCTGGTAGGAAACACTTCAAAAGATTTTTGGACCAGCAGGTCAGGGTCTTCTCCAGCCCAGTGACACCCTACCCAAGGCAGAGTTCCAGTCTTCAGGATCAAGAGAAGCTGACAAACAGATGAAGTGCCTGAGTACCAGTTCTCCTGGCACAGCGTGTGGCTACTCCAAACAGAGACAGCCACGGGACACTTTGGGTGTTTTGCTGCAGAGCTGCCCCATTTCTAACCCAGCTTTGCCACCTTTGTGCTGAAGATTTCACGAACAAGATTTCTTCATTACATTTGAGGGAGACAGGAAGAAAAAGAAAATATGTCATAAAAATAATCATTGTACCTTTTAAAATCAGAAAAGCAGCTCAGTGGTAAGTGCAGAGATTGATCAGTGACTATCAACACAATTTGGGGCAGAAAGGGAAAGAAAAAAGCCCTCAATCCATGGGGCAGGAAAAATTTCTGCCAGTGTTGGGAAAAGCAGGTTGGAGCCTAAATTCTCCAGAGACTGAGAGAAAGAGAGATGTTGCATTGGTTGTGGTCTTCTGATGAAGCAAGAAATGGTTGCTCATGGATGTGCAAGCAGAGCAGCTCTCAAGTTCCTGCTGGTTTGCTGCAGGGAAAACACCCCCTGCCCACCTCACCAGATCTGCCCCAGCACTGGAGATCAGCCATGTGGTTATTTTGGTCCAGACTCACCTCAGTGCCAGTTCAGGGATATAACTGACCTGCATCCCCTCCACCCTCATGAGGCAGAACAAGGCACTTGGACTCATCTACACCAATTCCCTTTGATTGGGAAGTATGATGGGCATTTTACTCTCCTTTTGCTCCAGGAACATTTCCAACACCAACATAATCTGTAGCAGTTTCTCAGCAATCCCCAGCAGAAAGCAAACCCCAGTACAGGTGTGTCCCAGGTCCCTTCCCAGCTCTGCATTCCAGGGGTGAGGGAGCAGCCTGTGCAAACACAGCCATGCAGACATTATCAAATGACATTTTCCTTTATCCAGTGATAATTGATGATCAGGCCATTAGAACACAGATTAATGACATAGGGTCACAGAAGATAGTCTAGAAGGGACCTCGAGGTCATCTAAATCCATCCAACTGCCCCACAAAAGGCTCATTTCTGACAGGTATTTGACCTCACTGGAATAAGAAGGAAGTTTCTGACATAGATAATATGTTAAACAAATATTTTCTTTGGCTGACTACAAAATACTTCATTCATTTCTCTTGTATATAAAAACTCTCTAAAGGCACTTTTCTTCAGCTAATTTCAACATGGAATCAAACTCACAAGCAAAAAGGGCACTTCTGGACTTCTACATGGTTCCTAGTGAAATAATTCACCTTGAGGCAACAAAAACTCCAGGGGGTTATTTTTCTTTTGCCTTTTTTTTTTTTTGCGGTCAGCAAAGATAATGTTGTTTCATTTAAAAAATAATTAAAATTTCCAGCAAAAAGAGGTCATTCCTATTTTCCCAGATGTGAGGATGATTCCTCAAGGATGAGTTGGGTGAGGGTGTGACGTGACACCAGTTAAGCAGTAAGGACATGAAGGACTTGCCCCAAAGAGTTTTGGTGCAATAAACTCTGTTTTACACGTTTCCCCCCTACCTGGTTTCCTCCTCAGTTCCTGCCTGTGTTGAACCAGGGCTGGCAGGGAGGGAAGAAGGGGAGGAGGGGCCTTCATTAAGTACTGCAGGTAACTTGACTGAGAGGTGCCACCCAAACGTGCAGCTCTGGGATGATGGATGTGAGAGTGTAATGCTGTGTTTCCCTCCCATAATTACAATTTCATCATGTAATAATAATAGGTTGTGATTGATTGTGACCCTGCGCTGCTGCAGGATGTTGGTCATTAGAAAGAACTGATTGATGGCTGGGGCTGTCCTTTGGCCATGCAGAGCCCTTCTACCACATTTTTGGAGGGCAATGAAAGTATTTTTAAATAAATAATACTTTAAAAGACCCCAGGTCACTGTCAGCCCCTTCCCTTCCTCATTGTGTCACTCAGCAGAGCAGGAGGTTGATAGAAGCTGCCTCAAAAGGCATCACTGGGCTGCTGTAACCCTGCAGAGATCCTTCCTCACCATAGTCACCCTCCAGGTGGGGAGGAGACACTGAGGTGAAGGACAGCAGGAACCATCCCCTCGAGCTCCACAGGGACTGTTTCAATTGGTGGCTCTGGCACAGGGACAGTTCCTGCTCTCTAATCCCTCCAGAGAGCAGGGGTCCAATCCTCAGATGGGATTTGTATCTGCTTAAGTGCTTTAAAGAACTGTGGGCTGAGAGCCAGGAATCCACCTTTGATTGCAAGCTCTGCCCCAGGCTCCCTGGACATCCTTGGATAAATCCCTTCGTGCAGAGAGGAAATTTCTTGTGTCTGAATGGCACAGTTTCTGGAGTCAAGGACTGACCATTCCACAGGGAAGCTGCCCTTTCATCCCAGTGAGGCTCAGTGTGACCAAAGACCTCTTGGGACATCCTGTAAGATCCACAAGGACCTCACACTTCAGGCTGCACCAACTCCCATCCCTGTGAGAAACTCAGCAGCTTCCCAGGTGACTTCAGGCACCTCTTGATGTCAGTACATTAATAACCAGAGAGATCTGCTGCCTGACAGGGACACAGCCCTGCACTCTGCCAGCATCTGCCAGAAGTGTTGTCAAGCAACTAACTGCCTGTAATTGAGCTCTCACAAGTGTCTGCCCCGAGGTGAGGCACGGAGAAATTTCACAAATGAAGATAATTGATGTTTATGTCACGCACACACAGCGAGAGGCAGCAAGCTACGATCACTCACTTGATAAATCCACCTTCAGCAGCAACAGCTTTGTCCTCCACGGCAGAATTAGGCAGCATTTGATGCCTTAGAAAGCAGAGTGGAGCTGCTTATTGCCCTGCCTGGAGCAGGTCACAGTAATCCATGTAATACCATCCTTATCCCACAAATATTCATAAATTTCTGCAGATTTCCAGACAGGATTCATTATCTGCAGGCATTCACCAGAACATCTGGAGAAACAGGGCCAACCACATTACAAACATCAATCAATTCCTCTCCCTTGAAGTCAACACAGCTATGCCAACGTGCCCTTGCCAAGAATTAGTCAATCTTCTCTAAACTATAAGCTCTTCCACTATTTACTGTTTATTCCCAGGACACATCATTATTTACACTTTAAAACAGGAGAATGAAGGCAGTGAACAGTGAAAAAGACACACATGGACCCAGCTGTAGTATCCAAGTGCTGCTCCAGAATTAACAGAGCTCTCAGGGTAAGGTAAGGCAGAACTGGGAGGAAACAACACAGAGATGTGTGAGCAGGGTAAGATGCTTGCCAACAACTCCCCTTCCAAACAATTCAGGAGCATAAACCAAGCCTCCCAAAACACAGGACTTTGTTTTAGCTTTTCAGATAACTTTCTCAAAGGGTTGTGAACCTGTGAAGAACCAGTGAAACTGCCCAAGCACCTGGGGCTTAAGTGTTTGAAGTAACATTTTCAGAAGTGATTGGTCCTGAGGCCCAGATCCCAATTAGGCTTCTAACTGCCAGTGTAAGCAAATTGCTTCTATATTTTGAAGCTAGGGGCCATAGAAACCCAGTCCTCCTCAGGATTCCACAGGAAAATGAGTGCCAAGAGCCCAAGTTGCTGTTGAAAATGGGATTGTGCAGAATTAGAAAAGCACCTCATTATAAATCTTGTGGAGTGCCTGCAAAATGCCAAGAAACACCCAGAAGATTAAAGTCTCCCACCATTATCCCTCCTTGAGGAGAGCAGAAGGTGAGGTTGAATAGCTGAGACCTTGAGATAGTCAGGACTTCTGCAGGTGACCTTCTGCAAAGACCTCGTGGTTTGATCTGTTCAGACCCAAATACAGACCTGTGGCTTCATCTTTAAAGAGCTGCACATGAGCACGAGGGTTAATCCCTTTCACTGGTGAGGTGGGCTCTGCCACAAATGGCAACACAGACACTGAACAGATGTTTATAGACTCCCCTTCCACAGGTAATCCAGTCCTTGTGCCCCAAATCTCATCAAACTGACCTCCTTACTCTGAGAGATGCTTCACAGGACCCCTCACCCTGCATCCCCCACACCCCTGCACCGTTGGAATCACAGCCCTGAGGGTGTGCAGACTGTTCTTCACTGTTGGTACATATAAACACTGTGTGTTTTCCAGCACAATACTCAACCAAGAGTTGCCAAACATGCTCTCAAACAAAGCAGTATAAAGCAAATACAAATACACGTGAGATCCCAGCACTGCTCCCCCTCCAGGGCTGAAGGATGCCAGCCCAACACATGGCACATGAATTTCCCCAGGACTGGCAGCCAACTGGATTTCTTGTACAATTGTATCACTTTGTGAATCTGTGGCCATGTCAGGAGAGATGGAGTAAGAGTCAATCTCCATCAGTGCCACCAGGTTACTCAGGATGGAGCTGAGTCCCAGCCTGCCCAGGTGTTTGCTACTGGGTTTGGAGCCTAGAGGTTCTGTGCAAGAGATGCCACCACATGTCCTAAGCCCTGGTGGATCCACTGAAGTTGCTTGGGAAACCTCAGCTGCAGTGCACAAAGTGAGGCTGATTTACTCCAAATTGAGGATCTTGCCCTCCACGCTGGAATTTGATGCAAAGACTTGAAAACAACATTAATATGGTCTTGCTCTGTGTCCATGTCTCAGGGTCACCTGAGCAGCTCACAGTCCATGCTGCAGATGGAGATGCAACACATCTGCAGTTACACATAGAGCCATGGAATGGTTTGGGTTGGGAGGCACCTCAAGGATCATCTCATTCCAACCCCCTTCCATGGACAGGGACACCTTTCACTAGACCAGGGTGCTCCAAGCCCTGGCCAACCTGGCCTTGGATGGGGCAGCCACAGCTTCTCTGGGCAACCTGTGCCAGGGCCTGCCCACCCTCACATGGAAGGATTCCTTCCCAATATCCAATCCAAACCTACTCTCTCAGTCTGAAGCCATCACCCCTTGCCCACATGACTGTGACCCCAGATTTTGAGTAGGTATCTGCTGAATTCCACTCTGCATATCAGCAGGGCCGCCCTCCCTGGGCTGTTTTGGTGCTGCTGGTCCCCAGGAGGTCTGTGCCTTGGAGCTTCCTCTAGCAGAGCTGTGTTAGTACTTGGCCTGAAGTTTACTTTTTCCATCATTCTTGTGATTAAAGAAAGCAAAGCGCTGTCAGGCACTCCTGAAGTCAATCCTGTTTTAGTCCATGGTTGAACAGCAGTTTGGGTGGGTTTGGACACCAGTACAGCCCAGTGGCCCCAGCACATCGCCATATCTGCCTGATAGACCTTCACCTGCAAGTCTGCCCAGATATCAGCTGGTCCTTGGGTTTTCACTTCCCCTCCTGCTGCAGAGACACATCCAGCTGCCGAGGTCCTCACTGCAGTCCCCGCTGCCCCATCTGGCTGCCTTATGCTGGGCCACAATTAGCAGAAGTGTTAGTGCCACTCCATTTTCCAAAGTTGTTTTCTTAGTTTTTAACTACATGGAAGTTTCTGCAAAGCAGGTTTCCATGGGTGAAGTGGATTTTCCACAGCAAATACTGAAAATCTGGGGAGAGAAATGAGTCAAAAGCTCCTTTGGGTTTTAGGGGAGTTTTCCTTGTTTGCATTTTGATTTTCAAGTTTTGCCTTGGCTTGGGAGGGAGAGTGAGACATGGAGTGGAGCAGCTCTGCATGTCCTACAGCAGGTTGTAAACAACATGGTCTTTCCTGTGCCCACTGAGATGCTGGACCATGGATTGAGAGCAGGTTGGCCAGAACCTTTCCCAGTCCCAGGACTGACCAGAGTCCTCCAGCTTTTTAGGCTGCAACCACGAGAATGTGATTTACCTGCTCATTTCCCCCTGTTCCTCCCTGAGTTTAGCTTTGGGAATTCAGTACTGGAGGCTGGTTGGTCATCCAAGATGACACAAGTGAGAAAGTGTGTTGGTTTTGGCTGGGATGGAGCTCATTTTCCTCACTGTGGCCATGTGGGGCTGTGGTTTTGATTTGTGCTGGAAACAGTGCTGATAACCCAGGGATGTTTCCCGTGCTGCTGAGTGAGGCTCACACAGAGCCAGGGCCTTCTCTGCTCCCACCCCACCTGGGAGGGGGCACAAAGGGCTGGGAGGGGACCCAAAGGGCTGGGAGGGACACAGCCAGGACAGCTGATCCCATCTGACCCAAGGGATCAGATATGGCATCATGCACAGCATATAGAGCTGGGGAAGAGAAAGGAGGGACATGTTGAGTGATGGTGTTTGTCTTGGTAAATCACCATTGTGTGTGTTGGAGCCCTGCTGTCCTGGGGATGGCTGTGCACCCTCCTGCCATGGGAAGTGGGGAATGAATTCCTGATTTTATTCTCCTTCATAACACGGCCTTTGCTTCACCTATTCAACTACCTTTATCTCAGCCCACAGGTTCTCAGATTTACTCTTCCAATTCTGTCCTCCATCCCACAAGGGGATGGTGAGCAGCGGGGCTGAGCTGCCAGCAGAGGTTAAACCACAGCAGAGAGGAAGACCATGGTAAATCCAAGTCACCTGTAACGCCAAGGTAGTGGGTTCAATACCCTGTATGGGCCATTGACTTAAGGGTTGGACTTGATGGTCCTTGTTGGTCCCTTCCAACTCAGAATAGTCTGGGATTCTGTGATTCTGCAACCATATTTGTAAGCTGTTGGTGAAGGACTAGGGAAACACTAAGCTGTAGGTTTAACACTCTCAACCCAAACTAACCAGCAGTGCAATTCCTAATGGGAGTTCCATGAGCTGTGGCCAGTCAGCCATATGTAACCTAAATTATGCATTTATTGGCAGGGTGGGCACGACCCACTGAGTTTCAGAAATATTCTCACATACAAGGTACCTCTAAACAGCCCAGCCCATGCAATGGACACAAAAATGCAATATTTGAGGTGTCTCTGTGCAGTGTTCCCTTTCCCACTCTCCACACCACCCTCCAGCCATCTCTTTACTGCCTGCAGCTTCCTCCCAGCTCAGCCTTTGAAGGCAGTGGATCTGTGCCAGCTGAGGCTCTGCCCCCCTGGCATTCCTGGCTGTGAGCTCACTCCTGCATTCCCCAGGGAGGTGCTGGAGCAGCTCTAGCTGTCTGCCCGGGTCACCTGCCAACCAGGTTACCTTGCAGCAACCTGAGCTGGCTGAAGTGGCAGTTCCTCCCACGGGAGGTGCAGTAGGAGAGCTCTTGGGGACTGTGGGGAGCAGGATCTGCTTCTGCAGTGGGTGGGAACAAAGGAACTTTCGGGAGGTCAGGCCAATATATGTAAAGCACCCAACACTTGTCTGCCTTTCTGAATTACCTGAGTCACTTTGCTCTGCAGCTGGAACTGGCAGTTCACACAAGAGGTGTCTGCTGGTCTCTTTAGGTTATGCTCAAGGTCTGCACTGCCAGAAAAACCCAGGCAGAGCACAGACCTCCAGATTACAGATTTCTCCCTCAGCAGCAGGAAACAAAGGGTCATCTCCAGTTCCTTGCTCTTGGAGCTACCTGGGATCAGAGGTGGGATGCTGGATGCAAACAACACAACCGACCCAGACCTGACTGGGAGCATCCTCAGGGCTTGCTCCAAGGACTTGGAAACAAGCTGAGCTTCAGATAGCAAACCATTAGTAAAAAACCAGACATGAATCAAATCAGTAAAGCAGAAACAAGGACGATTCCAATACCCAGGACACACATGCCTGGGACAGAGTCATGGATGCTCAGTGAAGGAATCCAATATTAAACCTCAGCAAGAGGTTCTGTATCTACAAGAAAAGAGAAACAGAAAAGGCAGTGATGCTGTTTGAAAAGCCCTTGAAAAATTCCCTGAGAACTCCAGGGAAAGGCCTCTTTTTTCTTTTTTTTTTTTTGGTCAGAATAGAAGCACAAACCAGAACCTGCATACACACCTTGGTACTAGAAGAGATGCCTCAGGGAGCAAGGACAAGCTGAGGTCCTGGGGAAGACCTGGAGTAGAGCCTACCAGGATTCCTGGGAAGGGAAGCTGGAGCAGTGCATTGAAACCCAAGCTAGACTCCTTGCCCCCCTTCAAAGGTGATGCAGAAATATCCAGGGATGCTGCTCTTATTAAAAAGAAAAAAATTTCTTTGCTTCAATGCCAAAAAGTTATATAAAAATAATTCATGGCCAGATTAATGAGAGAGAGAAAGTCATTAGAAATCAAAAATGAGATAATTCTGCTGTCGACATGAGTGATGGTAAGAAATAAATTATATTTGGCTGACATTACTTAATTAGTTGGAAACATGGTGCTTTCTTAAATTTTCTTTGGTGAAGCTTTTAAGCTTTTGACACATAAATTCCCAGCTAAATAACCTCAATGTCAAAGCAGTTGCATCTTCTCTGCCAAGCCATTTTTTGAGCTTATTATTTTAAAACTTCATTCCTTTGTTCAGGATTTTGGTTGCTAGCAGGGCATGGCATGTAATTTCTGGCAAGAAATACCCAGATTGTTCCTGAGGGCACCTGGTACTGATGTTGTCCCTACAGCTCCTGGTGGGTTGGGGAAGAGACCAAGGCAAGACAAATGGTGATGCCTTCACTGCTGTGAGCAGCTCAAATAACCAGTAATGCTTAGCACTGCTGCAGTGCTGCTCATCAAGCATCTCAGAGGCCTTAATGAGCATGAATTAAGCCTCCCAATTATAGCTGACTGTATAAATAGTTGCAAATAATATTCCTGGAGGACGATGTGAATTGTTCTGGTGAGAATGGCTGATTCTTGCAATCCTATTTGTAAGCCCCTTCTCAGAGGGAGGAGAAAAGTGAGGAGGAAGGAGATGAGATCTAAAAGTCCTGCAGGACTGAATCATGTGCTGTTGGAAAATAAAGGTAAAGCAACAGGAGGAAAACAGAGCAAACAGCTTAGTGAGNTGGAATGGGCTGCCCAGAGAGGGGGTGGATTCCCCATCCCTGGAGGTTTTTCAAGTGAGCTTGGCCGTGGCCCTGAGTGCCATGATGTGGTAAAGGGACTGGAGTTGGCCCAAGGGTTGGACTTGATGATCTTGGAGGTCTTTTCCAACCCAATCCATTCTATGATTCTGTGATTCTAAGAGTTTAGAGCCACAGAGATCAGCAAACCTCCTGTGTTTGCTACCAGTTGAATTAGGTTATTGGACCCTGAAATGATCTGAAATAGGCATTTTAATTAGATTAATTTTAATCTGCAAAGGGGGAAATCCTGATCCACAGAAAAATCTGAGAACTCACACTAACCACAGGGGTTTATCCCAGCTGAAGGTACCAACACTAACACTTGACACAGGAATTCCTCTCTAATAAAGAAGCCATTAAACAAGGTGCTGAACAATTGCCTTGCATAGAAATGTTTGAATGATTTATAACTAATTAGTCACTATTATTACCTCTTTAAATATATGCATTAGGAAAAGAGTTAACACCATGGTTCTTAACCACAGAGAGAAATTGGAGGATAATAAAGTTTAGCTTTAAATAAAGCGATTAACGGACAGATCTCGTGGCTAAGTAACATTTTTGAAGGGGAGAAAAAATAACAAAAACTTCAGAAATAGAAGCAAAGCACTTCCTACTGCAATGCCTTGGTGGTTTGGGACCTGGGACTGCCAGCAGCACATCTGTCCACCAGGCCCAAGGAAAAATACATATATATAATAATGATGTCTTCCTGATACCAAGCCCCAGTAAAAACTTTCTCAAGCTTCAAGGGTACTTTAAATGCATCATTTTGGCCTGAAGCCAAATAAACATGGTGCCACCTATAAAATCGACCCACCTTTTCAATGGCTTTTTTATCATGGACTCAACTCCAAACATTACCAGCCCTTTCTTGCCTTTGCAGATCCTGCCTAGACCTTTCCTTAGTTGGAGTTGGCCCAAGGGTTGGATTTGATGATCTCGGAGGTCTTTTCCAACCCAATCGATTCCATGATTCTATGATTAGTGCTTAAAGGCTCTCCAGGTCTGTCCTCCTTCATTTCAGCATTCCCTCACCCTGCTCAGAGAGGTCTCCATGCCCCCCAGATGCCACCCAGAGGTGCTCATGGCAGCAGCCTGTTCTCTTCAGGTGAATTCCTCCCTGCTCTGCGTACTTTCATCCTTGGTATCTGTATCTTCACAAGGTGACACCTGTCTGGGACATCATCTCAGCATCAAACACCTTCCCTATAAATGCCACATTCACTTGCACAACCTGGAGATCTGGTGGATTTCTAGATTAAAGCAATACCTGGAGAAAAGTTAAATCCACCTTGGCTATCACCATTTTTCAACTGCTTCACTTTCATCAATCCATGCTCCTCCTTCAGGAGCTTCCTCCTTCAGCTGGGGTCCCCACAGCTATGAGAAGACCCTTCAGCCCATCTTCTCTGTATTCAGGATCCCACAGAAACCCTTATCCTTATCTCCTTGATGCTCTTGCCAGAGCAGCACCTGGGAATGGGCCCCATCCCAAACTGGGGAATGAATTCCCAGTATCCACAGGTACAACTGGGAATAACCCACAGGGAGATAGAGAGGACAGGGCAGATGCTGAAGCCCACAAGGACTTGAGGACTCACCTTCCCTTTCCTCAACAGCACCAGTCCCACCATGAAGGAAAAGCACCCACACCCTTTCCATCCCAGCAGCTCTTATAAAACATGGGAATGAGGGACAGGACTCCATGAGCTGCTGGAAAATCAGGCTGAGCTCAGGTCCAGGTTGCCTACAGGACATCTGCTGGAACATTCACACCTGGTTTGGAACTAAGCCAAGGGGAGGTGAGAATGAGGTAAGGAGCAGCTCTACTCCACCAGGCTGAGGTCAGCTCACAGCACATCCAGCTGTGCTGCTCCAGAGGTACATGGGAATGGCAAAGGCAAATCTGCATATTTTAAAAATGAGACACCTATGGAGTGTAAGCACTGCCAGAGCCTGGGAGCAGCTAATTACAGTCCTGACCAGCTGGAGCTTTCCAGGTTGAACTCTTCCTAAATTGCTAAATTAAATCTTGTGCTCCTTTTTGACTCCTTTTCTAGAAAGTCTCTGAAAAATGGACAACTAGAAAGACTCCCATCAGAAGCAAGGCTTGTGAAAATAAATGAAATTATTTTAATTATTTTAATTGTAATGGTAGTTGCTACACTACAGAAATCTGTAACATTCACTTTGTATAGCACAGTCCTAGGACTCTTCTGAATTTAATGATAATGAAGTTTTATATCAGAGACTGTTGAGTGTGTAGGGAGCAACAGCAACCACTGGCCCTGGAGGCTGGACTACAGAATCACAGGATATGCTGAGCTGGAAGGCACCCACAAGGATCATCCAGTCCAATCCTCAGCCCTGCACAGGCCCATCCCCAAGAGTCACCCCCTGTGCCCCAGAGCATCATCCAAACCCTCCTGCAGCTCTGGCAGCCTCGGGGCTGTGCCCACTGCCCTGGGGAGCCTGCTCAGTGCCCACCACCCTCTGGGGGAAGAGCCTTTCGCTGAGATCCAACCTGCCCCTGCCCTGGCACAGCTCCAGCCATTCCCTGGGTGCTGTCCCTGGTCCCCACAGGGCAGAGCTCAGTGCCTGCCCCTCCTCCTCTTGAGGAAGTTGGACCTGCACTGAGGTCTCCCCTCAATCTCCACTTATCCAGGCTGAAGTGCAAACCTTTTGGAAAGGAACTTGGCACTGGACAGGTTCCTCACCACCAGCTGTAAAGGGCTGAGTTTGTCCTGCAGCATCCCTGAAGCAGGAGTGTGGTTCCACCATCCACCAAGCCCATCCAGTTTCTGCAGCAGGGCTGAGGCCAACTCCTCAGGTTTCCTTCCCTGAAGTGAAGTTGGATGAAGGTGTGTCCAACAGGACAGATCAGCCCCTACACAACCTGACTGAGCAAAACACAGACACGTTCTCCCCAGGGAAGGCTCTGGCTCCTGAGAGCCCTGTGCTGGATGGGAGCTCATGTAGGGGATCACATCCTGAGGGACTCAGCTCAGGTTTCAGGGCTTTGCACAGCTGCACGGACAGTCCTGGGATGGACATGCAAGTCTGGGGGGCAGCACCCCCAAACCCATATGGGGAGACCACCCTCTGAATGAATACAGCTGTGCCCATGGCTTCGTAAAATAGAGCTTTTATTTGTTCATACAAATAGTATGAATTATCAGAACTTCATTTTCCTAGAAACATCTTTCTCTGTGTAAAATTAATTTGTGTTGTACATACCACAAAATACTCCATTTACATATTTTTTCAGATTTTCTTTTTTTTGTGTGGTTTTCTTTTGTTTTGTTTTGTTTTTCTTTCCCTTTTGATCTTTTTCTTATAAATTCATTACTACTCTATGGAACCATGTTACAGACAACACATCACTACTACCTGTACTACACTTCTGAATACAGGACTGAATGAAACTCAGCCATAAATTAATGTTACAATGTGAAAAAAAAACCAAAAAACAACCAAACTTTTAATCACACCTCCAAACTTAAATTAAAAAAAAAAAAGTATTTAAAAAAATATGACAATAGCACTGATTCCAGTATTAGCAGCCAGATGGACACCACGGGGAATTCACCTTCACTGTCATACTTGTTAGGTAAGGCTTTTTTACATTAAAAGTCTAGTGCAGACTTCATTATGAAGGATATTGAGTAAGGGCTAAGAATCTGCTTAAGGTTAGAAGAGTTATTACTCACTCTCTGTATTTCCACTCTCCACTTTCATGAGAGCCTTTTGCAGCAGGGCTTGGATATACAAATTAAGCCCACACTCTGCTGTGTAGCTGGGGAAGGCAGTGGGATATTAAAAACTTGTTTCCAGGCAAGCAAGAAGGAAGACATAGACATAGGAGATGCAAAACTCTTCTGGCTTTGAGAAGCAGGCACATGCTCTGGAGGGAAGCACATGGGAAGGAAACCACAGCAGGTCCTGAAGTGAAATGCTCAGGGAAGCGGCACAGCCATGGCTGGGAGCTCACCCAAAGGCCAAGTGGAGAGGTCCAGCTTCTTTCCACACATTGCATAAGCTGCTAGTAGGAAGACTGAGATTTAGAGAACCAAAAGTCACTCTTTTTTTCCACCAGGAAGTATTTTCTTCTCACTGCCTGTACTCCCTTCCCTTCAGTCACCCAATGGCAGCAGGGTTTGGGATAAAGCAGACCTGCTCATGCATTCATCACCATCAGAGAGCTGGGGACATGGCTGGAGCTGAAGCCAAAGCCCCTGAATGTGCATAGATCCACCCACGACCTGCATCCTGCAGGACAGGGAGGATGTGGGGGCTGTCAGCCTGCACATCTCCCCTGTGCCCCCTGAAGTGGGACTGTGTTGGCCCAAAGCGCTGCTTCCTCACTAGAAATGGCTCAGGGCAAAAAGGAGAACTTTTCCTGTTTGTGGGAAGATGTGCTTGCAGGCAAACCCCAAGGAGGGATTTGCGTCTGCTCACAGCAGCTTTGCAGGCAGCTCAGGCCTCATGTTATGCTTAACATCTCCCTTTCCTCGAGGTCACCCCAGTGTGCTGTACCCCACCTGTGAACCCACAAACAGAGGTGTAAGGCCCTGGCTAGTGGAGGGTGTCCCTGCCCGTGGCATGGGGCTGGAATGAGATGGTCTTTAAGGTCCCTTGTAATCATTGTATGATTCTTTGAAATCCCCTTGGAGATGCAAAGCCAAGGCAAGAGCCCTTAGGTTTAAACACAGCACTGAAGGGCAGTGCTGTA
This sequence comes from Sakesphorus luctuosus, assembly GCA_013396695.1. NCBI lineage: Eukaryota > Metazoa > Chordata > Aves > Passeriformes > Thamnophilidae > Sakesphorus > Sakesphorus luctuosus. The sequence continues at coordinate 1,950 of VWZD01007536.1, read as the reverse complement.
CCTGCAGATCCTGCAGCAGACCCAGAGCTGAGGCTGCTCTTTGCTCTGCCTGCCTGACCAGGACCAGGAAGAGAAGCCCAGTCTCTAAGGAACCTTTTCATCACCCAAAAGCCACAGCAGAGAGCTGGAAGTCACAGGCATGAGCGAGGAGGTTGCAGAAGTAAAAGAAACATCTGGAAAATGCCACTGAATGTGCCCCACCACAGCAGGGCACAGCTCAGCAATGGGGTGCTCCAAGTGGGAGCTGTGGGTGACTGGGGAGAGGTGCAGGGCATATGTTTATACAGGAAACATATATAAAATTGGATACTTTGCCCATTGGTGCTCTTGCTGTTTCCAGTTTCACTTACCCCCCCTGCTTTATGTTGCTCCATGGCAACATTAGGAGATGCTCAGTGTGGTGCATCATTTCAGTGCTGCAGGTGAGGTACATGGAATTTGCTGCCCAAAGACATCATAGCCCTGTTCCTGTTAAAAATTCCAGGAGCAAACCACTTCTGCTGCCATCTTGCTCTGAAAATGTTGCAGTCAAGGTTGCAGGACCTCTGACAGCAATGATAAGGCATCAGAAGACACACACAGCGCTTATCAGGAGCTCCTGAGCTCACAAAACATGGCCAGAGCTCTCAGGTCAGCCCAGCCAACCTGTCCTGGAGTCCCACAGCATCTGGTTCCACCTGAGGGGAAGGATTTCCAGGTCGATAATTACATGTTCAGAGCCTTCTGTCCCATCTGGCTCCCACCCCCATGCTCGGCCAGGACATGTCTGGGCAGCTGCAACACCCCAACACAAGCTCTGCCCAGACTCTCTCTACAGATTCACCCTCATTGGCAAAGCAGAGCTATTTCCTGGCTCTAGGCAAATGCTGCTCCTTGGGAGAGACATGTGTAGGGTGTTGGACCAAAAGTGATGTGAATTAACCGGGCTAAGGTTGACATTCCCCAGTTCCATGTGCTGGGAGTTGCTGCAGTGGCTGTGGGACCAGAGGTAGCGCTGCCTGTGCCGTGTCCTGGGTATGCTCTGTGCTGGGCATTATGCCAAGCAGAGACCTGGGGGTTTCCATGGCTCTGCCAGTGTCTCTGGTGGGTGCAGGATGTTCCATGTGCTGCAGGTTCAGCCACAACCCAGCAGTGCCCAGAGTACTCCTGCAGTGAGGAGTTTAAATGCATAGAGGGATGATGGGCAAGAGCCTCCTTGACAAAAGGCAAGAAGGAAAAGTACTAAGGAGAGGGGCTATGCCCACACAACAGGCTCTGTGGCTTCTCCCCTGGGAGGGGATCCCTTTGCCCTCCCAGCAGAGCCCTGGGTGTGAGAAGGAGCCCTATGGCTTGGGGTTCCCCGCTGGGAAAACAGGTTGCTGCTCAGCAGAGGTACATGGGGTGCAGGGATGCCCAACCTCCCTCCCACCCACCCCAGAGAAACCTCACCGGGGCCACGGGACTAACTGGAAAACTGTGGGATGAGGGAGCACAACACTGGAGCAGAGACTGGGACACCAGAGTAGGGAAAGCAAATGTTTATAAAGGCCAGATACCCGTAACAAAAATAAACTTGTGCTTTCCCTCCCTCCCCTCCTTCCCTCGTTTTTTTCATTTTGTTTTTTTTTTTTAAATACAAACTTCATTTAGGAAAAGTGGAAGCACTGTCCATTACAAACTAAACCAAAAGAGGGGAAAACACAACGGGGAAAAAAAAAAGAAACCAAAAAAAAAAGGAAAGACATATTAGAATTAAACACCGTGGAATGTTAAACAGGTTACGGGCTACCGTTCTAGCCAGTGTGGTTAGGCAGCTTAGTGAATTAATTGCTTAGGAATTAAAAATAAATTATTATAAAATAGATTTCTGTACATTTTACATACATATATATCTCTTTATATAAGCAAACCGTGCCAGGCAAGTAATTACAACGGGCCTTTCCCACGCCAGGCTCAGTCCCAGCCGAAGTC
>VWZD01007535.1:14767-109610 GCA_013396695.1 Sakesphorus luctuosus | reverse complement strand
TCTCTCACTATCCCTCTGTCCCTGGTGTCCCTCTGTCTCCGGTGTCCCTCCCTGTCCCCGGTGTCCCTCCCTGTCCCCGCTGTCCCGGCGCGGCCCCTTTAAGGCGGGCTGGGCGGTCTCTCCTCGCTGCGCCTGCGCGGGGCGGTGTCTGTGTCTGTGTCTGTGCCGGCCGCGGGTTCGAGTCCCGGCGCTGCCCTGGCCATGGCCGCGGCCCCGGCCGGAGCGGAGCCCGAGCCTTCCCCGGAGCCGCCCGCGCACCGCCTCAGCGTGGCGGAGCTCGACCGGGAGCTGGACTGCCGCAGCGAGCTGGTGAGCCGCGAACCGCCGGGGCACGGCCAGGCCGCGGGGCTGCGTCGGCCCCGGCGCTCCCGCAGGGCCCTGAGGCCGCGGGGGGACGGACGGGCCGGGCCAGTCCCCTCACACCGCCCCGAGGGACGGGTCGGTCCGTGTGTCCCTCACACATTCCCGGGGGTCGCTCGGTGTGTCCCTCAGACATTCCCGAGGGTCGGTCCGTGTGTCCCTCAGACATTCCCGAGGGTCGGTCCGTGTGTCCCTCAGACATTCCCGAGGGTCGGTCGGTGTGTCCCTCACACATTCCCGGCGGTCGGTCGGTCCGTGTGTCCCTCACACGTTCCCGGGGGTCGGTCCGTGCGTCCCCCAGACAGTCCCGGGTGCCGGTCGGTCCGTGTGTCCCTCACACGTTCCCGGGGGTCGGTCCGTGCGTCCCCCAGACATTCCCGAGGGTCGGTCCGTGTGTCCCCAGACAGTGCCGGTCCCAGCACTGCCCCAGGCCCTGTCACTGTCACACCAGTTTCCTTCCCCTCCCTCAGCAGCACCGCCCGCAGTCCCGCACGGGGTGCCCGATGGGGCAGGGACACCGCCAGGCCTTGAACTGCTCCCTTGCTCCAAACACCCTACCGGGCAGGAGTGTCTTTATTCTCAGACACCCAAAGTGCTCCGTGACTGTTCCTGTCAGTCAGTCTCAGGCAGCCCCCAGGAAGGACCTGCCCTCTTTCGGCAGGTGGAACTGAGAGCCAGCAGAGCTCTCACCTGGGCAGGGCAGCGTTGGCAGGAGCGAGGAGTTTGTGGCTGTTTTAAATTATTGTCTAGTTAATATAAAGTTTGGAAGGTGGAAGAGGGAACCTAAACCATGCTGTGGTTTCTGATGTGCAGATTGACGACAAAGAGTTCGACATCCCTCAGGTTGATACCCCTCCAACGCTGGAGAGCATCCTAAATGAGGTGAGTGTCTGTCAGACAGGGAGCAGGATGGGGAGGCAGCACATGCTCCTTTGGCTGCTTTCCTCCTGTGCTTTTCCTGGAAAATAAAACTGTATAACTGCATGATGTCCTGGTAGCTGGTGAGGTGCATGTCCAGTTGAGTAATTGCTTTACAGTGTGTGACATGGAATTGTGGGGTTTTTCAATTAAAGTATCCACAGCTACAACACATAAAAGGGTTCCATCAAGTCCAAGCCTGTTCACCTGTGGATCTGGACAGTCACCTGAGGCCTGTACAGTGTGTTAAAGGTCAGGGTCAGCAAACAGCTGTTTTTAGCTAAAGTAATTGCACAGTTTCCGGGTAGTTTGTGAGTTGTGGGAGGAGGTCAGAACTAGATATTTAGTTCTCTGGCAGGAGAATGAACTGTCTCATGTTACCTGTGGTACCTCGCAGGGGAGAACTGACTGTCTCACTTGTATCCAACCCAGTACATTTTTACCAGGGGCTGTGGGAGGGTACAACCCTTCAAAAGGAAAAGAAAGGCATGGAAGTAAAAATAAAGTCCAAGAAAAGCTTTTTAAGGAAATGAGGAAACTGTGGCTGAACTTCCTTTTCCCCTAGAGGTAGAAGGAGCCTGGAAGGGCTCACAGTTGTCTTAAAAACCTGCATTCAAAATACAGGCATAAGGTGTCCCAAGCAGATCCAGGCCAGGAACAAGAGGCAGAGTAGGAGGAGGGGTGTACAGAGTGTGTCCTGTTTGTGCTGCTGCCCCGGGGGATGGAGGCAGAGGGGCTTGAGTGAATTTGGGTGATACCAAACTGCAGGGAGATGCAGTGACAGCCGTGTCAGAGGAGTGGAGTCCAAGCCTTAACCCTGAGAGGTGATCATCAGGAAGGTGTTTTTCAGTGCAAACAAACATAAAGGCTTCCTCCAGTGCTGTTGATCTCAGTTACACATGGAATGGCTGGTAAAGCACCTTTGGAGAAGGGTTTTAGTAGAGAACAGCCTGTCTGAGCCAGAAAGGCCAACAGCTGCAGTGGACAAAGAGAGGCTTAGTGGGCTCAGGGCTGCCAGCTGTGAGAAATGAGGGGTGCCTGCTCTGCTCTCTGCTCCTTGGGCATAGCTGGGGTGTCGTGTTTGCTCTCCCTGGCTCTGTGCTGAGAGAACAACTTGGACTGCACTGAATTTAGAAGACATCAGGGGGAATGTCTGTTTGAAAAATGCTGTAATAAAAAATTCCAGGCTGAGACTGAGAGGAGAAGGATATTGCCAACAGAAGAGCAGAATCAATTCTCGTAGCAGCTGGAGGGACTGCTGGGCTCTTACTGCCAGTTCATGAAGTGCTGGAGTAGGTGATGATAATTCTAGACCTTCTCTTGGGAACACCTCAGTTAAAGGTCTATTTAAGTTTTGATGGAGTAGGGAATACTTGGGAAGAAAGAGTAGTTGAATGACTTTCTCTCCAGCCCACTCCTGTGATTATTGTGAATTCTGGAAATTGTTTTTGCCACAGAATGAGTCCAGTCAAGTAATAACTCGTTCTGGTTTGTAGGTGTGAGACTGCCCTGCCCTCCCCTCGATTCTCCAGCTGAATGGGTGCAGTTTTGCTAATGTTTCAGTTCAGGTGGTGTGTGTTTTAGCAAGCTGTGGTGCTTCTGTCCCCTCAGACTGATGATGAAGAGGAGTCCTTTGTTCTGGAGGATCCCTTCCTGCTGAATGTGGACAGCACAGACACTCACTCGTACGACACGTCCTCGGTGGCCAGCTCGGACAGTGGGGACCGCGCACACCTCCGCAGGTACCACGGGGGCTCTGGGGGGCTGTGCCCACAGCCAGGGGGAGCAAACCCTCCTGCTCTGGGCACAGATGGGGTTTGCTGCTGGGGAGCAAACCCTCCTGTTCTGGGCACAAATCACACAGGCACAGATGGGGTTTGCTGTTGGGGAACAAACCCTCCTGTTCTGGGCACAGATCACACAGCAAAGATGTGGTTTGCTGCTGGGGAATAAACCCTGTTCTGGGCACAGAGCACATGGGCAAAGATGGGGTTTGCTGTTGGGGAGCAAACCCTCCTGTTCTGGGCACAGATCACACAGGCAAAGATGGGGTTTGCTGTTGGGAAACAAACCCTGTTCTGGGCACAGATCACACAGGCAAAGATGGGGTTTGCTGTTGCACTGAGGGCTGGGCTGTTTGAGCGATTTCTTGGGAGACGGAATGTTTAAATTGCTCTGAATTTTAATGAAATCTTTCTAGTACTGAACCATGATGACTTTAAAGAAAATCTTCCAAAGGTGTGTTTGAGCTCCAGAGCCTGCAAGCAGCTGGTGGTTGTTTGTGAAAGGCAAATGCTGTCACCCCTTCAAGTGGAGTCCTTCAAGTGTTGACATATAAAGCATGATAATTAGCTCTAATATTGCTGACCTGTCGTGTTAATTACTCAAATGATGGCCTGCCATGGCTGCCTTGTGTGCCATGAGAAGCTGTGGTTGTTGCATGAGCAATTTTATAGGCCATAAACACTCTGAATCTGGTGGTTTATGTTGGAATATGGTGGTGTATGGACTCACTGCCTCTTGTTTTTTCCAGTAAGGTGGTTTGTGCTGAGGGAAATCTTCCCTAGACTGGCTTAAATGTTTTCCAGTACAGAGTAGGCACAAAAACCTGGAAGTGTTCCTGTCATCTTTGAGTGAGGCTGGTTGCCAGGGTTATGAGTCCTTAGCCATAATATCAGTTATTAACAACATGTTTCTTCGGGATGTTTGTGAACTCCTTGTTTGGGCACCTCTGCAGAGATAAGAACTCGATGTTTCCTGGTAGCTTTGGGAATTTGGCTCTGTGGGGGTGAGCTTGGCAACAAAATTGCAACTTTCCTGGGATTTTCCCTCTGTAGAGGTTGCTACAGTGCACCAGAGCTCTTTAGAACTAACTGTTGCTGCAGACAAGGTAGTTTAAAAGATACTGTGTCCATCAACAGGAGCATTAGGCTTTCATATCAGTCAGCTGTGTTATATTTGCAGGTTGTTACTAAGCACACCCAGTTTTCCCGGGGGTCTGTATCCTGCTGAGGAACCTCTTCCAGTTGTGTATTTTCCCTGGATATTCCTTTGCAGACTGAAACTTCCTGACTCACTGAAAGACTCATTAAAGAGCTCAAGTGTTGCTTTCAGGCTTTATTAATAAATTCGAATCAATGTGCTTGAAAGTGACCCTTTGTTTGAAGAAGTCCTTCTTTTCCTCCAGGAGGCCAAACTGTGTGTGGGCCCCGCAGGGCAGAGCAGGCTTTGCTCATAATCCCACCTCTCATCTCATTCTGTGGCCCTGAGAGTAAGAATGGAAACTGCACGAGTTGCAGGTGTTGCAGAGTTCACCCGCTGGTTTAGCTGTGGGTAGGCAGAGTTCCCAGCTTTTATTGTGCTCTGATGCTTTTGATTTCTTTTTTCTTAGGAAGAAAAAGCTCCCAGATTCTCTCTCGCTCCACGGCTCAGTGATCCGCCTCTCGCTTCTGAAGGGAATTTCTGCCCAAATAGTATCTGCTGCAGTAAGTCCCATCTTCTGGTCACATCCATTAGAATCATAGAATGGATTGGGTTGGAAAAGACCTCAGAGATCAAGTCCAACCCTTGATCCAACCCCACTGTGATCACCAGCCCAGGGCACTCTGTGCCCTGGGCTGGTGATCACAGTGGGGTTGGATCAAGACGTGGTGGATTCTCACTCAGTACCACATCCATAGAATCACAGAATGGATTGGGTTGGAAAAGACCTCCGAGATCATCAAGTCCAACCCTTGGGCCAACTCCACTCCCTTTACCAGATCATGGCACTCAGTGCCACGGCCAAGCTCAGGTTAAAAACCTCCAGGGATGGGGAATCCACCCCCTCTCTGGGCAGCCCATTCCAATGCCTGAGCACTCTCTCTGGAAAGGATTTTTTTCTGCTCTCCAACTTCAATTTCCCCTGGCAGAGCTTGAGCCCCCCGTGCCCCCTTGTCCTATTGCTGAGTGCCTGGGAGAAGAGACCAACCCCCACCTGGCCAGAACTTCCCTTCAGGCAGTTCCAGACAGTGCTGAGGTCACCTCTGAGCCTCCTCTTCTCCAGCACAAACACCCCCAGCTCCCTCAGCTGGAAACCCTTTTGGTGTGGGCAGGTTGTGTGTGTGATCTCCTCCCTCCCTCTGCTGTCAGTTCTGGATGGTTCTGCCATGTCTGGTACACACATTACTGACTGGCAGCCCCGAGCCAGCAGTGCAGGGGGATTGGCTGATGTGGTGCAGCAGCAATGGGGCAGTTTCCCTTGAGCACTGGTTTGTGCTGCTGCATGTCATTAAACCTGGTGGGAGGTGTCACCTTAACCTGACAGCAGTGCTGTGGGTCTGCTTGCTCCAAGGTGCTGGCACAGGTGTGCTCATTGCCTGCAGCAGGGCCAGTGCACACAAGACTTTCTGAGGGAATTGCAGCAAGTCCTGCTTCCTCTCCATGTCTGGGCACTGCTTCATCCCTCTGGAGATCTCTAGCCAGTGGTTCCCTTAGCAATGCCTGCCCTGGTGGGACCATTGAAATGCAGCTTGTGTTGATTGTTCTGGTTCTTAGAGACCTGTACAGGGCTGGATGTTCTGCCTCTCTCACTCATGGCTTCTCCTGTTTCCCCAGGACAAGGTGGATGCTGGCTTGCCCACTGCCATTGTAAGTACTCTCACGGTTTTCCACATGTTAAAGCTGTCATTTAAGACACCTGATAATGCATCTTCCTTGAATTTCGGATGGGAGGGGTGAGAGGAGCAGCCTGGAAGGTGTTCCCTGGGGGCAGAGCCCAGCCCCTCTGCAGTGCCCAGCTGTTCCCTGGGGGCAGTGCCCAGCCCCCTTACAGGGCCCAGCTGCCCCTCTGCTGATGTTGCCCTCCCCTTTCATCTCCCCCCAGGGCTCCTCAGCAGAGCCCCAGCCTGTCCCACTGCATTGCCCCCGTTATTTCTGCTTTGACTCCTTGTTATGGAAACTTACACTGAAGTGCTGCACGGGATGGATTGAAAATCCCTGTGTGTCTGATGGGTCTGAAATGTCCTTAAAGTACAAATTTTCACTAAAAGCCTGTCTAAGGGATACTCCTGCTTAGCAATTTGAAGTCAAACATGTTAATTAAAGTGTATCACAAGTGAAGCTGCTGATAGGTAAATGAGAAGAGAAGCATTTTAAAGAGCAGCAAGTGTTTGTTCTGCCTTTGTGAAATGAGTTTTAATGTGTTACAAGGGAACTAAAGATGTGCTTTGTCACATTGTAGTAGCAGCAGTCCATAAGAAATTATATTTTTTGTTGAAAAAAGCCAAGTGCAAAGAACAGTCACATCTAAGCAAAAGGCTGCAGAGCAAAGCTGGAGCATGCTGTGACTGATGTGCAAATAGAACAAAAACCACCTCTTGCACACCCTGATGTTGGAGCACTTGGATTTGTTTAACTGACTCACACTTGGTCATAAATAAAAAGTAGAACAACATGAATACAGCTCCAGCATTATGTGATTTCTGTTAGATTTTATTTAATTGGGTGCAGGCTTGCAAGGGCAATAGGATCTTGGAGCTGTGTGTAATTCCCCATGGAAGGAGGTTGGAGTCTCTGGGCTGGCAGCGGCCTCTCTCAGGGGACCAGCACTGTCCAGGGTGTAGGAGAGTTCAGCTGAGTTGGGAAAAATCCTGAGTGTTTGTACTCAGCAACTGCACCAAAGAGTGAGGGAGGGTGACTTTGGAGAGAAGAGATTTCACTGTGGGTACCAGTGAGAGCATTTGAATTTCAGACAGCAGAGGGAGAGGCAGCCTCTGATCCTGAGCAAATGTGTGGTGCTCACTCAGGTGTAGTGTTGTCTGGCTTCATGGAGGAACTGCTTGTCACTTACCAATTTGAATTATACATACAGCCTTTGAAATGTTCCCCTTTAGGCAAACTTTGCTTGATAAGGGGTGGATTTTTGAATGGTTTCTTCTGCTTTCAATCTTTCTGTGTGACTCTTCCAGGCAGCATCAAATCTGATAGCAGTGGGGACTTCCCATGGGTTGGCACTCATATTTGGTAAGTTAAAAATAAAGTTTGGGGCTTTTTGCATTTTAATGGTCTTTAAAAAAATTGCAAACACAAGCAAGAAAACCTCAGCCTGATGTAGAACTGCAGGCTGGATTCCTCCCAAGGTGTTGTTTGTGCTTTTCTTGCAGAAAAGAAATAAAGCCCAAGTAATATTCTGATTGTCCTTATTCAGATATTCCTTCTGCTTTGCTGGAGATTGACCTGGTTGATGCTGAGACATTTAGTTCTGTAGCACTTGTCTGAAGAGCCTTTTCTGTGTTTAAATAGAAAATACTCTGTTTTCATGTGGAGGAAGCAACACACAACCACCACCCCAAAGTCTTAACCTTTGCCCTGTGACATAACAGCTGTCAGCATTAGGGGAATTAAAATGCATTCTTTGGCAAGTGGAGCTTCTGACCCATGGCCTGTGTCATGTTGTCTCCTTCCCTGCCCCACTCACCCCCCTCTGTGTCCCTTCATCCTGTTTATCTTTTATCACCAAACTTCATTGTAAAGGTTTCTGAGCTTGTGCCTCTGTTTATCCAGGTTACCAGCTGGGCCAAAGCAGCTCCTGCTCTGCTCCCACAAACTCTGGGTTTGTGCCTTTTATCTGTGCAGCATCAAATTGTTAAACATTTTAGAAGTTTCAGTATCTTCTCTACTTTTCTTTCAAGCTGGCTGAAATGGTTTGAAACACCAGAATTTTGGGTGGCAGGGCACAGCAGGAGGGTGGGAAAGGCTGTGCCAGTGTAAGACTCACCTTGCTGGGTGTTTGGGCATTAAACTGTTTGGTGCCTTTGGCTTAATTGAAACAATTACAGAATATGCTTAATTGGACTGTAGGTAACTTCCTGTCTGCTGCAGATAACACATGATCTTACTGAGTTTTTAGCACTAGATCTGTGTGGGTCTGGGATTTTTTCTCATCTCAAAGGATTGGGCCAGTGTGTGGAGCTGTCCAGGCTCACTCCCATGGCACACACTGTCACTCTGATTTTCCTGTTGCTCTCTGTTTGCAGACACAGTGAAGTCAGGGAGCTTTAGATAAGGAACTGTTCTCTGCAAGTGTCAGAATAGATAATTTTTAGCATTTTTCATTGCAGGAGGGACTCTAGGAAAGCATGCAAAGGGTCACTCTTACACACTGGCTTGGGTTTCTTCTGCAGTTTAAACCAGCAGTTTGTGTCTGTAGACTGACCAAGGTCTGTAAGTTTTTAGGAAAACATTTTTCTTCTGGAGGTGTTGATTAGAGTGAGATTTACTCCCCAAGGTTTGGAGGTTTGTACTGTACAAGGGAACATAACCCCTTTTCTGCCTGCAAAACTGTAGGTCTGTTTTGTAACCCTTTGTTTTTATTTTCATACCTTTGCCTTCAGCTGTTTTGTGTGTCTCTCCTCCTGAGTCCACCTCTACTCTTGACTTGTCTGCTCTGCCCTGTTTAAGGAGGACTTGGGAAACTTTCATTCTGCTTCTCTGAATGCTTCTGTTGGCTCTTGAAAAATTAGCACAGTGCATTTCTCAGTTTGTGCACCTGATCTTTGAAAACCAACGTTTCTTTAGTGGATTAGAGTAGGATGGGTTGCCTGCTCTGTGACACACTCTGAAGTGTTGCAGAAGTGGTGGTGGAGGGGGATATCTGAGGCCTGTGGGTGCTCCTCTGGTGCCCACTCCAGGGCCACAGAATCTTACAGGGGTTAAAAACCCTCCTAACCCCCCTAAACCACCGGTCTGCCATCCCTGGGGTTTGCTGGCTGTTACAGGAGCTGGCATTACTGCAAGGGGTTGCTTTACCTCTTTTTTTACCTGCCTTTCAGGTACTTTATCTGCTATTTGGTGCTTTGTTACCACATTTGGAGAATGACAGGTTTTTATGCCTTTGGAACGTGACCCTGAGCTTGTTTCTAGGGCTGTGCTCACCTGGGGGATCTTAGTTTTGATTTTTGATGTAAAAGAGTGCCATCCTTTTGCCAGATTCTTTCTGAAACTTGTTTGGAGTTGTGCAGATGAACACTTGGTGTGTGTGTGTCATGATTTGTCCTGAGGATTCCCCCTGGAGAGGGGCAGTGCTCAAACAGCAAACCTGTACCCACACACAGATTCTCTTTAGAGGTTTCCTTTATTCATTTTTCTAGCAGAGGTTTTATGCCACTCAAAAACTGGCTCTTAAACACAGCTGAGTGAAGTGTTACTTTTCATAAAGACTTTGTTCCAGACAAAGTTTCTGCATAGCTAAATGTTGTTTTGATGAGTGTGGTACCATTATTTATTTTTATTTGATTTTCTCTGTTGGTAGTAAAACTTACAGTGAGTGTCCTGAGTCTTTGAGGTGTGGCAGCATTAAAATGAGCTTTGGGGAGGGTTCCCCTCAGATGTTTTTAAATTTCATGGGGAGTTGATTTGCTGGCTGGTGGTAACTGGTTGGAAATAGTGTTACTATTACTATTATATTGCCAGTTTTATGTCCTTTCAGGTTTCTTTCTTTTTTTTTAATCTTCTCTACACTGAAGTTCCAATTTATGACCTCACTTTTAAAAATTACCTTACTGTTATATTACCATTTTTATTTCCTCTCAGGTTTCTTTATTTCTTTTTTTAATCTTCTATACAATTAAGTTCCAATTTATGATCCCACTTTTAAACTGCTTTGATTTAAAACACTATCACGGCATCATTTCTTAAATAAATCAGAAGGTGAAGTGTTAACCAAAGGAAACAGCAAAATCTGAGGGTTCTGTGTCTTTGAGATTGTCACATATGTGCTGTTTGTTACTTCACTCCTTTCTTTTATGTTGATTTCTGGATTTTTCCTTCCTCTTTTGGCCCTCTCTGTGTGGACTGAGCAGGAAAAGGTACAGTACCCGTGCCCTGAGCACTGCCCTGCATGCCCAGCCCCTGTGCTGCCCAGTTTGCATGTTGTCTGTGCCAGCATTTCCAGTGCCAGCCCAGCAGGAGGCAGGGCAGGGATAACAGATCAGAGAATCAGAGAATGGATTGGGTTGGAAAAGACCTCCGAGATCATCAAGTCCAACCCTTGGGCCAACTCCAGTCCCTTTACCACATCATGGCACTCAGTGCCACGGCCAAGCTCAGGTTAAAAACCTCCAGGGATGGGGAATCCACCCCCTCTCTGGGCAGCCCATTCCAATGCCTGAGCACTCTCTCTGCAAAGCATTGTTTTCTGCTCTCCAACTTCAATTTCCCCTGGCAGAGCTTGAGCCCCCCATGCCCCCTTGTCCTATTGCTGAGTGCCTGGGAGAAGAGACCAACCCCCACCTGGCCAGAACTTCCCTTCAGGCAGTTCCAGACAGTGCTGAGGTCACCTCTCAGCCTCCTCTTCTCCAGGCTAAACACCCCCAGCTCCCTCAGCCTCTCCCCGCAGCACTTGTGCTCCACTCCCTTCTCCAGCCTCGTTGCTCTTCCCTGGCCCCGCTCCAGCTGCTGTTCCCTCTGGAGCTGCCCATGGGCTGCCTGTGCCCTGCACGCTCCCACATCCCCAGGCAGGACCGGCACAGGGACAGGTGGAGGTGCCTTTGATCCTGCCCTGGGGCAGCAGGGCCGCAGCTGTTGGGGAGGGGGGTATTTTGGGGCACCTCAAAGGCTCCTCCTGAGCTCACCATCCACCCAGGGCATCTCTGGCACTGTGCCTGAGAGAATTTGTGACACCTGAGTGACTCTGCAGGACATCAAGCACCCCGTGGAACTCAGGGGAATTGGGGCTTCTGGGGAAGATCTCAATGGCATCCTGGTGATCAGAGCACTATCCACCTCTGGAGTGCTCTCCTCAATTCTTTGGTCTGAAAGGTGACTTGTTTCCCTTTCACAGGCTTGGTTTGTTCTGTACTTGCAGAGCCATCTCAGTTTGACTTCAGACTCTGAGGACAACACAGTTACTGCCAGGCAAATTTCACACAAAGCACTGCCTTATATAAATTGAACAATCAAAAATACTGTTTGACAATTGATTGTCAGTTTGTTTCAAGCATTTAGGAAAAGATTTTTATGTTTAATTCTAAATGTGCCTTCATTCCAAACTGGTAAAGCAAGTCTGGAAAATCATCAGATCATCTTTTATAAGCTTTTATCTATTTTTATTATTTTGCCACCTCATTGATTCTATGATCTTGCTTTGCTTTGAAAGCAATTTCATCCATATTATAGTTGTTTTTTAAAAAAAATCTAATGGTTCTTCCTTGTGTCATCTTTTGACTGGCACTGGTCATACAAATCACTTGATTTTTGGGATGTTTATTTGGAACTGACGTTGGGGGTGAGGGAAAAAGAACATGGCTTTGGAAAGTTCCTGTGGGGACATGGATAAAGATATAAAGCCTTTTTATGGAAAGCTGTGGAGGATTCTCCTTTTTCATGCCTTAGAGGAAAAAGGTCCTTGGTTGGCCTGGTGAGAGGCTTGAGCTGCAGTGCAGGGCTCAGGGTGCCACTCCAGTGCTGCACTCCCTGTGTTTGCAAACACATTGGAAGGGTCAGCAGGTGGTGCTTTTATCAAATGAACTGTGTTTCCAGCCTGTGGAACAGGAACTATTTCGTTGGATCTTGATGCCACTGGGCGAATATCTCTCTGGGAAACCTGTTTTCCAGCTGTAGCTCTGTGTTCTCGGAGCTTCCATGGGAATCTTCCATGATTTGTGTTCTTTCCCCGTGGCCTGTTCTGTTCCCTGTGGCCTGTTCTTTGCTGGTGGCCTGGCCAGGGCTGTTCTCTGCTCCCCTGACGGTGCTTTGGAGTAATCCAGGAGCTCACTGCTCCTCTTGCTCCTGTTTTTCTGTCCTCCCACTGATGCCTCTTCATGCAGGTGGAATTTGAAGTGCCTCCCACTGTGTGCTTGGCTGTGCTGAGCAGTGGATCCATCGTTTTGGGCAGGAAATGTGGGATACAGGGACACATCCATGCTCTGTTTCATCTCTGGAAATCACTAGCACTGCTCCAGCCTGGACAAACGTGTCCCAGACAAATGATCCTGGGGCAGGGCAGGCCTCCCAGGGGGTTCCTGCTGCTCAGCCCTATTTCCCTGAATCCCCTCCTTTCCCTTCCTTGCTCCAGGTGAATCCTGCACACGGAGTTACTGTGGTGGTTCTGATGCATTTCAGATCTCTCTGGCCTTCGTTCCAACAGTCCTCACAGAGTGTCTTTTCTCATCAAGCATTTTAACTGTGCAGCTTGGAAAGCAAGATCCTTTTTCCTCCAGCCTCTGGCCTTTATCAACAAAACCAAGGAATAAAATGACAAAATAATCATAAAATTATGACGTAAAATTAAGCCCATATTGGGGGTTTGCAGTTAATATTCAAATATAGAGATACAAGTCTCAGAAGATAGAATTAATTTTCTGTCATCTTCAATGGTACAACTTAAGCAGAATGGTAAAAGGAAAGCTAGATACTGCTTTGATTTTTCCTGTATTTTCTTCTTCACTGTGTAATACCTCTGCATTTCCATATTCCCTGGGCCTGGTTTGTACTTCTAAAAATCATCTCTGTATTTCCCTGCAAGCCGGTGTTCCACTCTGTGTACTGACATGTGCTCTCCTCTTGTGAACTCTTTTTTGGAACTTAACTGTGGGTCTGTGACTTGTTCATGTTCCCCTGGTGAATTGACCTGTAAATAATTGCATGATGTCAGTGTGAGTTCAGGCTGTGCCCTCAGTTTCTCGCGGTTGTTGCAGATCAGAACCAGGCGCTGCGGCTGTGCCTGGGCAGCACCGCTGTGGGCGCCCAGTACGGCGCCATCTCCGCCCTCAGCATCAACAACGACTGCTCCAGGCTCCTCTGTGGCTTTGCCAAGGGACAGGTAATCCTGGGAAGGGCTGGGCTGGGCTCTCTCCTGGGACACTCTCTGGAGCCCCAGGCCAGGCACCCTCAGGCCGTGGCCGTGTGCTGGTTGGGTTGGTGTCTTAGGTTGAGCTGGCAAAACGCCAGCTGTCCAAGACAGAGTGAAAAGGGAAGAAAGAGGAGAGGAAAAAAACTTCAAACCAGGTTTATGCTTAAACTAACTATATGTATTTATACAGAAAAGAGAAAATTACAATATAACACACACTTACACGAGTTATATGTAACAAGAAATACCCTCCCACTCCCCAGTTAATACAAAGCCTGTTACTCTAGATCTATAAGAACTCTAAAAGACACTTAGCAAGAAACAAAGAGTAACAACAAAATGCTTCTACTTCCCTGAAACTCAAACAAAATGCAAGCAGCAGCAGCAGGAGCAAGGCCTAGGATAGTAGAAGAGCTGTAGCATGTCCGGCATGTACCTCGGCCAAGGTGGAACTGACCAAGCCACACCCACACACTGGATTTTACCCCTTTTGAGATGATGTTGTAACATGGTATGGAATACAACACCATTGGCTAGAAGAAGTCAGCTGTTAGCTAGCCCAGCTCAGCTCAAGTCAGCTGACAATCCCAGTCCTGGTCTGAACTCCAAAGCCCAAATTTAGGCCCATCAGCCAAACCTATAACAGTTGGTCTCCTGGGCAGTGACACAGGTGTGATCTGCCCTCAGCCTTTGTGGCCAGCCAGTTCCTGCCACCAGGAACACTCACATTGCGTGGGACAGTTTCTGGGCAGGAGCTGAGTAATGCGGAATAGAGCCAAGGATTTAGCTGTGATGTAATTCCTGCCCCTGACAAACTGAAACAGGCAGTGGCCCACCAGGACAACCTGCTTAGTCTCTCTGGGTCACTTGGTAAGGTCTGTGCTTGGTCAGTAAAGCTGGTTTTTACTGTGGTGATGACTTGAAATTCCTGAAACTCATATGCAGCCCCAAAGTACATTTCATGAAATAAAATGAAATGTCACCTTTTCATTTCATTTGGTTAAATTTCATTTCACTTCAAGAAATTTGATTTCATTTCGTGAAATTTCATTTGATTTTATTTCATGAAGTGACTAACACCTTACTTGTGTTTTACAACAGAAGTAGCACAGCTTTTAAATGCAGGGGGAAAAGGGGCTGAGTCTGTTGTATTTTTGTGCCCTTCTCAGAAGCAAAGGAGAGAAAGCAATTCCTGAACAAAAGTTACGAGACTAAAACTAAACCAAAATGGACATAGATTAACTTGGTAAAATTCAGAGGAATACAAAGAAGGCTGCTTTGGTTTGCTTTTTAGATTAATTTCTCTTTGCTCCTTTGGCCTTCACCTCAGTGGGGACAGAACACAGCCCAGTGCCTGTTGTGGGGCTAAATGCCAGCCTGCTCCAGACCACATGGGAGTGGAGATGTGATCCCTGCAGGACAGCAGCCAGTGTTCAGTGATACTGATTACATGTGTTGGAGAAGCAGCTCTGAAACATCTGGTCTGGAAGCATTGATAGATGACTTACAGAATCACAGAAAGCACTATTTCCCATAGAACACTCAGTTCAGGATGTAATCTCAGCTCTCCTGGGCTAAATACTCTTCAGTTATGCAGTGAGCAGTTGGGGACTTCCTGCCTCTTAGGGGAGAAATTGCTTGACCTGAGTACCAAGCACAAGCCAAGCTCCATCCTACTGCCTGACCTGTCCCACTGAGCAAGCACAGGAGGGACAGACAAGGTCTGTGGTGGCTGTGGAGGTGCTGGAGTTTGCCAAGGGCTGTTAGCAGAGGTTTTTCACCTGTGCAGTGATTGTGGGAGAGAGAAGTGCATTGAACCACTTGTGTTGTGTCGTAGCAGAGCTGCCCTGCACTCTGTACTGGTGTTACCAGGCAGGCAGCTGGGAGGGGAGTCAGGTGGGCAGGGGGAGCTGCCAGAAGGACCTGGCTCGGAGTTGTGGAGGTGACTGATGTTGTCAGCTATAAGCAGATAAGTAAACTCCTTGGAGAAACAGATTTCAGGTCACTTTTCTTTGCTGTGAAAACCCAACCAACCCAGGGTGATAATGGCAATACAGGAGTTCATGGACGTGCTGTAATGCACAAGGTGATGGAGAGACCCTTGGCAGTAAATGTGTCCTGAGCACAGTCTGCTTGCAGATCACCATGTGGGACCTGGCCAGTGGGAAGCTGCTGAGATCAATAACAGATGCTCACCCTCCAGGAACAGCCATTTTGCACATCAAGGTAACAAACACTGCATGCACTCCTTTATTCCATCATTGTTCCTCAGCTGTGGTGACCTCCCTTGTGCAGTGCTTCTCCATTTACAGGCAAGAGCAGAACCCAGGAGCTGTATGGCAGTGGTAGGCAGAGATGAGAAGGAAAACAGAAATTCTACCTAAAAATGAAACTCAGTATTTTGAAAATTGACAGGATAGTATTGGCTGTGAGTTGTACTGCAACAAACAACAGTTGTTGTCTGTTTTAACTCCTCTCTCTGTTGCCAAAATGTATGAAGAATTAGTTGCTAGGACATGTTTCTCTAAAACTTGCAGCATTTTGACCTGGATACATGAGTTGCCAACTTTAAACTTAAAAAGAGTTTGAGCTGCTTCTGTCAGCAGTTTTTGAAACAGCTGGTTGGAAACATTTGGGTTGAAAGAGAAATCATCTCTGGCCTCTTGTTCATCATTGTGTTATTGCCACACACAGAAAATCATACCTGATTTTGTGCCTGGCTTTGTTTTATGTGGTCCCAGGGGCTTGTGTGCTGCTGCATTTTGGGTTGCAGAGACCTCCAGAGGTGTGGCTGTGATCCTTTAATTATTTGGTATCATTTATAGCTCTGGATGTTTGTGATTGGGGTCTGTCTGTGACTGTATCCCATGCAGCAGCCCTGGCCTAGCCCAGGGGCTCGAGGCTGGGAGCTGCTCTGGTGGCAGCACAGATGTTTGTGTGCTGTGGGTCTGAGCTGCAGGGGAAAGCAGTGGGACTTTGGTAACAAAATTAGCAACAGGGCCTGTTGGGGGCTGAAGGTGAAACACAAGCCTTGCTTTTCTTGCACATCATGAAAAAGCCAGTAATTGTCTCAACTCTGGATGTTAACGGTGTCTTTCTGTAGGTGCAGTGCTTGTACTTCTGTGTGCTGCCAGTACTGCCATAGTGTATATTTTATATCAATTCTGTAGTAGTTTATTTCTTAGGGCCACCTTTAATCTGCTCCTCTGCTCAGTTTACAGATGACCCAACGCTTGCCATTTGCAACGACAGCGGAGGCTCCGTGTTTGAACTGTCCTTTAAGTAAGACCATCACTCTTCAGTTCCTGTAGAAAGTACAAGAAACACATTCTGGCTCATGGTCTCTAAAACCTAAGCAGAAAAAGCCCCGTGGTACCCAATAAAGCTGCTGTGTGACTGTTGAACGTGTGCTGTGGGGCTGCAGGGCAGTTTCTCAGCTGAAGCAAGGTGCTGTCTGGCACTGCAGGAGGTGAGGGATGGCCTTGGTTATGGAGGTGTCAGTGTATTGCCAGGATCTTGGCGTTCCTCCTATGCTCCTTGGAGCTCTCACAGAAGTGCTGCCTTTTGGTTTTCCCTGGCTTAGTCAGGAGAGCTGCCCTGCAGTAACCACTCCTTTTTTCTTGGTCTCTTCAAGGAGAGGAACGAGGAGGAAGGATTGACAATCAAGGGATCTGCTCATGTCTAGGAATTTCCCAAAAGTTGCTGTTAGATAAGATCTCAAGGAGTTCTTGTCTGTATCTGAGCAGCTCTATGGGACTGCTTCCAGTTAAAAGTGACCCCTGGCACTGTGCAAAGGACTTTCTAAACTGAGTATTGATGAAGCATCACTCTTGGGATTTCATGAGACGTTTGGGCTGGTCTCTTGCTAACTGGCCCCTGAGCTGGTTTCTCCCCTTCCCAGGAGGGTCATGGGAGTGAGGACCTGCGAGTCTCGGTGTCTCTTCAGCGGCTCCAAGGGGGAGGTTTGCTGTATCGAGCCATTACACGCAAAGGTGGATCTGAGGGACCATCCTATCACCCAGTACTCACTGCTGGCCATGGCCTCCCTCACAAAGGTAACTTGCTGCTTGCAGGGGCTTGGTGTGAGGAAGCACAAAGGAGAAGTTCTCTGCTCTGTACTCAGGTGTTTTGTTTTGCCTTGTTTTCCTTGAAGATCCTGGTTATTGGCCTGAAGCCATCTCTGAAGGTGTGGATGACCTTTCCCTACGGCCGTGTGAGTAATGAAGCCAAACAGTTTCTAGAGTGGAGGAGCTGAGATTAGAACTGGGTGTTTGGTGTCACTGCCTTGTCAGCACACTGCAAACTGCTCTGTGCGATTGCAGTGGTGGCCTGTTGGTCTGTGTGGGCAGATTGTGGGCAGAGAGGGGGTGAGGAGGCTGCTTCCAGCTGCACCCTGTGGAGATGCTGGATTTCTCACATAAGTAGGAAGATGCCCCTCTGCTCTTTGCCTTCCCTGCTGCAGCCTGGGTGCACCCACAGATGGAATGTTCATCTCACTGTGGCTACAATCACCTTGGACTGGGGCCAGTGTTTTACACACAAACCATGCAGCAGACCCCTTAATTCAAGGGACAAACTGAGTGAAAGTAGAGCACTGAAAAGGCTTCTAAACTGTTGGTTATTCACCTTCACTATTTGTTGTGGTAATTCCTCTTGGAAAAGCAGCTGGGGGCAGGTGTGGGATATGTTAGGCTGGGAGGATGGAGACAGGCTGCAGTCAAGTGTGGTCCCTCAGCCCCTGTGAGATTGGTGTGCACTGAGCAGGTGGGACACTGGTGGTGTTGGGACTGGGTACTGAACGTGGGGCTGGACCACAGAGCACAAGCTGCTGCTCAGCTGCCAGCAGGCCAGGAAATGCTCTGCAGCCCCTGTGTGTGCCTGGCAAAGTCAGTGAGAAGCAGCTGATGAGCCACCTGTGTCCTGCAGCTGAGGCTGTGCCTGCCTGCCTCAAACACTGGCTGTGCTTTATTGTCTGACAGATGGACCCCTCGAGTGTGCCCCTCCTGGCCTGGCACTTCGTGGCTGTGCAGGGCTCTGTGAACCCCATGCTGGCCTTCTGCCGAGGAGATGTCGTGCACTTCCTGCTGGTAAGCCTGGCGTGGTTTGTGCTGCTGCTCAGAGAGCCAAGTGCCATTGTTGTGTTCAGCTGACAGGGCCTCTGTCTCAGTGGCAGGCTGGTATTTGGGTGTGCTGGGCGTGGCTGCAGCTTGTCTCCAGCTTGGGAAAGCCAGCCTGGTGGTCACTGCTCTTCAGCAAGCAGTGGTGCCCTCCCCTGAGGACCTGGAGGCATGAGATTCATCTGTTCCATAAGTAGTGACATGCAGCTGATTTCTGCTGGAGGTAGAGTGTGGATTGTTTTCAGGGAAGGCACATGAACATGAAATAGCATTTTAGTATTTGCTTTAAAACTTGAGTCTGGAAAAAAATTGTATAAACCACTAAGAAAAGAGCCTTCAAGTCCTGTTGGCACGTGACTTTAGGGCATGCTGCTCCTCCTGTTTAGATCTGCAGCAGTTACACATGCAGACATGATTGTTTGAAGATGGTTTCATGATTGATTTCAGTATGAGTGCAGTACCTAATCTTCAGAAAATCTGACATTTTGGCTTTGGAGTGCTAAGTTTGTTTCCCAACTCTGCCATCATCTTGGGCCTTAAGCTTTGCTCAAGCATCTGGATTAGGGTCCTCTTTATCTTCTCTCTTGGTGAAGCTGGGCAGAAAGAGAAGGGTGTGTGTTTGAGCCTGTCTTGCTGAGATGCCTGTCTGGGGGAGCTCCAGACTCCTGGAGTGTTGAGCTGAGAGGCTGAACTGAAGGGAGTCTGAGCTGAGTCAGCTTTGTCTGCTTTCTCTTTTAGGTCAAGAGGGATGACAGTGGTGCAATACACGTCACTAAGCAGAGGCAGCTTCATCTGCACTATGATCTCATCAACTTTACTGTGAGTCTCAATCCTGTAGAATGGTGAAATCTTTTTGCACGGGTTTTCTTGTAAATGTATCTCAACAGCCTTTGGCTGTGTTTATCCAGTGCTAAGTAACTGAAAATGCCATTAGACTGTGGAAAACCAGCACAAGTGAAATAGCAAGTTGTAGCTACAGGTAAAAAGTCAGTAGCATGGAGACAACAGTACTGCCCTTTTTTGGGAAGGAGGGGTAGCTTTGTCGAGGAAAGGAGTTCCAGAGCCAGAGGGTATCTGGCAAGAAAGATTTTTATTCTATATTCAAACCAAAAAAGGTGCAAACTTCTGTGTGATTGGCTCAGTAACATTCCAGTATTTCCATACATAAGTACAGCACCATAATTGTTTGATACTTTCCACAAAAAAAATTGCTCAACTCTAAACCTTTACAGAATACAGTAAGCAGAACAGGAAAGGCCAATATACCATATCAGTAGGGACACCCACATCAGCTGGACCTTGAAATTTGTTAGAAATATGTTTAGCTGTTTTAAAAAATTATTAAAAATTGTAAAAGTAGTGAAAAGCCCTTTGAAAGGTCTTGAACATAAAAGTAGAAGCAGCAGAATATGAGTGACAGGCTTTGAGTTAAACTCAGTTGTACTGTATCTGTTTTTAAAGCCTGTTGTTGCCATATTTACCTAAGGGGTTTGGCACAGGTGGTGTAATAGTCTTCTTTGTGAGACCTTTGGATAGAAGGTGCACTGGAGCATAAGGAGTACACCAGGAGGACAGGAGCTCTGGTGGATTGCCATTTGCCTACAGCTGTTCTGTCAGGATTCCATGTGGTTTTTCTCCAGGGGGAGCCCCCCTGTCTTGACCTTTGGAGTTAGGTGTGTGTGCAGTTGTGGAGGGGCTGTGTGGTAACAGAGCCCTCCCAGAACTCCCAGGACTGGTGCTGGGGATGTGGGCAGAGCCTGGTTGGTTGGTCTGTGGCCGTGTGTGCGTTGCTGAGTGCGGGCTTTGTTCCTGCAGTGGATAAACTCGCGCACGGCGGTGCTGCTGGACAGCGTGGAGAAGCTGCACGTCATAGACCGTCAGACACAGGAGGAGCTGGAGACCATTGAGATCCCCGAGGTGCAGCTGGTCTACAACAGCAGCCACTTCAAATCCCTGGCCACGGGGGGCAACGTCAGCGAGGCCCTGGTAGGCACCTGCTGGGGCAGCAGCTGGTGGGGAAGACACCCCAAGGGGGAGCCTGGGGGGAAGAGGCACTTTGGAGCACCTCAGCAGTCACACCTGGTGGTGATGTGGGCAGCCAACACGCAGCTGGGGTTCCTTTTGTGCACTGAGGGACCTGGGAGCTGCTCTTCAGCTACCAGGCTCTGGAATGCTCTGCCCAGGACAAAAGCTGATGTACTTTATTCTTTAGGAGATTTTTTTTATTTACTATTCCCCAAAGACCAGAGCACTGGTTACTGGCAGTCAAGCCTGTGTTGTAGCAGCTCTCACTTCAACAGTCTTCTTCCCCTCTGTGTGCCCTACACGTTGCTCTTGAGGGAGATTTGAGAAGTGGCAGATGGCAAGGAAAGAGCCCCCATAACTTTTTTGGCACCTGAGCTCTACTGTGCCATGTTTTGGGTAGCCAAAGCTCAGCAGCACTGTAAGCTGAGGTCCCAGCAGGAAGGGGTGACAGCAGAGCTCTCTGACTTACCACTGCCCAGCAGTCTGTGGTGTTCTCTCCCCATCCTCATTTTGACTTCTGAGTTACAAAAGGTCTTTAAAGTGCATTTATGTTTCCTGTGAAACTTTACTAAAACAAAAGGCAGGTTAATTGCATGTGGTTTTCCTCCCTGTAGGCACTGGTTGGAGAGAAAGCTTGTTACCAGTCCATCAGCAGCTGTGGTGGCCAGATCTTTTACCTTGGAACTAAGGTAAATGGGGGGAGCTTTTAAATAAAAATACAGGGCATTCACTGTTGATGGTGGCTCTTTTTCCAGAGAAGGCCAATTTTTCTCCTGTGGAAATGTGTATTGGGAATGAGGTTTTTTGTTCACTTATGGTGTGGGATTAAAGAAATGTGCAAGAGTTCAGTTTTAGCCAAGGTAAGGGCTACGTAAGACCTTTTCACAGTTTCACAGTGCCCTGATTTGTGCTGTCTCAGAGTAGACTTAGCATTACTTTACTGACATCTCCCCTGTCCTAAGCATCAGTATCTCTGTTATAAATGTTCAGGGGAACAAACACAAGGAAATAAGACAGCAGGGAAAACTGGGCTCCAATTTACTCCTTGAGGGTTTCTTTACTTAGTTCCTCTGTACCAGCATGCTGTGGGGGATCTGGGGGGTACCACAGGCTGCAGGAGCAACTTTTAGTAAATTACTATTTTAATTTCCTTTTTCTTTCCTAGTCTGTTCACGTCATGACATTGAGAAACTGGAGAGAGGTATGTTGAGAGGGAAACTAAACAGTCTGGTAGGCTGGAATTGGTTAAGTACAGGTCAGGAGCAGGGGGAGCAATTGTGAAGCATGTTCTGGGCACTGTGATCAGGACCCCTGATGGCCATACTGTGGAGACACTGATTTCCATGGCACACTGAGGGACTCCTCTTGCATGAACCTGCAGGCTGAATGGAGACCGTGCTCTCCCAAACAAGGCTCCATCCCTTGCCAAGGGTCAGCTCCTGGGAATGGCATAGACGCAGTGCTGTGCATGGCTGAGGGGGAGTGTGTAGTGCAGACCTTCTGTCTGGCACAGGAGCATCATTTCTCTGACAGCTGAACCCTATTAATTGCCACACTAAAGTTCTTGGTGATCTCTTCGTGTCTGTCTGTTCTTCTGCTGTACTTTTCACTTGAATTAAAGAGCTGTCTTCCTTTCTGGATCACCACTTTGCAGTGTGTTTGTTCACTGTATGTTCTCTCTCAAACCTTGTTTTGCAAGGCTAACCAGAGCTCTTTCTCCTGTCAGATTCCCTTCCCATTCCTTTCTTTCTTCCTTGTCCCTGTTCTCCACACCTTGGAACATGAACAGGTTGGCTCTTCTGAGCTTTTAGTTACCAAGATCCCTTCCCTCTGCTAGTTTTGTGTCCAGCCATTCACCACTGACTTTGGTTTAGTAAACTGCAATGACAAGCCTTTCCTTGACCTGTGATTTCAGATACAGATTCTCCGAGAAATCAATCACGTGCTCTGAGCCAACCTCTGTCTAAATTACTCTGTTGTGCAGCAGTTGTGCCTCTTCATCATAGGGGACTTAATGTGGAGTTGTAGTTGAGGATGTGGTGATTAGGGGCTGGAGACAGTTCCTGCTGCAGGACAGAGTGCTGCTCTGAGACTTGGAATCTCTCTTCTCTCAAACAATACTTTAACACTTTTCCCTGATGTGCCAAGGCTTGTCCTTGGGTGCTGATAATTCCTTAGGGCAGAAAGTGCTTGTGATCTGGTTCAGTCCTGCTGACTGGAGCTCAGGAGGAGGCAGAGGGTGGGATGGGTACACCTGTGTGCTGAAAGCTTGGCAGAGGTGTTTGTGGGCTCCAAGGGATGAGGCAGGAATGGGGAATGGAAGATTCTTGTTCTTTGTGCAGCAGTCACTAGTGCTGTGGCTCTCTGACCATCAAACCTCTGACCTGAACTGTAACCCACAGGGCCTCGATGTGCTGGGGCCTGACATTCTGAGATTATTGAACTGTCTGGCAGAAAATGTACATTTGGGAGCATCTCTGAGGTGGGAGGTGCTGAGGTGTCTGGTCCCCTTGCTGTCAGGGATTGACCCACTCCGGGGAAGTGCTGATCTGAAATGGGAGGGGGTCATCTCTTCTGTAGGACTGAGCTCCAATATCCCTGCTTATTTTAGAGAGTTGACCACCTTCTGAAACAGGAGTGCCTCACTGATGCCCTGGCTCTGGCTTGGTCCTTCTATGAAGGCAAAGCAAAGGCTGTCGTAGGTAAGTTTGGGTTTGTTTTTAATTGAAGCCTCTAGGGAAGGTTTTAAACCTGTGCATGTACAGAAATCCCTTTTTCATGGGAAGGTAAAACAGGGAAGAGAATTAAAGGAGAGAAAGTAGGATGTGCTGCTTTGGGCTTGGCAGAGGCAACACCTTTGTAAAGAGGAGTTTGATTTTTTTGAGTCATAGTCCCTTTAACAGTTTGCTTATTTCAAATGAGTGTGACTTGGTCTGTGTTGTGACTCCAATCTGCTGTCACTTTGCCATGAAGGAGGTGGCTCCAGGTGTTGAATATCCAGCCTGCTAAAATATTCCTGAGGGTGGTGCATGAGCTGTGGGTAACTTCCAGTGGGATTTCCTGTCAGCTCTGCCAAGCAGGCACTTTCATTCAGGTCCCCTCTGACTACACAACTGGCTGAAAGAACTGCTGGTTTTGGCCCTGTGTTTCCTACAAAGGAGGCTAGTTTGTGAGCACTTAGCTTGTTATGGGAAATGTGTTAATTATGCCAGAAACTGCCACTTGAATGGTCTGATTTGTACTGGACATGTTGATTTTACAGCAAATAACTTTTGATGGTTTTGACAGATGAGATGCAAGTTCTCAGGATAAGATCCTGCTGTGAAATTGCTGGTGTGTGAAGCTGTGCCATGTTTTGATGCACAGATATAACACAATTAAGCAGATAGTGACTCTTTGAATAATGAAAAAGTGCTTTTTTGAGTTGACATCTGTGATATTTTCCCCTTTTAGTGCACTTCATTCAGCTGCTTTGCATCGAGACCCCCTTGTATACAGTCTTTGACAGCCCTCCATTAGTTGTCCTCCCAGTGTTACGCAGCACTGAGAGCTGCTCTGGCCACTCCTGTGCTGGAACAGTCTCTAAACTGAGAGGATCAGCCCTTTGGAAGAAGAGAGGGCTACAGGCAGAGCACCACACTGTGTGTTTAGTGCCCTGACCTTGCCATCTCGAGGGCAGTGGTGTCAGCACCTGGGCTGGGGAGGGTTTGTGTTTCTGTGGTGGCTCAGATGAGAAAAGCTTTGTTTTTCACCCCATGCCTCGTTCCTTACAGGCCTGACTGGGGACACGAGCAAGAGGAAGGCAGTGATTGCAGACAGGGTGAGTCACTGGGCGCTCCCGGTGCTGCTGGCTGTGCCATGAGGAGCCCCTGCTGTCCCCCAGGGCTGGCTCTGGCACGTGTCCATGTGACTCTCCTGCTCAGATTGTGAGCAGGAGTTCAGAAAACACTTGGAAATACCATTTAGGTAAAGGTGGGGAGAAAATCTTCAGCATTAGCAACCCAAAAGGTGACATTATCATCCAGGCCTGGAGATCTCTGGTGCCCTCACAGTGACCAGAAACCTTCTGTGGAGGCAACTCCAGAGTTTCCTGTCCTTTGGGTGGCATGTGCCCATCAGTATGGAACTTGCTGCCTCTCAGGATGGAAACTTTGCTCCCTGTTTATGTGGACATGGAATAAACTCTTCAACTGATCCAGTTCAGTTGTTACAGGAATCTTTTTTAGGGGTGGGTAAGTTTTTAAAATACAAACTCATTGCAATAATCATTCAGTTGTACTTGGTTCTTTATGTGTACTTTATTTGCAGGTAACTAAGTTTTTAAGATTCTGTATTTAAGTTGCTGTTTAAGATACTGTAACTTAAGCTCTGGGTAAGAACGTGGCCCAGGTGAGCCTTGTGCTTCAGGGTGTGTTCAGCAGGTTGGCTGTGCAGTTCCAGTCAGGGCAGGCCCTCAGTGTCCCACCGGGCACTGCGGTGCCACTGTCACACCATCACCTCTTGGCAGCCTTCCCTCTGCTCCTTCCTGCAGCAGGTTACAGTGCTGCCACCCCCCAGGCCAGGCTGTTAAATGAGCTACCAAGCAGGGCCTTAGTGTAGGATCTGAATGAACTTCTTGTTTATTGCAATTCAGATGGTTGAAATCCTTCTCCATTACGCTGATCGGACTTTGAAGAAATGTCCTGACCAAGGGAAAATCCAGGTTATGGAGCAGCACTTTCAGGTATGGTGCTCCAGAGGACTCTTGTGTAAGTCTCTTGGGTTGTTTGATCAGACTCTGCTTTGCTCCAAACATTACTTGTCTATTTTTGAGAAATCTCACTGTGATTCAGCTGAACTGTCCCCTGTTGTGTGCACTTCTGAAATCAGGGCTTGGGGATGGCTGGGTTCCCCCTGTCCTCTGCAGAAGCGCCACCAGAGGTTTTTCAACCACATGGAAAACCTGTAACTGTGGCAGCTTGCAGCCAGTTCAGAGCCCTCCCTGTCTGTGCTGGGTGCTGGCCAGGCTGCAGGTGTGCTGGGGGTTCTGTCAGTCCGTCCCTCAGGGTGTGTGTTCCTCCCGCAGGACGTGGTGCCCGTCATAGTCGATTACTGCCTCCTGCTCCAGCGCATGTAAGTCTGGTCTGGGCCCTGTCCTGGGGCAGGCACCGCCCTCCCTGTGCCCCCCGGGGCTGCCCCCTGACATCACATGGTCAGAGCAATCCTATTGTGGCATTTCACATCACATACCACATCACAGTGTAGAGGAATGCTAAAAAACGGGTTTTAAAGTAAACCCAGTACTCAGAATGTCTCTGAAATTTTCACTGATGTGTTAAAGAAGAAAAGTTCCTTCAAACCAAGAACCTGCCTTGATAGATTTTCCTGTCATCATCATCCCTTCCCCTCTAACAGCACTTTTTTTGCTGTAACATCCACAGCTAATTTATTCTGTAACTTGCCCCCGTGCAAGAATTGCACAGGGCATTCAGTTCCTGAGTCTGGGGAATACAGAGGAAATGGAGTTTGGTTTGAAGCCCTCAGAAAATAGATAAGCAAGGAGATTTTAATAAAATTATTTGATAACTAGACTCTTCTTTCCTCCCAGGGATCTATTATTTAACCAGATATATGATAAGATGAGTGAGAATTCTGTAGCCAAAGGCATCTTTCTGGAGTGCTTGGAGCCATATATCTTAAGTGATAAGCTGATGGGAATCACACCTCAGGTGATGAAAGACTTGCTGCTTCACTTCCAAGACAAGAACAGGTTGGAAAACTTGGAAGCCTGCATTGTGCATATGGACATCACCAGCCTAGACATACAGCAGGTGAGTGGTGGTGCTGCACAGGGTGTGGAGTTCCTCTGAAAAATCAGCATCTGGTGCTTTTAAGCACAGCATCACATGTGGGAAACACAGACAGGACTTACAGTCCAAACTGTTCATGCCTTTTGGTCACTGATTTCTAACAGAGCTCAGCCCTGTGCCCTGGGATCAAATTCACTAAACTGGGAATTAGTGTGACTGTGTTTTGCTCCCCCAGTTTGTGTCCTGGTGTAGGTCAGTGTATCAGCAGCTGAATGTGGTGGAAGATTCTAGTCCTTCAAGGATTAGTCTGGCATTCCCACTCAGTCTTTGCCTGACTTTGCTTTGGCTGAGGGGGCCCAAAAACCTCGTTTGTTTGTTTGTCAGCTTGGTGCCTGCCAGCCTGCTCTGCTCAGGTACAAGAGCCTGCTTTGCTCTTGCACTGCACAGTTAGTGGGGCAGGGAGTTCCTGCTCAGTAGTCCTGTTTTCGAGGCATGGCCTTCACTTCCATGGTGAAACTCTGTGGGAACTTCATGTTTTGATTCACTAACCCAACCAGAAGGCAAACTAGTGCAATCAAGGGTTTTGAAGAACTGATGATCTATTCATTTATTTTTTACCCTCCTATGAATGTCAGAATCTCAGCAGTTCAGTTCCATGTTTGCTGCGTGAGCAGTAAGCTGGACACTCCCTGGGGGGATTCAGGGTCCTTGCAGAGCCTGGTTCTGTGAGTGGAAGTTCTCACTTTGCCTTGAATGGTGCTGTGGGTGATGGGATGGCAGACAGGGATGGGAATGGGAGGTGTGAGGGAGAGCAGCTGTGTGTCTGCACTGTGCTTTGTGGCCCACAGGTCGTTCTCCTGTGCTGGGAGAACCGTCTCTACGATGCCATGATCTACGTGTACAACAGTGGGATGAACGACTTCATCAGCCCCATGGAGGTGGGAGAGGGCTCATGCTCTGGGGGCTTACTGGGTGTTCAGCTCTCATTCCTCCTGAGAAACAGCAGCTCAGAGCCAGGGTGTTCTCTACTTGTTCTGTGTGTTCTGTGTTCTTGCCCTTCCATTTCAAGGGAGAAATCCTGTGTTTCACTGTGGAGCACTGCTGGTGTTTTCTCAGTAGTGCTGAAAAGAGCTGGGGCCATTGGAATGTGAAAATCTTCAAGTGCCCAGTTTTTAGCAGCTGTAACCTCATTTGATTTTCCTCAGGAAAGAAACTCTTACCTGTTCATGATTTGACAAAGGAGTTCTGGAAACCAAGCACTAGTTGTAGGAGCACAAAAATATTTTTCTGTGTTCTAGAACTAAGTGCTTAAAAAATTCCTCCTCCTACACACCCAGACCAAAGGCTCTGGTGACCCTGCTGGGTGGGCTGAAGGTTTGCAGTCTCTGGAGGTTCGGGAGCAGGACATGGGGCCAGTGGGTTGTGCTGGTACCGGCATGTCTGACCTGCTGAACATTTCTCTGTCTTGGTGTGGCCTGTGCTTAGGGTTAGAGCTGATTGAGTGGAGGCCACTTTGTCAGGACATCAGCTGGGAAAAGCATCCTTTGCCATGTCTTGGAGTTCTCTGTGCCTTTTAATTAAAAGGCATGGTGATAAAGAGTTTCTGTGGGAAGACACCCCATTGATCTCTGCTTTCAAACCACACAGGTTCTTTGCTTTGAGCTTTTCCAGCTGCTTGAGCACTGCCTTTTTTCTGGTTACAGAAGCTGTTCAAAGTCATTGCTCCTCCACTGAATGCTGGGAAGTCTCTCACAGGTACAGAATTATTTTCCTTTGAGGGTTTCTATGTTTTTATTTTTTATTTGATGCTTTGAATATCCCTAGTCACTTCCAAGAGATGCAAAAAGGGAATATATACCCAATATAAGGGTCTTGGAGAACAGAAGAGTGTTCTAGTACTGTTTACTGTGTGTAAAGCTACTCAACTTTCTGTGTGATAAACTGTGTGTGTCGGATGGGATGTTTTGCCAACATCTGGGAGAAGAATTGCATCTCTCTGTCTTGTCTTGTGAAGAAGAGGTGACAAATCACTTTTGTTTTGTAGATGAGCAGGTGGTGATGGGCAACAAGCTGCTGGTGTATATAAGGTAAGGCCCTTCAGGAAGTGTTGGGGTGCTGCCTGGGGGTGCACCAGGTTTAAACTTGCTAAACTATTGTGCTAGAGCTGCAGAGTCTTACAGGGAGCTCCAAGTTCTGAGAGGGTGTGCAGGACAGCAGTGGGCACTCACTGCAGCTGACCTGGGGCTCCTGTGCCTTCCTGGTGCTCGTGGCCTGAGGGGGACAGGCAGGATAGAGGTGGAGACTTTGAGCCCAAGTTACTGTTGATGAGCCACTCCCGTGTTTTTGTCTCCAGAACTGGGAGAGAAGGAGGTTTGTGCTGAGTGTGTCCCAGTGCTCCTGGAGCAGGGACTGACTCCGTGGCCTGAGCAGGTGTGCTTGGCCCCTGCTGCCCTCTCTTTTGGGAGAGCTGTGCACAGCCTTGCTGTGTTGCCTGTCATTTGCAGGAGGTCATTCCTAAGATTCCAAAGAACTCTGTGAGAAATTCTGAGTTTTTCCAATATTTTTCTGCTGTGGAATGACACCCGAGATGCAAATTCCTGCAGTGCATTGGCTGAGTGTATGTTAACAGCAGTGAGTGCACTGCAGGCAGTGCTTGCTTTTGTGATCTGCAAAATAAATAGGTTTGCCTTGCTTTAAGAGCAGCCTGAAAACTAACTCAGAAGATAAACAGTTGTCCTCAATCTGTTTAATGTTAAGATGCCTTTCCCCTCTTTTTTTCTGTAGCTGCTGCTTGGCAGGCCGTGCATATCCACTGGGAGATATTCCTGAAGATCTGGTACCTCTGGTGAAAAATCAGGTGAGAAACCTTTTGGAAGGCACCTTTCCCATGTGAGGTTTTCCCAAGGAGCTGCATATGTCTTATTTCTTGGGGTTTTGAGGGACAACTTAGTCTAATAGCTGCATCCTTGTGATAGGAGTGTATACCACTGTCAATACCAAATCAGTTCTTGAATAATGAAATCAAGCAGTTGTTGCAGTCTGAACATTTAAACTTAATATTTTTCTTTCAACTATAAATTGGGGTGTGGGAGCATAGAGTTCTTAGTGACTGGGTTTTTTTAGCTTATTCTTTACCACAAAGTTACCAGTAATTTGTAGCTGTCTCTAAACTTGACTATGATGTGTCAAATATGGGAGGGTCTTCCCTGTTTTCAGACATAGCACTGGCAGTGAGTAGAAATGTCCCTGCTAAGTAGCTCTTGGTTGTAGGTTTCTCTGAGGCTTTTGACACCTTGGAGCCACCTCTGACAATTTCTTAAAACAGAAGGTGCTCCTGATTGTTGCTTTGTGCCTCATAAAACTTTTCCCTGAGTTTCTGTCCAGTTTTACCACAAACACTTTTGGGGTTTCCAGTGTTTCACTTCAGTTCCAGGGATTCAGTAAGAGGATGCACTTTCTGTTTTGCACTCTCTCTTTGCAGTACAACAGCACAGATGTTTCTTGGTTGTGGGGCAGGTTTGTGTTTGGGGAGGTTTTGTGTTTGGTTTGGGTTTTTTCCCCCTGTTCCAAGCTGGAAGCTCTGTGTGTGTGGTACCTCCAGGTTACTGCAAACCCTTTCCTCACAGGCTGTGCAAACTCCTCTGCCCTTTGCTGGCTCAGCTGTTTCCCTGTCCCAGGCTGTCAGTTGTCCCCTGCACACACCTGAGCTGGCTCAGGCTGAGGGGAAGGAGGGCCCAGGCAGGAGCAGCAGCAGCTCTGGAGGGAGCCCCCAGCCCTGTTTTCGGTGCCCTCTGTGTGTGTTCTTGGGAGCTGGGCTGCAGTAACACCCTTCTCTCTTGTGGGTTGGGTTTGTTCCTGAAGCATTCCCAGCTGGGTATCGAGGCCAAGGAAGCCACCAGGGAAGGTGTGGGTCTCCCAGGCAAGCTGCTAATCCCTGCTGGCTTCACTGCCACTGTGGTGACAGGGAAAATACTGGGGATAGGAGTAAATGAGGGAAGGTGGCATGTGCTGGGGATGGCTGGGGAGCACATGGCGTGTCAGGTGTCCGTGGGATCCCTGTGTGTATCCAACACTTGCTCCCAGTGCCAGCCTGGAGCAGTCTGCTCCCTCCTGCTGGCAGCCAGCTCTGTGTGAGGGTGTGCAGACACCTGGGGCTGTTGCTGCCCTGTTGATTCCCTGGAAGGGTGTGGACACCCCAGCAGTGGCTCAGTAAAGGGAATTTCCTTTATTTTGGAAGACATCCTCGAATTTCAGGAACTGCAAAGTCAGTGGAGGAGACAGAGAACTGAACAGCACCTCAGAGTCAGTCTGTGCAGTGCTGAGAGCTTTGTGCCTCCCAGTGAGGGGGCAGAGTGACTGGCTCTTCCCAAGGGAACTGCTGACAGGAGAGGAGCTGTGCCCTGGATACGGGGGAGTTGCACAGCTTCTCAGCAAAGCTGCCAGGAAGGGGAGGGAGTTTTCTAATTTCACACACTTCCATCTGCAAGTATAAATAAGCCTTAAGTTTTGTTTGATCTCAAATTTTGATTGATCTTAAATTGGTTGGTGAGTGTAAGGAGAGGGAATTTGTTTTCCTGCTGACAAGCAGCAGAAAACATCACTCAAGTGGGAACCCTGATGGAGTCCTGAAGGGGCTGTAACTCCAGTGCAGAGCAGGTAACGATGCTGCCTTCCCGTGCACTTGTGCTGGCAGAGATGTGAGACCCCCAGGGATGTCTGTGGGAACCTCTTTCAGGTGTTCGAGTTCCTCATCCGGCTGCACTCTGCGGAGGGCCCCGCGGACGAGGAGGTGTATCCCTACGTGCGCACCCTGCTGCACTTCGACACGCGCGAGTTCCTCAACGTGCTGGCGCTGGTGAGACGCCTCTGGCTGCGAGGGGAGGGGCAGCCCAGCCCCCCAGTGTGGGGCTGCACCGCCCGGGGGGTCCTGATGATGGCTCCGCGCTCAGCTAGTCCAGAACAGCTGCAGTGCGTGTTGTGTAGGGTGCTCTGTCACAGGGGATCATAATAGTCCTTTATGTCCTTACATATATGCTGTGAAGGCTCTGCTAGCAGAGGCCATCCTTAAAGCACAGGTAAAGCAAGAATAATGGATTTGTAAAGAATGTTCTAGTACCCACCTCCTCCTGCACAGAGATCTGTTTTTCTTACTTTCCAAATTTCTTGAGTTTCCTCTGTCTATTCAGATCTGTTATTTTACCTGAATATGTAAATACCATTTTGGTAGTTATAAAAGAGCAAATTATATCTTGGAACCTGCTGCTTAGGGATATGCAGAGAAAGGACTTCACAGCACTGTCAGCTCTGTGATGTGGCTGCTTTGTGTTTGCTGGTGTTCTGAGAGCATTCTGCTCAACCTGTCGGTGTTTTGCCTCCTGCAGACTTTTGAAGACTTTAAGAATGACAAGCAAGCTGTGGAATATCAACAGAGAATTGTGGACATTCTTCTGAAAGTGAGTGTGCCTGCAAATGAACCTCTGTGTTTGCAGCTGATGGCACAGCACTGTGCAGTAAAGCCTGTAAGCTGGGTGAGGTGTTTCCAGTCCTGGCCTGGGAGGCACCCCTGGGAAGGTGGTGGGCAGGAGCATGGATTCACCTCCACCAAGGCTGGATATTTGGAAGTGATAGTTCATGCACGTTAAATATGGTGACAGTCTCCTTTCCTGTGATCTCACCTGGCTTGTACTTTGTTGTCAAATTTCTCCTCTTTGCACTGTTAGGCTTTTTTTTAATCTGCTTCTCACTCAATCTACTCCCTGATTCCTTCTGAGCAGGAAAAATGGTCCCAGGACTCCTGTGCTTGGCAGGGTGCCAAATCCCTGCTAAATCCCTGCTCCCCATGTCTGTGAATGCTGTGTTTGGGATGGAGCACTCCCAGAATGACAGCCCTATCTTTAGTAAACGGGGGAGCAGAGCAGTGCCAGAGTTACCAGCCTAGTGCTGCAGAAATCCCTGTCATGTGCAGCCCCTGTTCCTCCCAGAGGACGTTCCCAGGAAAAGCTCTCCCTGCCAAGTGCCTTTGCCTTCCCCTCAGAGCTGTCACCACCAATAACCAGTGACTCCACCTGGAAGCTGTTTATGTATAAACATACCATGAGCAGCACTCTGTCACTGTCACAGCCAGGGTGTGCCGTGGGTGGCAGTGCCACTGTGGGTGGTGCCCCAGGGGGCTGTGAGCCTACCCTGCCCCAGCAGGATGGGGCTGGGGGGCTGTTCTCCCTGTGCCACCAGCCCTGCCCTGCCATGTCCTGAGCTGCTGGCAGCAGGAGGTGGCACTGCAGCCGTGTCCTGAACTGCTGGGGGTGTGCTCTGTGCCACCAGCCCTGCCCTGTGCTCCAGCATGGCAGGGGTCCAGCACCACAGAAGCAGCCCTGCTCCTGGAGGGCAGAGCAGTGCTGCAGCACTGCACCTTCAGGCAAACAGTTTGGTGTTGTCAGACCTGTCAGTCCCTTGGTCTGGAGTCTTCTCTCCTTTTGGATAAAAAAATCTTGGAAGTTGTAATTTAAGTTTGTCATTGGCAAAAAAACCTACCTAGGAAATAGCTGCATTTCTGAAGCAGGTTGGTCAGCAGAGACATTCTGCTAATGCTGATCTAAACTTTGCCAAATAAATTGTGTTTTAGCAAGTCCACATGGCTGGCCTGCAGCCTCTGTGAGGTTGTTCTGCTTCAGGGTAAAGTATTTTCCTCTTTACATGGGCTGATGAGGACCCAGTTTGTGAAAAACAAATCTAAAATGAATCAAACACTCCACTGATTTTAGTGAGTCATTTTTAGTGCTGTTAGGTAATGCTGTTCTGACTAGGCTCGTGTATGAAATGGCCTTTTTAAACAGAAAAAGAAGCTTGAAAAAGAATTATTGCCTTGGCTGGTGTTTCAAGCAGAGCTCTGCTTGATTCTTCAGTGTGTCTGACCTGCCTTCCTCTGCTTGTGTCACATAACCATGAGCATCTCATAGGGATCTGGGACTCTGGGTCAGTTTGAGAAATCAGTTGAATTCCCCCAGCTCTGACTGACTGAGGGTATGAGCTGGGGGCTGCTCCATGTCTGGGCTTTGCTAGAGCAATTCTGGGATCTCAGCTGACAGAGTTGTTCAGGTGGTGGATCTCCTGCCAGGTAAACCCACTGCTCTTAGAGGGCACTCTCCAAACAGGGGCATTTCACTTTTCCTTCGTGTTTAGGATTTTCAGAAGTCTGAGACACCAAGTCAGGACACATCGTGCTCATTTTTCATTTGCCAGACAGATGACAAGCACTTCTCAGGTTTCAAATTCCCTTTGTACTGACTCTTAGATTGCCTTTTACTGTAATTTCAAGTCAGCACAACCACAAGTTTCTCAAAATATTGGTAGAGTAACAGAGAACTTAATGTGGAAAAAGCTTTTCCCCAAACCTGAGGTCATTTCTTAGTCATTACAGCACTTCTCTGTGTACCACAATAGAAGTGATGAGTGCCTGGGGCTTGAAGTGAAATACATTTTTTTCCTCCTATAATAGTTATATTTTTAACTTGTGTAACAACATTTGTCTGTTCAGAAGCTCTGTTACATGTCCAGTGATCAGCACAGGTTACAGAGATGGAGATAAGTGTGTGTTTGGAGCCCCTTCACACCTGAAAAACGGGAGCACACAAGAATTCTTCCTTTCAGTTTATGGCAGAGAGGTGAGGTGTCTTTAGCTTCAGGACAGAGGTGCTTTAGCAAGGGCACATCCCCTGTCTGTGCTGAGGTGACACAGACAAATGCCCTGAAAGGTGATGCCTGTTTGTACCTTCAGGATGGACTGAGCAGGAGGTGGTGAGGATGCCTGGGGCAGGAGGAGACACGATGGCTGTACAGGGATTTCTTGTTGCAGAGCCCTGATTGCTTTCCCAAAGGCAGCTGCAGAAACAATCCCTTGGGAGTTTATTTTTCCCTTTTCTCTCTGGTGCTGCTCAGGTCATGGTGGAGAATTCTGACTTCACCCCGTCGCAGGTTGGCTGCCTCTTCACCTTCCTGGCCCGGCAGCTGGCCAAGCCCAACAACACCCTCTTTGTCAACAGGACTCTTTTTGACCAGGCAAGTATCCTCTCTCTGTGTGTGTGTGTGTGTGTGTGTGTGTGAAATTCCCAGCAGGATGCAGCACTGCACAGAGTGTGGCCAGTGCTGAAGATGGAAACATTCCAGAGGGACTGGTGCATTATGAACTGGTGGCATCTTGCTGGGCCTTTGCTGTGGTTTCACAGGAGCAGAGTAGGAGAGACCATGGAAGCACAGTG
The DNA here is from genome assembly GCA_013396695.1 of Sakesphorus luctuosus. Lineage (NCBI taxonomy): Eukaryota > Metazoa > Chordata > Aves > Passeriformes > Thamnophilidae > Sakesphorus > Sakesphorus luctuosus. Next base: position 75,316 of record VWZD01007535.1, on the reverse strand, counting down.
TGCTCTGTATTTCTGGCTGGAACGGAGAGGGGGGAGACAGGGTCAGGCCCTAGGAAGTGTTCAGGGCCAGGCTGGATGGGGCTTAGAATGACCTGTCACTAAGGTCATTAGTAAATTACTTAGTGACCTTCATCAGTGAATTACTTTTCACTTAGTGAAAAGTATCCTTGCCCATGGCAGGGAGTTGGAATGAGATGTCTTTAAGGTCCCTTACAACCCAAGCCATCCTGGAGTTCTCTAAAGTGTGTCAACTAAAATGACATTGGTGAGGTCATAGAGCATGTTCATGTTTATGTAGCTGTAATTTTCAGTTTGTGTAGCCACTACCCTTCTCTGCAGTTGGGAGTACTCTGAGATGCACCAATGCGTGCCTGAAACTTGCATGGGTTAAGTTTATATCCCAGCTGAAGTCCCAGAAATTCATGGAACTGAGGAGGAGGCTTGGTTGGCTACAGCAGTTGTGTTATGATGATAGCATGGATATGTAAATACTAGTAAAACACAAAATACAAAATGGGTGTCCTTGGTTGTAAAGACCAAAGAACTCTGTGGAGGCTAAATGGATTTGGATTAAACACTCTAATTCCGGGTATATTAAATTGTATGAATTGCATGATTTCCTCTTTTTCTGGGTGAAATGGCACAGTCCAGGAGAGAAATCAAGGGGGTCAGTGCAGTGGTTCCAGCTATTTGGTGTGTTGTCCAAGGCAGGACCATGGGGTTCCATGAACTCTTCTGCATTCCCTGGGTTCCCCACAGTTCCTGGTGCAGTCACGGGTTTCCCCCTGGAGTCTTCCAGCTGTCCTTGGTCACTCCAGTGTTCCAGTTTAGTTACCAGCCCAGACAGGGGCATGTTCAGGCTGCACCAATGTCGTGTTTGCTGCTGCCTCAGTAGATGCTCAGGCCCTGCTCTGTCTGTGCTCCCAGCTGGGCTGCCCAGCCCTGGCTCACCCGCTGTTCTGCCCCTGCTGCAGGTGCTGGAGTTCCTGTGCAGCCCCGACGACGACTCGCGCCACTCCGAGAGGCAGCAGGTAATGCCCTGCAGGGAGCGCTGCCTGGGGCTCCTGTGGGGCAGGACGTGGCCTCGGGGGGGCACAGGGACAGCAGCAGGAGGAGCCGGGCAGTGCTTGCACAGCAGCAGGGAGGGCTCCTGCCCCGGCGGTCCTGCAGGAGGGCTGTGACAGCGGCGGGAACAGGAGCGGGGAGGTTCCTGATAAGCACATGACCTTCATCGTTAATGGGCAATCAATTGAAAGATCAGTAAGATAAGCCCTGTGTTAACACCGAGTGTAATGGAGCAGGAGCAGAGTGCTTGTCATGGCACTGGCTTGTCCAGCTGCCGCTGCCCTGTAAATAACTGTCTCCAATCTCTGCAGGTCCTTCTGGAGCTGCTCCAGGCAGGAGGGATAGTGCAGTTCGAAGAGAGTCGCCTTATCCAAATGGCAGAGAAAGCTGAGTTGTAAGTTGCTGCACACAGCATATAAACGCTGCCTTTAGATGTGGTGTGTGGTATTTAAATACTGCCTTTAAATCTCCTCCACAGCTGTTTCCCCCCCCCATTTCTTGTTCCTACTTTGCAGCTGTGTCTGGGATGATTTTCCCTGTGCATTCACATTCACATGCTTCATTGGAGATGGTCACGTTTAGTCCCAGTGTTTCTGTCTTCCCTGGGTGTTCTTACAGAAAGCATTGTTGAGAAAGGAGTGGGTAGAGCTGTGGAAACCCTTCAGGAGAAGCCCTGTGGGAGTGATGAGTGTTGGCATTCCCTGTCCTGGAGCCCAGGCTTTGTTCAGAGGTACAGCTGTAAACTGGAATGCTCCACCACTGGCAGATGGAGATGACTTGTGGGGTGAGACCCACAGGTGGATTGGAAAGCACGATGGGGTCTCTAACCACCCCCATGCTACTTGTTTTAGAAGTGAGTAGGAGAGACAAAAAGTGTCTGGAAAGGCTAAAAATTTCCAGTATCTCCTTTAGATGCTTTATGATTCCAGAAAGAGTCAGTCATGCCTGAGCAGAGCCAGCCAGGGAGGGCATCTCCAGCCAAGTGGTGAGTGTGGATGTTGCATGAACGAATCCCCTGTGCCCCAGAGGGTGGCATGCAGTGGAGTCTGCCATGCCTGTTGTCCTGTGTGTCCTAAAAGGAGTGACTCAATACATACATTTTTTCTGCTTGCTTCAGAGAATTTGACAGCCAGGTCCCCTAGCTCAGCCACTTCCATCAGAGCTAAAAGAGCTATAGTGTAATATTATTTATCAGGCTCTTAATTTGTTTTGCCTCAGTTACATGTGGTTTTAGTCTCAAAATATTGAAGATGTTTGTTAAAATTTGAAGGTAGGAAGTTTTATGACACATTGTTGAGTCACGTTCAGAGAGTTTCTTCAAATGAGGTCTGTGGCTTGGCCTACCTTAGAGCAGAGTGTTGTGTGAATAGGGAAGGTCATCTCTGACAGCAGAATCCTGATTTCATTACGGAGTTTTGTGCTGTGTCCCTCGATAACTTCAGTTTTCCCTGTTCTGTGTGGTAACTGCCCAAAGAGGGAGGTTGATGGGTGGGTTTGCCCAGGGCTGGTCCCTCATGGCCCCTGTAAACTGGAGCCCCCCATGCTGTGTGCTGAACACCCCCATGCCAGGTGCTTCCTTCCCAGTGCTGCTCCTGCTCTGCTGGCTCAGCTGAGTGTGGTTCCCTAACGGGGGAGGCTCTTCCCTTCCAGCTACCAGATCTGTGAGTTCATGTACGAGCGGCAGCTTCGCTACGACAGAATCATCGGCTGTTACCTGCGGGACCCCCTCAGGAAGGTGAGTCATCTGGGGCTCCTGGCCCTTCTCCTTCCTGGCCAGAGTGACCGGGCACAGCTGCCCTGCTCTTCTGGCATAAGTATCTTAAAAATGGCCTTTACAGTTGAGGTTTCTTAGTTACAGTCACAGCTTTTTGTGTCTGTATATTGGAAAGGAGTTTATAGTTTTGGTTTTTCCTTAAAAACTTCTGAATTTTCCTTTATTTTTAAATTTAATCAATGCTAGTAATTAAACCTGAGTGCAAGGTGGGATTTATTGCAACGTGGCTAACTGCAATAAATCCCACCTTGGTTTCTGCCCTCAGTCCACTCTTTTATCCTCGTGGACACAACTCTCTCTGCTCTTGCTGTCTTTTCACAATTACCTTCTGCTTGTGCCTAAGTTGCATATTTGTCACAGCTTTTGAGCTATTCTCCTCCCTACCACCAAGAGAGGTTGGAATGAGAGTGTGGCAAGTGTGACCTCACCAGCTCCTTATAAAACCACGATGCTGAACATTGTGTGGGTGAAGGAATTGGAAGAGAAGGCTGTGACAGTGAGATGGTCAGAAACCATGATCCAGGAGAGCATCTGAGCTGAGGATGGTGTGGGAGGGCCTAGGGCAGAGGCTGATGTCAAAGAGGGATTCAGGAATATGCTGGGAAAACTGACCTACCCTCTGGCAGTGTTCTTTTCTTTGCCTGTGCTCCTGGCTAGAGTGTGATGTCCTGTTCCTTTTTCTTGTGAACAAGAGGGGAGGACATTTCTGATAGTGGAGGAACAATTCTCTTTGACCTCAGTGCTTAACATATTAGCACTGGGTTCCTCTTGGCTCTTTTCCCCTGGCAGTTCTTCAGGAGCTGTTTAGGAACATCTAAGTTTGTCTGCTGGTAACTCATCCTGACTCTCCAAGAGAGGACTACCCTGGGGTCATCCCAAGACTGTTAGGAACTGCCTCCCCAAAGCCCGGTGCTGTCAGCAGTGCTGCAGAACACGCTGCAGCATTTATGGCTTTATGCCTTGCAGGAGGAAGTTTTCAACTACATTCACAACATCCTGTCCATGCCTGGCTACAGCGCTGAGGAAAAGCAGTCGGTGTGGCAGAAAGCTTTGGACCATATAGAGGTAGGTACAGTGTGTGCAGCACCCACGGGACCTCAGCCCCTGCCCCCTGCTCTGGGGTCTGCTGGGTGCTTTTCCATAAGCACAAGTGTCCCAGTGTTGAGTCACAGCTGTTGAGGCAGCTCTGACCGAAGGTTTAGTGCTCTCACACACTGATGTAAGTGCATCCCTTGCATTCAAGCCGGCTCCCTTGGCTTCCTGGTTTCAAGTGCTGCTTTTTGGATAATGGGACCTTAATTGGGGGTGATGGCTCGTGAGTGCTGTGCAGCAGGGAAGGGATCCATTAGCAAGTCATTTATCTCCAGCAGCAGCAAGGTCAGGGCATGGATGTCACTCACCTCATTGTGGTATCCAATTTCTCATCTTGCAGTGATGACAGCAGCCAGCCTTGGCACCCTGGCACTTCCCACCTCTGGGAAGATGGGGTCGTGACTTCTCTGTAAGACACAGGCTGCTGCTGGGCTTCTCCAGCTAATAATTTTTCCCAGGTCTTCAATCTCTGTCTGCTTCAGGGGATGGAGATGTGCCTGAAATGAATGTCCACTCTGGATGTGGGGAATCCATAATACTTGTAGGTGGTGTCAGACCCCTCCAGGGTGATCTGGAGATGAGCCAGGAAAATAACTCAGTCTGTAAAACAAGCAGTCCTGCACTTGCCCAGGCTCCTCAGCAGGAAATGGCCATGGAATCTGGGTCCTGTGAGGCACACAGAAACCCACGGGGCACATACAAAGTACTCTTTGTTTCTCTCAGCAATTGCAAGTAGTGCCTGACTGATGAGGAAAAGGACCAAGGGGGAAAATGACTGCAAGGACAAGAAACAAGGGAATGCTATGAATCCAGCTGTCCCCATGTGGCTCACTGGGCTCACAGCCACTCCCCAGGAGCACTGTCGGGGCCTGTGGGGCTGGTGGGGATGGCTGTGCTCTGGCTGAGCAGGGCTGGCTCATGGCACCCCTGCCAGGGCAGCTGGGGTTCCATGCCAGCCTTTCCAGGCTGAGCAAACTGCTGTCTGCTTCCTTTTGCTCATGCCCCCCCTTGTCTCTGTGTTGGTCTGTGCAGCCCAAGCTGGTTGGCACTATGAGTGAGGCAGCCCCACACTGCAGCCCTTGTTTTGTGTCTGTATCAAACGCCAGGCAGGTGTCCTTGCTGGGTCTCTGCAGCCTGAGGCCTTTGCAATTGCTGTTCTGTGCTCAGGAGTCTCAGGATGAATCAGAAATGCCCTGGGTTGCCCTTCCCAAAGTTTCTCAGTGTGTTGTACCCGTTTGGATAAGCTTGTCATGGGATAAGGCTGCCAGCTCTTCATGTTGAGTTGTTTGGGTTTGTTTCCTCAGTCTGGAGCCAATTCCTGGTCGTTGTGTGGTGTCAGAAGGGCTCAGTGCCCACCTTGTCAGAGCTGCATCCTTTTCTGGAGTTTGCAAACAACAGAAAACATTCCTCTCCACTTGTCCGTGGCCATCCTTCAAACCAGTGTTTCCTGTACTTTCCATGAGCCTGCAGATTACAGCAGCTGTTTTTACCTACACCTTTTGCAGCTTCATCCAAAGAGCTGCTGGGCAGGTGGTCAGTTCTGTAGGTGACATTTCTTGGTGCTGTCACTGAGATCAGCTCCCATTTCCTTTTGGCATCTATTTCCCAGGGTTGGTGAACAGTGTATACAGTTTCATGTGGCTTAGCAGCTTAGTGGCTGCTGTGGGCTTTTGTTCTTTTATATTGTATTAATCCTGCTCTCAGACATTCAGAGGACTTTAAACAGTAAATCACATTCTGCTGGGGTGGAGCTGTGAGTGATTTCAGCCCTTGGGACAACTGTCATTTGCTGAGGTATGAACGCAGCAAATCATCTCTCCAGTCCAAACCAGCAGTGTGGAGAGCATTTCCTGGTGATTGTGTGACAGAAAGTGTGGTTTGGGGTCAGTGCCACTTTTTATTTTCCCCATCATCCTACACAGCCCTTGATGTTTATCTTGAAAACAAACCCTAAGGCCTCTCTTCAGCCACAGCAGTGGTCCTTCTCTGTCCTCAGACCCACATGCCTCGTGTCAGCACTGTCCCTTCAAAGGCCAAGAAGTGCATGTTTCGAAACTGTTCAGACCTGGCAGAGGGTGCAAACCCAAGCCTTTTGCTTGGGGATTTGGCTCTGAGGGTGGCACTGATGCCCAGGGAGGCTGTGCTATCTCCCTCCAGCCTGGCAGTCCTTCCTTCAGCAGTCCTGGAGACTCCCAGGGAGACAAATAAATTCAGGCAGGCACACTGCATCCTGTCTGTGCCCCTCTGCACTGCTGTGGGCCAGGCCTGGACCTCTGGGTTGCTGGGTCTGTGGGATGAGGGCAGAGCTGTGGGCCAAACCCCACTGAGCTGCCTGTGTGCTGGGCAAGCTCAAAGCTGGAAACCTCATCAAAAGCATCTCTTCTTTCAAGAGCTCATGGAGGGGTCACATGTTCTTCCTTCCCTTCACCCTGGTCTGCTGCTGGCACTGCCTGCATTCAGTGGCTGCTGCATCTCTCTGGAGACAAAGCTAATGCTAAGCAACTTCTTCAGTTGGGGTTTTTCCAGATGTACATTTCTGAAATTTTTCTTTTTTCCCTTCTGTAGCAGTTGGGTTTGTTCAGTAAAGCAATGTTTTCTCCTTTTTAGGCTCAGCAGGGCCTTCTGGGGAGGGTTACCAGGTACACAGTGTTGGTTTGAAGCAGTTACTTCCCATTATTTTGGAGGTGTGGCTGCATCTGGAAGGGTTAGAAGCAAAAAACTCACGTTCTGGGCTGTGTAAACTTGTATGGTGTGAAGTCTTTTAGCTCAAACTTGACAGAAGACAAACCCATGGGCATTTATAAGATTTATTTTTTCCTTCTATTACAATGAGGAAATTGTTTAGGGTTTTTTCATGTCTGGATGGATATCAGTTACAGTGAACAGTCATAGGAAATTTGCTTTTAAACCTCTGGTTCAGTTCAAGCCTGTTAAATGCTGTTTCACTGGACTGAGGAATTCCCAAGGGTCAGTTGGGTGCTTTGTTTCCTCTCTCCTGCTGCTCCAGGAGTGTCCTGTTGGCAGAGGGCAAAGGCAGCTGTCAGAAAACCTGATGAATTACTCCCTCTCCTTAGGACTGAGTTGGGGTCTCCTTGGTGTGAAGAGTTTTGTGTTCAAGGCTTTTTGGGTAGTAAAATCATCAGCTTCCAAAAATGCCTGTTCACAAACTACCCCTCCTTCTGTTTTTCCAGCTTCACTCTGTGTGATGGTGTTCACTGTTTCACACTTGGGCTGGGTGCAGTTCCACAGGGGCGGGCTCGGTGGCACTGCAGCTTCTCTTGCCTATGGATTGGAAAGCAGTTGTTAGTGCTGAGTTGTTGCTGTTTCCCTCCCCAAGGAGCTGCTGGTGCTGAGCCCAGGGAAGGCAGCTGAGCTGGCAGCCATCCACTTCAGCGAGCACATCCAGAGCATCATCTCCAACCTGCAGGTGAGGTGTCCACCCCATGGGCCTGGGGCTGCTGGGCAGGGGCTTGGCCTTCTTGTGAGGAATCACAGAATGGATGGGGTTGGAAAAGACCTCCAAGATCATCAAGTCCAACCCTTGATCCAACCCCACTGNTGTCCTATTGCTGAATGCCTGGGACTGCTGACATTAGTGCTGCTGTGTCAGAGATAGAACTAACGTGAGTGGTGGCTTCTCAGCAGCAGCAATTGCTACATTTGAATTATTTGGCCTGTTTGTAGAGTTGTGGCCGTAAAAATATACCATCTGAGACCTGCTGGTTGCAACTTTTAATTGGAGCTTAGCATGGCTTGCACTCACAGAGCAGAGTTATTGTCAACAAACATCCTCAGGATATTTGTGCAAGACATGGCTAAACCAGCTTCTTCAGCAGGAACCAGCTGTGAACTGTGGAGTTTTTAATGGGTATGGTTCAGGAATCACTGCTTTGTAGTACATTTTTTAAAATGATAATACTCCCCTCTTGTTGTTGTACAGGACAATTTCTTGCTCTTCCAGTTCCTGAGGAGTCTCCTCGATCCAAGGTATGTACAAAATGGGACTGTTCACAAAGCACAGCTTGGAAACATGGATTAAGATCAGTTCCTTTGAGACAGTGCATCCATAGTCAGCCTATAGCCAGGGCCAGGCTTAGGAAAGGTGACCTGCTCCTCAGACTGCCTCAGGGTGAGAACAGCAGCTCTGAAATAAGTGTTGTGGGGAGTGTCCTGCAGCACAGCCCGTGCCAGCTCCCTGCCTGGCAGATACTGTGGCTCCAGGACATCCAGTGTGCCTGCCCCACACTGCCGGGGGCTGGGAATGGCTGTTCCAGCTGCTCTGGGAGGGCTGGGAAATGGTCACTGAAACTGCCATTCCCTTCTCAGAAACACCCCAGTGTGACTGCTTGACTGAGGTGCCCAAGTTTAACATAAACAGGAAAGCACTTTGGTCTATTGGCATTTTTAATTTCTGTCTTGTTTCAGAACTGCTGCCATATCTCACTGCAAGTTCTTCTTAACTCCTTGCTTGCTCCATCTGCTCCTGTTCTTTCAGTTCCTCAGCACTAAGAGTTCTCTTTCTGCTGACTCAGTTTCAAATGCAACATGACCTTGAGTTTATTTATTTATTTTGCAAGACATTTATATATGCACAGCTCCAGTTGCTTTTAGCCAGTTGTTAATGCAACTGAAGGAGGGATCTTGTTTTGTCAATTAGTTACAAATTAATTGTGCTTAAGAGGAGGGAAAGGAGGAACTAACGGTATTATGTAAATCCAAGTGTTAATGTTTTAGTTCTTGTTGAAGTGGAATACAAAGCATTCTTTGGAAGATAAACCCTGGAATTAATCAATCACTTCTTGGATTTTCGTAGATGTAAATTGAAAAAAAGCCGCACATAACACCCAAACCCAAAGACATGTTATTTCCTGAGTTTTACAGCTGTGTTTGTGTGGAAGGTGTTCATTTCCACAGAAGTCAAAATCAGAATCTGCCAGGAAAATATCTTGGTTGGGTTTTATAGGAAAGAAATTGGATGATTGAGTTAAAAATGATTAATAAAAAAAAAGGAAGCTAAGCAGAGATGAATCCCAGCTGGAAGGTAAGTAGGACTGTTTATGCTGTGCTATCCCTTGCAGCAAGTGAGACCCAGGGAAGGTGGTGATTAACCTCATTGCCATCTTATGCACAGAGTGCCTCCCATGATCTCAGAGTAATGAAGGCATCTAATGTCACTCTGCCATAATTAGAGCTAAACAGACCCATTTCTCCTGAGGTTACCCTCTAATCACCAGCAACACGTGAGGGGCTCAAACCAGCACTGGTTTCCTGTGCCTCATCTCCCCTCAGGTCCTGCTTGGCCCTCAGGGCTGGTGTTCCACCAGGTGCATTAGTCCATGTGGATTATTGGACCAACACTCAGGTCCCTGGGTCTGTTCTCAGTGCTGGGGGTTGTTTTCCTCAAAGACCTGTGCAAAGGAGCTGGGCTGGGTCCTGAGGCAGGGAAGGAGGGAAATCTCGCTCTGCAGAAACACCCACACTTTGTAGTGTATTCGTACACAGAACAGTGATCAGGTTCTGCTGAAAACATCTGTCTCTTCTCAGTCAATCTAAATGTTTATATGCCTTTTTTTGAGCAAAATTCTTATTAAAATAAAGACTCTTAGAGCAGCAAATGAGCTTTTTAAGGTCTCAAATACGAATGATTGCTTGATCATATGGGGACAAAACTCGTTGTGCTGGTCTAACTATCCTAGTTGGTGGAATTGCATTAGGGATTAATTTGGCCCATTTAATTTAGCTAGAGATTTATTTTAGAGGAGTGGAAGGGGGGAAGGGAGGAAACAGGGTTAACAGGAATTGCCTGGGGAAATTAAAACCAAATGTCTGTGTGTTTGTGACATAAAGCAGCCCCAGGAAATAGAGAATGTAGTGGGGATTGCTCAGCTCATTAATCACAGCCTTTGCTACATTTCCATTTTAAACTCCTGGGTTTTTTCCTCTAAGAAAGCCCAACTCAGTGAAGCATGTTTGTGTTTTTGTGTTATACCAACACTATTAACTTATTTAGCCACACAGTGTTCTGGGTTTATAAATACATTAACAGATGCCTCAGCTTTTAGGTGCTGTCACAAGGGCTCTCCTCTCTGCCCAGCTGCCTGTGGCACTTTCAAGGCTCCCCTGGGCCAGGTTTTGTGGGAAAACAATCCTTGTCTCTTCCTTCTGGGAACAACGTGGCAGGGGGAGGGCTTTGGGTGCTCCTATTGGGGATGGACAGAACCCCATGGAGCTGAGCAGGGCCTGCAAGGCTCAGGGCTGTCGGGTAGTTTTAGACATTATCAAATCCAGCTTTCTTTGCTTTCTCTGCTCTTTGCGTTGCTTGATGAAGGAGTTAAGGGAAAAGTCAGCTTGCTCACAAACCATGAATGCTCAGTGCCAGAGTTATTTCCAGGCTGGAAGTTTGTTCTGGTGCTATAAACGTATGACTTGCCATTTTTCTTATTTTGGTAGACAAGAGAGGATTTTGGATAGAAAGTGCTTTATTTTGGTCTAGTCCCAGGAAGAGCAGGACCCTCCCTCCCTCCCAGGCACCGGGGGAGCCTCCAGGGTGTCTGCTGTGGGAGGAGTGGCTGGTGAATGCAGGAGGGCAGAATTCAGGGATCTTGTTTGGTCCTTCCAAACTCCATTCTCTGATGTCAGAACACAGGAGTTTGGACACCAAGTTTTGGACACTGCTCAGTACCTGGTGAGGTTATTGTTTCAGGCACACCTCACTGACAATGCAGTGACTGCCACTGTGAGCTGCTGTTGGCTTGCCGGGGGCACAGCACTCTCCTGGCCTTTCCTGGATGAAAATATTCCTGTGGTAGCTCCCAGGACACAGAGGATCATATTGGGCATCAGACCTTTCCCATCCCATTGCTGTAGGATCAACACATCTTCCCTGATGAGGAGCTTCTGTTTGGATAGGTAACAAAACTAAATACATGCCTTGATCCATTTTCTGTCCTGGCAGGAGCTTCAGCAGAGGCCTCAAGCCCTGTTTCCAGACAGGATAAACTCCTGCTGTTGCCCTGTGTGATGCACCAGGCCTAGAAGTGCCCTGGGGAGTGTGATGGGCAGTGGCAGAGACCTGCTGCTCATGTAGGGGCTGCAGGGGCTGTAGTTGACTCCGGGACAGTATCATCCTTTCCATCCTCACTCTGAAGTCTCTTGCATCATGCTGCTCTTTTTAAAAACAAGATCAGTACAAAGCAGTCAGGACAAAGGGACCTGGGCACTGCTCACAGTTCTGTTCTCTCCTTTTTCCCCTCCACATTAGGGGTTTCCTTAATAAGAAGCCCAGGGATTAGAAAATGTGGATATTTCTCTAAAAGTAACCTGACTTCCTATCTCAGTGAGGGAATCAAAGGGATGAAACACTCAAATGTGGTAAGGAAGTCAAAGAAGAATTTCAGACAAAATAAGTGAAAAGCAACAAACTGTTTCTGGAAACACATGCAGAGCAGGTCTGTAGGACATGCAGAGTCAGGCTCTGAAGGGACCACTCAAACCATAAGGTTTCACTGAAGAAATGAGGTGAGTTCTTTGTCCCTCTTTACCGTGGAACTGCTGAAGCCATGTCTGTGCTGGTCTCTTTTTTCATAGAAGTCTTTGATAGTCCAATTTAGACTGAGGCATCAGGACAACATGTTGTGGAAGGAATGAAATGCTTGCTGAGAGACCCCCAGCACCAGGAACTAGTAGAAACAGTGTAATTTTTCTCTTAAAACCAGATGTATTGTTTTTTCTTCTGTACTGAGGATAAAAGACAACACACAATTGAATAAGAAACTTTTCTTTCCAACCAACTTCCTGGGCTAGACTTTGACTCCAGTCTCTTGTGTCTGTTTTATTGCAGAGAAGGCACTAACCAAGAGCTGGTACACTTACCCCCCTGCATCACTGAGCAGTTCATCGAGCTGCTGTGCCAGTACAGCCCAAACCAGGTCCTGGAGACACTCAGAGTTCTGGAATCCTGCAGACTGGAAGAAACCATCCAGGTAGGAAAGACATGTGCAAGGACAGGAGCCAGGAGCTGCATTCAGATCAGCCACTTTAAAGTGTTGTAGAGGTACTTTTGGATTAGCTCCTGGATGCTCTTCCTCTCCCTTTCTCCCTCCCTCTGCTCTCTCCAGCTGCTGAACTGCTCTCCTGCAGCACAGTTGGATGTGTTTAATACCCTGGCTCTGGGTTTGGTCTCAGGGCTAATAAGAGAGAGGCCATTAGAGCTCTGAGGCTGCTGAGGAACTGCAGAGCAGGGGGTGGCTGTTACTGCTGAGTAATCCTGTTGGAGGTGTATGGAATTATGGGCCTGGGCTTTGGGGAAGCAACACTGCCTGAATGTGACTAGTGCTGGGAGAGCAACTGTTCCTTCCCTTGTAGCAGCAGTTTTTTGTTGCTGGTGTGGCACTAGAGCAGGCTGAGAACTGGGGGGATGTGGGAGTGCTGCTCAGCCTGGCTGAGGTGAGCTCAGCACACAGGGCCTGGCCATCTGCTCCTCCTGTCCCCTGGGGTAAACACACACTGGCAGCTTTCTTGAGATCTTTCTTACATTTACCTTTTTTGTGTTTTCAACTCAGATAACCCAGAAACATCAGCTCCATGAAGCTTCTTCCTATTTACTGGAGAAGAAGGGAGATATCCATGGTGCCTTTTTGGTTATGCTTGAGGTACAGTGCACTGAAATCCTGAATGTGGCACTTCTGCCATGCCCTGCCATCAGCATGGGCTGTGCTCAGGTTTGATGTTGTCCTTGCTCCTCACTTTGTTTCCCACTGGAATCCATGGAAACATTTCCCTTCTGTCGAACAGCAGCAATATGTTGAGTTGTCTGCAGGCTCAGCACATCAGTGTATTTTTCTGGCAAGTCTTCAAACATCCAGTAGATAATAGACGCTGAAATTTGTTTTTCTTAGTCAAAAATCATCTTTCAGCTCAGGCTTTCCTGTCCATGTTTGGAAAGACATTTATGCAGCATTAGCCATACTGGGGGTTACCCTTTGTATCCCACCTTTTCCAAGCGTTTCTATCAGGATTCTTGGTAGGGAACTATAAAGTTTATTGTTCTCTCTTTTGTTTCAGCGATTGCAGAGCGAGTTGCTGATGCTTACTCAAGGTGATGAAAGTAAGTTATCAGGTTAAATTTCATTGTCTATTGGATAGATAAACACAAAAATGTGAAGTGCTTATGTCTTACACCTGGGATAATGGGATCCTATTTCAGGTTTCTGGGTATTGCAGGGACTTCTTTTTCGCTTATATTTCCATGGCTGTGGTAGTTACTTGGCTGACACTTCCTCACTTTGCTGCTCTTGCTGGAGGCCTAGAACAGGTGCCCTGTCAGCTCTGCCCATTGTGGCTGGTGCTCTCACTGCCTCCCCAGACATTCCCTGTGTCAGAATCCATTCCAGCTCCTTACTGAGGCTGAGCTGGCATTACATGTGAATAGTGAGGAGAGACAGCTGGAAGGAGCTTTTTTTAAGCAAATTTCCCAGATAAATAAGGCTGTTCTGCCTACAGAAAATGAGTATATGCACAGATGTGCTGTTCACTAGCCCAGGGACTCATGGGCACCTAATTAAGGGCAGTGCCCATAGTTGTTACTTAATTGTATCCTAAAACACAGCTAAGATCTTCTTTATTTGATTACATGTAATGTTCTATTTGCCCAATTTATTGTGCTATTCAGGAAATGTGCCGAAAATCAGGACTTGTCTTGGTAATTTGGTTGCTGACTCAGTGAGCAGACTTTAAATGAACAGCAAGATTTCATTTTGCAGAAGGATTGGGAGTTAACATACCTAATAGTTTCTATAATTGCAATTTGGTTTTCCCCCAACACTTAGGCTCAGCTGAACCTTCCTTGTTAGAAAACATTGAAGATACCTTAATGAAAACAATTGCCCTTTGCCAGAGGAACTCACACAGTTTAGACCAGCAACAGAGAGAGGTAAGGGAACCAAAGAAGGTGTCACTGAACTCAGCAAAGGCCTCTGTGTCTCCTGAAACTTTCCCTTCTGTGCCTCCTCCCTTGCCCATCACTGCAGCCTGGTGTGTCTCAGACACTCACTGTTTCCCCTCCTTGTGTTCCCCCTGCAGGGGTTCAGGTTTTAGACCCACAAGAAAGAAATCCTCACTCGTAAGATGACCCCTAATGTCAGTGGTGAGGAAGCAGATAAGCCAACACCTTTCCCAGTTTTAGCTCCAGCTAAAGTTTTGGCTTGACTGTCAGTCACACACTGCAGAAGGCATGGAAGGAGCTGAGCCAACTCCATGGTGGCACAAAGCTGTGCTGCTGTCACTGTGGCTGCAGAGTGTGTTCACAGCCCCTGAGTCTGGTGTCAGCCTGGTCTGTGAGGGGTGGAGACAGCCCAGCTGGGTGGAGCTCCTGCAGAGAGCTGGGTGTGCCTGTCTCCTCATGCACTGCCATTTTGCCAGGGCATCTTTGCTCCTGGGATATCCTGCATGGTGTGTGTAACTGAACTCAGCACTGGGACTGTTGTTCCTATGTGGGAAGAGGTGGCAAGGCTGGAAGTTGGGAGTGCTGTCATTTCATCAGGAGCGCTGTGCAGGGGAGAGATGACCTGCCTGGTCTTCTCTGCAGGGATGTCCGCGTGGTACAGACAGGGAGGATGTCCATGTTCCCTCCTGTGTGGGAGCTGTTCACTGTGCTCCCCACTGGTCAGGTGTCACTGCAGAGAGCGGGGTCTGCCATGGAGAGGCAGCTGGGCTGGAGGGAGGGAACAGCAGGGTGTTGTCACAGTCCCAGTAAAGAAAGGGGTGAGGATGGAGCAGCTGAAGGCCTGTGCTCAGAGCCTGATCAGACAGGGCCCTGGGCTGAGGTGAGCAGTGTGGGCTGACAGCACCCTCAGGTGCTTTGCTCTGGGGTGTTTTAGGATGTCTCAGTGCTGTCCCATTGCAGTTCTGGAAGTGAGTCTTTGCCACTGGGCTCTGACATTGCTCAGAGATCATTTTTAGCACTGCCCTGATCTCACTGGTTTTTCCTCTTGCATTCCATGATTCCAGGCCCTGTGGTTTCCCCTGCTGGAGGCCATGATGTCCCCACAGAAATCCTCTGGCTCTTCCCAGTGTCGATACTCCGAGTGTGAGTATTCTGGCTTTGGTGACCCCAGGTGCTGATGTGTGCTGTCCTTCCTCCTCTGCTGAATGAAAAGCAGTCTGGGTACTCCATTCCTGAAGATTCTGCACCCTGACCTGCAGGGGCTGTAGGACTGACCTCCAGCAAAGAGTTATTTTTAATTGATCTTTATTTGATTTTCCCCTGAGGGGAGGAGGGGCCCTGCCATAGGCTGTACTAGTAAGTTGGTTCCATTTAGGATGGTCTCTGAAAGAGCCAAGGTGCATAGCCTCTGAAAGGCTTTCTAGGTTGGAAGGAGGTTGCAGTCAGTGCTCTGGGAGCTCCTGACACAGTACACTGTCATTTTCCATGCCCAGCCCTGTTGGGCACTTCTCCCTGCACCTGCATTATCCCCCCAGAGAAGCTGAATTGCTGAGTCCATGCTTAAGTGAATATTGGTTCCTCCTTTGGGATACTGGGCATCTGGGAACAAGTCTCATGCAGAGGTCAAAGGTAGGAAGTGTTACAGTCTGTGGGGCCATAACATGGACAAGGCACCCAAACTGGGGTTTGGCAGCAATAGGAGAAGTGAATGATAGTTCTACAAAATCAGTCTAAATGTGAATGTTTGCTGTGGGGTGTGGGAGGGAACACAGAGGCAGTGTGGTATCAAACACTTTGAAACACCTCCTGCTACAAACAGCTCCGTGTGCTTAGTGCAGAACATGCAGAGGAAAAGTATAAAAGTTGTTTTCAGACTAAAACACACATCCTGAAGTAAAACTCCCTTATCTGTAAGACTGATCTCTGTGTGCTCCCTGAATCCTGACAATTTGCTGTGTTTGACATTCCAGCTCTGAAGAGTTTGACAATGCAAGTGCTGAACAACATGGCTGCGTTTATTGCCCTGCCCTCCATCCTGCAGAGGATTCTCCAGGTGAGATCCTGCAGAGAAAAAGGTTCCAGCAAACTGTGTCACTGAGCTACGGGGAAAAGGTATTCCCAGGTCATTAAAGATCAGCTCAACTGAATTGTTGGATTCAAAGTATTTCAGTAAAAGCTCATTGGTGAGGTAAGTTGGAAAAGCTGATAGAAGTATTTGGAGGCACGTGGGAACACTTGGACCTGTGGGAAGATAATTGAGGTACTTCCTGCCAAACCAAATAAAATATTATCTCGAAGGTTGCAATTACTTTGAACTGAAACCTGGCAGGTTTAGAGGCAAAGCCACAATGCATTTCTCAAACTTGGAACTGAATTAGTTGAAAGTCCTTTAGCAAAGGTTCTGGGGTGGGAAGACACTAAAGACACTAAAGCAAAGCATGAGGCCTTTGAAGAAAGATCATGATTGGGCCCAAAATTTGATTGAAGATGCAATTTTACTTTAGAGATGTTTGTTAGTGAGCAGCAAACATTTTGTAGAAGAGATAATTTTAGTCAGGACCTTGGGTTGAGTTGGTCCCTGCCACTCTATTTGTTATTGTGAAAAGCATGGGAAAGCCAAGGCTGGGATTTAATAACAAGCCTTGAGAAATGCAAAAAAAGAAGTAGAATAGTTGTCTGCTGTGCAGAGTGGAATGATGGAATGGTTGAAGGGCTGAGACAGTGTGGAAATGCCCTCCAGGGTTTCTGTTCCAGGTGAGAGGAGCAAAGGGCTAAGAGGCTTCACAGGGTGAACACACCTCTACCAGCCTATTGGTCTGATCTTAATACTGTGCACAGTCTTGGATTTGGGGAAAAATCATAAGACTGAAGGATGTTGTAGAAGAGTAGATAAAACTGTGATCAATGAAATGTGGTTTTGTCAAAGGTAGAAAGTGATGAGCAAACTCAATGGCTCTTCAGTAACTTATTTCATCTCCTTTTAGCTGAGACATTGGATTTAGTTTCCTGTTGGCCTTTGATGTTTAATGTAGGCAGGAAATGATGGAGAAGCTGGAGAAACAATGGGAAACTGCCAGGGAGGGTTCCCTGGGTTATGCTGGGAACTCCCAGGATGGAGTGAGAGTCAAATCAGTGACCAATGTGCACATAACACCACTGGGATGTGTTACAGAGTGGAGGAGGATCCTGTTCCCCTGGGGATGAAGAGACTCCTGTTGGCAGACCTGAAATAGTTCATTCTGGTTTGGTTTTGATGGACTCTTTTAGCAGCAATAGGAAACCCTTTTCCAGAGGCAACAGGGGAGTGAAGTGTCTGTGTCAGTTGTGGAGGGAAGTGGTTGGTGTGATGCTGAGGGGATGCTTCAGTGGGGACAGAAGTGGGTCAGGCATTGCTGAAAGCAGCTCTGGTCACTGGGTTTGGGGGCAGGGGAACTGCTCCTGCTCATTGCACTTCCCTGGTCAGCCTTACAAATCCAGTCTGGCAATGGAGAGATTTGAAAAGGCAGATATTTTTGTACAACCAGAGCAAAAACTGATGACTTCTTGAAGTGCTTGCAGAGAGAAAAGGACTGAATTCCAGGTAAAGAGCATTAGATCAGAACTTCATAAGATGGGAACAGTAACTGGTCCTGGTAGCTGGGAAATGTCTTAAAGATCAAGAGAAGGTCCTATGCAAGGGGAGGTGGCATTGATTTACAGGATCTCTGCATAAGTGGACTTTGCCTCTAACACTCATTCTTTTACAGATTTCACTCACTCACACTCCTGTATTTGCAGACCCCTCAGGTGTGGGAGGTTTGTGTTGTGGGCTGGATGGTTTGTGGGCATAGAGAGGGTGTGAGCCCCTTGTTGGGCATCCTCTGACTGATGCCAACAGCCCAGTCATGGCCTTTACAAGCTGCTGCCTATTATAAGGTGAATTTTTGTCTCTGAATCTCACTTTGGCTTCACCAGACTTGTCATCCTCCTTGTTAGGAGATGGGTCTTCCACTGAGAACTTGTCTGTGCTGGGTCCTATCCATCTACTGCCTTCAGTGCTTGACACTTTTTGGCTGGGAACAGTGTCCTTTGTTACCAAGACAGACCCTGCATTGAGCCCTTTGCTCTTGTGCTTAAACCCCACATTTCCATCCACACTGCCCTCACACTACCCCTTCCTTCTGGAGTTCTGGGATGCATTGCTCTAGGTCACTGTTCCCTGTGTGTTTGTAGCTGTGTTGTGTTAAACTACTCCAGGGCTTGCAGCAGGTTCTGTGGGTTTGGTTTTGATGCACAGCTTGGCCCTTGGAGGAATTGCTTTGGATTGAGGTGGGAAGCTGGTGCTGAGAGTGCTGATGAGCATTCCTTGCTCTGTGGCCATGCCATGAGTGCCCAGCTCACATGTTCAGGAGCTCTGAGCCCTTGCCATGGGGGAGATCAGGACAAGCTCCCTCTGTGTCAGGCAGCAGGGAGCACTGGAGTTTTTGCCTCCCTGCTGTCTGCTTCCTTGGATTACCTGGGAATGCCACTGAAGTGCCCTGCAGGGCAGAACCCCAACATGGGTTTCCCAAGCCTGGTGCTTTCCCAGACAGCAGGAGCCCTGTGTTGTTGGCCCTGGCTGGGTGTTCCTTTTGCAGAGCTCTGTGGCTGCTCTTTGAAGCCATGTAAGATTCCAAAGCCTGGTGCCAAACCCTTCTGTCTCAGCTCTGAGCAGTCTCCACCTGAACTGTGGCCACAGGTCAGCTCTGAGGCCAGCCTGTCCAGCCCTGGGGTGCAGGCAGCCTTTCCCAAGCCTGTCCAGGCTCTGGGGTCCAGGCAGCCTTTCCCAAGCCTGTCCAGGCAGCCTTTCCCAAGCCTGTCCAGCCCTGGGGTGCAGGCAGCCTTTCCCAAGCTTGTCCAGTGTTAGGGGTGCAGGCAGCCTTTCCCAAGCTTGTCCAGTGTTAGGGGTGCAGGCAGCCTTTCCCAAGCCTGTCCAGGCCCTGGGCAGCCTTTCCCAAGCCCCTCAGATGTTGCAGTAAACCCAGAACTGTCCGTGGTGCTTGTCTGACAGTGCCCTCCAAAGCTGCTCCAAGAGAGCTCCAGGCTTGGTGGGAGAGCAGAGGGGCACTGGAGCTGCAATCTGGGACGAGGAGCAGCTGCCCAGGAATTCCCTGGGGGATTTGTTGGAAGGTGGATGACATCAGTAAACTGAGGTAGATTATCTTGCCTTTTCTGAAAAGGAATTAGAGTATTCCAGTTTTAGTGGACTGTTTTTCTTCCTCTTCTGGGCTTAACTGCTTACAGATTATACTTTATGCAAATGTCAACTTTGCAGCCCAAATGCTCTGCTAAAGGGCACCTTGCAGGGGCTGTGGGCAGACCTGCAGCTTTCCCAGGGAACAGGGGGCTCCTGACTTGTGCCTGGCCCAGCATAACCCCCAGCACCAGCAAGGCACATGAAGTGACCAGTGATACATTTCTGCTCTGGCCCACCCTCAGCAGTGTTGTGCAGTTAGTTATTGACTGGGAAGTCTGAACTGCTGCATTAGGAGAGAGAGCAGAGGAATCCTCTTGAGCATTAAGAGAAATTCCATGTTATTAAGGATGAGAGTGCTCTCTGAAGAGGCTGAGGTTGAGTATTAATTCCTTTACAAAGCTGTAATCCTTCATGAATGTTTTGTAAGCACATGCAGCTGATGCTTCCTACAAAATGGGGAACTGGAGAAGCCAGAAACTTAAAAGCTGCCTGTAGGAACCCCAAAGAGGGGAAGGAAGGAAGGAATCTCTAGAAACTGTTCCAGAATGGAAGCAGAAACATCCAGGAAGTCTTTTCTTGTACTTTTCCTCTTCCTGCTTAGGACTCTCTCTGGCTGTTTTTTCTTCCCAGCCTTGGGGGTCAGCACTGGGATTAGCTCTGTGTACAATGGCTGCTCTGTCCCCTTGCAGAGGGGAGAACCTGCAAGTCAATGTGTCTTCAGAGTGCATTTATTAGCACTGGTAGCAAAGCAAGGGCTGTTTCCTGGACCTGGGAAGAAACTGGAAATGGAGGAGGTGGGACTGGCTGGAAGGGCTGCCTGAGCACCTCTGGACTGTGCCTGGGGACCTGCCAGCCCTCCCTCAGCTGCCTGGGGGTGGGGGTGGCACTGGCAACCAGTTTGGCTTGGGCTTCCCATTCCAGTGCCATGTTCCAGGGCAGTGCCAGCCTGGGAGCAGTGCCTGTGATCTGTTCCTGGGTGGTACAACGCCTGTTCCACTGCATGTGGTGCAACATTCAGATCCAGAGCATGGATTCCAATCCAAGACCAGTTTTATAGGGTGGAATTAATGAGAATAATGGATCCCACCAGGCTCTTGTGGCTGGAATTATGGTGGGAGCTGAAAGCAGCAAACTGGAAGAAAGCACCATAACTGGCTGGAGAAGTGACCTGAGGGCTGTGGATGGATTCCTGCTGGAGGCAGAGCTGCAGCCAACCCTGGAGCACTGTGGGACCCACTGCTGGCACTTGGCTGCCAGGCTGGTGTGGGGCTTGGCCAGACCAGGGGCCTCCTCTGCAGCCAGTACAGGCCATTTGCTTCCTGCCTGCCATTCCTTGCAGGGGTCACCAAGCATGACTTGAGTAAAACTGAGCCACTGAAAGCTGGCCCTCAGACTTGTGCTCCCTCTGCAAAGCTGCAGCTGGGTCTTTATTCTTCTGTCTTCCTCACATCTCCTCTTCCTCCTCTGCCTGTCCACACAAGAAACAAGTGGCTTTGAAAGTCTACACTGGCAGGAATCTTGAGCTGCTGTGTGCAAATGGTGGTATCTGGACAGTGTTGGCTTTTCCTTGGCCACGTTCTGGAGGGCTTCAGCAGAGTGTCTGGGGGTGCAGGACTGAGTTGCTCTGCACTGTGGATCACAGCCCTGCAGGGATGGGGGTCCCGAGGGCCCTGCAGGGTTGGGGTCCCCAGTGCTGCCCCTCTGTCACCCCGGTGCTGACTCAGCACTGTGCTCCCCATGCTGTGCTGTTAAATGGTGCAAGGGAGGGAACCTCAGCGTGTTCAGGCTGTGTGTGCACCCAGCAGAGAAGGAGCCTCTGCAGCACATCAGCTCTTCATGCTCCATCCCCCGGGCTCCAAATCCACAGCTGGTTTTGACTCAGTGCTGCTTTTATTTAGGCTGGAATGTTGGTGCTTCTGCCTGTCAAGTTTCACAAAAAGACTGTTCAAGAATTCCCTGACTTGCTTTCTCTAGCTGGTGTGGAGATCCCTCAGAGTATTTTGCAGTGTAATCCCATGCTGCTTTAGCTGTCTCTGTCAGCTTGGTTTTTCACTGTGGAGTCTCTTTTCCCAGTCCCAGCATGGAGTCAGCTTTGCTCCTTCTTTCTTTCATTGATCTTGTCCAGAGCTTGTCCTTCCAGCTTCTGTTCCCACTTCCATTGTGTCCCCACCGTTTTCCTGCTCTCTAGGTTAGTTTCCTCTTGACATCTTGCAGTTTATTTTTGCCAGTGTCCTGCCTGTTCCTGTTCTCTCAGCTCCCAGCAGCTTCCCCCAGTGTCCTTCCCCTGCCTCCCAGCAGGCAGAGTGCTGCTTTCCAGGTCCAGCTCAATGTCTGCCAGTTGGGGATTTGTGTTACACAGGGGTGACTTCCCATTCCCTCTCTTGAGGCATTCCTGGATGGATTTGTTCCAATTACAGGCATGTGTGGCCTCGCTGGTGCCAGGCTGGGATGGGGAGGGCACAGCCCTGGTCTTCATGGGTCAGACTGTCCAGGACACAGGGACAGGATGAACATGGATCACACCCCTGCAGCAGCCAGTAGGCCCTGCCACTGACCTGACTCCTGCCTTGCTTTCCATTTTTGTTAAAATCCCAAGGAGACACCACAAGCTGTCCCTGTGCTGTGGTGGGACAGAGGCAGTTCCTGGCATGTCCAGTGCCCCCGGGAGCAGGATCCCCTCATGCTGTGCAGCAGGGCCTGGCAGCAGGGAGGGATGGTGCCAAGGCTCTGCCCTCTCCCAGGGCTTTGCGCATCTCCCTGTTGGAGGGGCTGTGGGTGTCCTGTTGCCATGTTCCTGTCCAACTGATGCCTCAGAGGGTGCCAGGGTGGCTGTGCAGCAGGAGGGGGTGTTTGGGCTGGGCTGGAGCAGAGCTGGGGAAGGATGAGGTGCACCAGGGTGATGAATTGTAGCATAGCCCCTCACTTGTGCTGCTGGGACATGGAGGTAGAGCTGCTCAGGGCATGTGGAAATCATCCCTGCAGCACCAGGAGATCCCTGGGGGTCCCTGTTCCCTCTGCCACCTGATGTGGGATCAGGATTGCCTGGGATTCCTGCAGCTGAGGGGGGTGTGGGATGAGCTTGGGGCTGAGTTACTCCTGACTGGGCAAGAGCAGGGGGGGCAGCAGGGGCCTGGGAGGAGGCTGAGGGGGGCTCAGGAGGTGGCTGGGGGGGTCCAGGAGGTGGCTGGGGGAGTCCAAGAGGTGGCTGGGGGGGCTCAGGAACTGGCTGGCCATGTTCTTTCCTTCAGTGTTCCTCAAATGCCTTCTCCAAGCAGCTCCTGCATCTCCTGAATGGGGTTTCCAAGGTCTGAAGGCTTTTGAGCCAACCACACTAATTAGTATTGATGTCATCGACTGAGTTTTGCTAATTATGAACTTACCCATCAATACATGGGATTATTCTGCTGTCCCTGGGCATGTGTAGCGTATTTAACTGCAGTCAAAGGTTCTGTTTGTGGTGCCAGTCTGGAGGAAAAAAATGATTTAGAAATAACCAGAATGGTCACATCCTGTGATTTAACTACAGCTTTTCATTTCTTCATACAGGATCCAGTTTATGGAAAAGGGAAACTTGGAGAAATTCAAGGGCTTGTCCTGGGAATGCTGGACACCTTTAACTATGAGCAGGTGAGTTGCCCTGTTCCTGTTCTGCCCATGCTGCAAACAGGGCTGTTATAGCTCTGTGCTCTTCTGCTCAGTTGTCATTTCTGTCTGCAGGGCAAAGGCAGTGGCCATGTGAGTGATTTCTGTGTGAGTGGGGGACAGGATGAGTTTGTTTTGCCCACAGATTGCAAGTGAAGGGACTGACAGGTACACGGTGAACACCTCTGCAGCTCAGTTCTGTGTTAAATGAACTGGAAGGATAAACATCTGCTTTTCTCCAGCACATCCTGCAGTGAGGGATTCAAAGGCACAAAACTGTTGTTTTGTCTTTCTATGCAGTTTTAAATGGTAATGCTGCACTTCCTTTGTGACCTGGTGAGATTTCATCTTAATCTCAGTCCTGCTTTTCTCTGTCCAGTCCCAAACCACAGGTGGTCTCCACACTTCAGCAGCTTTCTAAAACTCCCTTTCCCCTAAATAGGATGCACAGTCTTCCTCCAAAGTCACCCCCCTGGTTCTGCTGCCCTGAGGCACTGCCAGCCTGCCTGCTCAGGCCAGGCATCCCTGCCCCAGCAGCCAGTGAAAATACAATGGGAAATAGCTTTGCTGTAGAGAGCTGGGCATGGAGAGCCTTTCTGCCCGTTTGGGTTCTCGGTGAAGGCCTGTCAGAGCAGCACAATCCCTGTGTCTGGGACAGGCTGCATGTGCAGGTGGAACCAACGGTGCAGCCTTTGGGAGCTGCTGCTGTGGAGCAGCCACACATCAGAGCTCAGCACCTGCTGCTGCTGCAGGGACCTGGCTCTGAAAACTCAGGGTGTTGGCTTTGGGCCCTTCAGAAAGGGGCATCTCTTGGGAAGGGCAAACAGATGAGCACCTCAGGGGAGTTTAATGCTTTAATTGCCATGGTGCATCTGGGCTTTGATTTTTATCAGCACATTGCTCCTCAAGTGGGGGATGTGAGCAGTAACTTGCCAGGTAGAGGGGGAAGATGACAAAAGGAGCCTGCCAAGTCTCTGTTAATGCTCTGACAAAAATCAATACAGGGCTTGTCTAGTTAAGAGTGGAGAGGAATTGCCTCCATTAACGTGCCACGAAAGGGTAAGTGTTTTGAGGGCAGTGGATAGAAAACAAAGGAGAAGGGATTTTATTGGGTTGGTTTTGCTCTTAGTGGTCTGCTAAGCTGCTTGTTAGGAAGAATTGGTCAGCAGGGAGTTTGTGCAGCGTGGAGGTGACAGACTGACCGAGTGTTGTCTCCCACACAGACCCTTCTAGAGACAACTACGAGCCTTTTAAACCACGATCTCCACTGGTCGCTGTGTAACCTGAGAGCCTCTGTCACGAGGGGGCTCACTCCAAAGCAGGATTACTGCTGCATCTGCCTCCAGCAGTACAAGAGGAGGCAGGAAACTGCTGATGAAATCATTGTCTTCAGGTAAATGTAAGGGGTGGGACTGTGTTAGTAGTTTTAAAAGGGGGAAAAAAGCTCCTGGTGTTTAGCCTGCATGAGTAACCATCTGTATTCCTGTGAGCATGTCTCCCCGTGGAGGGCTGGCTAATCAAACCCACCAGAGCCTGCTTTGCATGCAGCCAGCTCTGCGTCTCTGCAAGGAACTGCCTCCCAGTTCTGTGGCTGGCTGGCAGTGCCCTGCCCCTCTCCCAGCAGTGCTCTTGGGGCACTGCAGCACCCTGGGCTCTCCTGTGTATCTGCACACCTCAGACTCACCACAGCCCTGGCTGTGTGCACAGCTGGCCTCTCTCATGCTCCCTTCTGGGGCCAGGTGTCGGTAAAACAGGACAAGATCATTATTACCTTGGTGTTATGGTCTGTAGCTGTATCACTGTTCTTTTTGTAAGTCTGGCAACCCCTCAGGAGGGTGAGGAGGTGGGAAGGCAGTGTGTACCCTGCTGATCTGCATTCCTTGTTTCCCAGTGCCCAGCCATTCCCCCTCCCCGTGCAGAGCTCAGGAGGTGCTGCCCTGCCTGCAGCACTGATTGCTTCTCTTTGCAGCTGTGGCCACTTGTACCATTCACTGTGCCTGCTGAGCAAGGAGTGTGGCACAGTCACCAAGGGGCTCATGAGGTGGATGTGCTACAAGTGCAACTCAAGTAATAAGGGAGGAAAGCTGAGTGAGAACTTCTCAGAGCTGAAAAAAGGAACTGGAGCATCCCTGGCACAGGTAAGGTTTGTGAGGTGGTTTCTCTTTGGGTCAGCTTAGTCATTGCTTTGTTCTCATGTGTGTCTGTGTTTCCAGAGAAGCCCCTGGTCAGAAGCTGTCAAACACTATCAGCATCTGACTGGTCCTCTTTCTGAATGTCATTTTATTTTGGTGGGGACATAGCTGTGGAAGTCATGGAAATGTGTCCATCCAGAAGGTCTGGGAGCTGGTGGCAGGGCCAGCTGGGTGCTTGCAGCTGGTTTCCTGCTACATGCATCCACTGCTTTGTCTTGTTTGGGAGAGTCTGGCATGGGCCACTGCAGGGGCAGTTCCTTTCAAACCATTTTCAGGTATGTCTTCTATAGAACTTACATTTAAAGTTGGCATGTTCCCTGTGGCTGGATCGTGGAGCCTCCATTCTACCTTCCCAGCACATAACCAGGCTCTGGGGAAAGGTCTGGGATGGATTTGACTCACTTAAAGAGCTTGCACAACGTTTTAAGAACGTTGTGTGTAACCAAGACTGATGCAGCTGGATTTGAGTGAGGGAACAGAGAATTAGCTTGTATTTATTGTCAGTATTTGTGCTCAGGCAGTTTCACCATCCCTAACTGAAACAGAAGTGCAGTCTCCATGTGCATGGAGCTGTCTCCTGCCTGGCACTGTGCTGTGGGCTGTGAGCCACAGTGGCAGGCAGCTTGTTGGGGTGTCTTCAGGGACGCTCTCATGGGGAGCTGAACTCTGCTCGGCGAAGGCGGCCCCTGGGGACGGTTTGTTCCTGTGCCTCGAGGCACTTTGTGCATTTGTCACCACACAGATGCCCACAGAGCACTGAGTCTTCACTGCTGGAACCAAAATAATTCAGTCTCAGAGTATGTTTTTATAGTAGTACTTTAGCTTTCTTGCAGCAGATGATTTCAGTTTCTGCCAAATCAGTGCCGCTCCCAAGCTGGCTGGTGGCATCAGGCAGCTCCCGGCACTGACAGGGAAGGCTTCCTGCTGAGGGCACTCGTGGGGGAAGAGGAACCTCAGAGGAACCTCAGGGGCTTGTATGGAGCCCCTGCAGCCTCTGCAGTCAGCTCGTGTTAGTGCTTTATTGGTGACAGCAAGGAAAGCTTTGCCGGGAACTTGTGAACCCTCTGTGCTCCAACCAGGCTGCTCCCAAACCCTGTGTGAGCTGTCCTGCTGTGCTGCGTGTGGGCACCGGCTCTGCACTTGGGCAGGTTCAGCAGCACCACATCTCCCAAGGAGTGGGTGTAAATGGGGATGACAGGCCAGGGTGCCCTTCAGAAGCTCAAGGCAAAATTAAATACTAGAACTGCATTCAGCACTCCATCCCTGTGCCTGATAACTGGGTTTTGCCTGAGTTTGTCATGGACAGTCAATCAGAGCCCTTTGACACCAGTGTGGACACATCCCAAGAAAGATGGGGAAAATGCTCCAGATGCCCTGGGAATGATCAGGGCAGGGAAGGGAAGATGCTTCCCCTTATTTAACTGATGTATCTGTGAGAGTGAAGGACTGGCTGGGACTCAGGGCAAAAGGGACATGTGGAGGGGAGGAAAGGGGTTACAGCACAGGTCACCTGGTGCTGGCTGGAAACTGTCCATCCCAGGCAATCAGAGTGTGGGATGCTTCCCTGCTGCTGTCATGTGCTCTTGGCAGGGAAACCATCACTTCCTGCTCCACATACAGCCAGCCCAGCCCAGCAGAGCCCCAGCACTGCTTCAGGCCCCCACCTCCTCCTCCCCATGTCCCAGATCCTCTCCAAGTTTGTGATGTTCCTCACGTACTGAAATTACAATATTTAACTGTTGTACTTGCGTGTGATCAAACTGTTGTTTGTGCAGTCAGAGCTTTAAAAAGCTGAGTATATTTAGACTTGGCAACGGACTGTAGAATCTCCAGCCTCTCCAGGAAGTTTCTTTGCTGAACAATCAGCTCTCAGCAGTGTCCATTAACCCTGAGAGGTAACAATCCCTCTGACCAGGCTGTGGGCTGAGTTACAGAACTCACTTTTGTGGTGGGGGAAGAGCTGGCAATGTGGAGAAGATGGAGCTTCTGTGTTCCCTCTTAACTCTGCTGGCAGACACACAGCTCTGTGTTAGACAAGCTGGTGTTTGTGCACAGGAAATCCTGAGGGAGGTCCCATTCACAGGGTTGTGCTCCCAGCCCTGCCCTCCCCTGACCCCTCAGAGCCATTTCTGGAGCTTCCAGGCCATTCTGCACATGGATCTGTGGGGAGCTGTTTTCTTGCAGCCACTTTGAAGACCTTGAAAGTCTGGCCTGTCTCTTGGCAAAAATCAAACGTGGTTTTTATTTTTCCATAGGGAAATCTTCAGCTGAGGTATTTATTTTCCTAGGAAGCCTTGAATTAGGAGTAGCCTCATACTGAGAAATGCCACTGAGCATCTGGAGTGTGTTCTGCAGCACTGATTCTGCCCTGCCCAAGCAAAGCCTGTCAGTCTGAGTTGTGCAGTGTGGCTGAGATGTGTATGTGGAACGACAGCCCAACAGAGAGTGTTTCTCTGCCCTGTGCTGTGTGTGGTGCTGTAGCCAGTCCCTGAAATTGGGGAGGTGGAGACACACCACGAGCCAGCTCTGACCCACTCCTGGGCCTGTGCCGGCATGTACTGAAGCTGAGCCTGGCTGGGATGAGCGCTTGGGACACTGCCCTGGGGAAGGGGAACAGAGAGAAGGGCAGAGGAGCTTTTCTTTCCTCTGATTCTGCTACCAAAAGTTTGTACTTTCTGTGTTCTCCCCTAAGCCTTGCTGAATTCCCAAGGACAATCATCTGGGGTTAATGGATCATCTGTCCTGTCTTCCCTACCTTGCCATAAGTGAGAGTTAAAGGAAATGAAAGCTCATGTTTGTGGGGGATTTTAGTCTGATGGAAATCTCACAGTGTTGCTGGTGTGGTGTTTGAAGTGAACTGAGGTGTGTTAAGTGAAGGCACAGCAGCTGGGCTCTGCCTAAATACCTGCTGAAATCTCCTGATGTCTCAGCCAGCCATCCCCAAAACTCCTTTGCCTGGTTTCAATGAGCTGGTTTGTGTTTTCCATGTATTCTGCCAGCCTGTGTTCAGGGATCATGGGGAGAGCAGCCTTGCCCCTGGGCCATAAGCTCTGCAGGCACTGCCAGGAGCCCCTGAGCTGCCACACTCTGGTTACCCCGTGCCTGAGGAGGGCCTGAGCTCTGAGGACACCCTTGTTGGAGCCAGATGGCAAATATGTTTTATTCAGGAGTTTAATCCTGTCAAGTCACGCCAGGATGGACAATGGATGAGACCCACAGTTAATCCAGTTTGTCAGGCTCTACCTTTGAGCTCTGTCCTGCAGCCTTCCAGCATCCCTGTCTGTGAGCCTCCCAGAGCCCTGGGACTGGGCCCTCTGCAGCACCTCTGGGTGCTTTCTCTTGGAAACAATGAGGGTTTAGGATGGGGTTTTCACTAATACTTATTTTAGGGCCAGACAGATGTTACGTGACCTCCATCAATCAGTAAACAGAGCCAGTTTTACTGTTTCCAGTGTAACAGTGACCATCAGTTATTAGCTTGTCTCCAGTGATAAAAAAATTTTCAAGGGCTTCCTAACTATGAAAACACCCAACTGTGATCCCCCCAATAACACCCAGGAGATAATCAGTGTGTGATACAGTTACACAGCTGTGCATTCTCTGCTCTGGGGAGAATATTCCACGTACACATTAACTGAGCAAACACCCCATCCTTCAGCTTTGGACTTGGCTTTGGGGGGGGATTCCTTCACTTCAGCACGTGGGGAAGGCACTGGAGACACAGAACATCCGTGGTTAGGATTGCTTGGAAACAAAAGGGATTTAGTAAATAGAAATCTGAGAGCAGGAGTGTTCATGAGCAGAGTGAGGAGGACTGGCACCAAAGCTAAAACTGAAAACAAAATACAAATTTAGAAAGACTGATTTGAAAAACATAATTACCTTTGAGCAGCTTTTAAATCAAAATTGGCTTTTCTGGGACTTTTGGTACTGGACAGGTGGGCTAGTTTTGTTTTGTGGGGTTTTTAGAGAAAAATCAGAGAGAATTGTAGTTGTGTCCCCTGGCCCTCCTACAGAGCAACATGCAGCCTGGCAGAAGGCTCCTTGCACTTCCTGCAATCCCAGGTCTGGCACTCTGGGGCCCTGAAAGGCTGACAAGAAGCAGGGACAGCTGAATTCCAAGCTGCCTAAAGCAGAGAGCAGTGAGACTGGGATGTCCTGTGGAAGGGCCATGTTCTGCTTAAGAGAAAAGATGGCAAAGCTGCAGTGGAGAATCTTGGCTTGGCTTTACAACTCAGTTTCTAAGAAGCTATTCCTACAGATTGATAAAAATGTTCTCCCTTTTATTAAAACATTCCATATCTGGGAGGATGTGTAGAACAGACTCATTTAAATGCAGTGGCAGATACTGGGCTGCTGCAACCTGTGGATATTCCCACAGACCTGCCAGAGATCCTTGGGCTGGGATTGCTCCTGTTGCTGGAGGGGGGATAGCTGTTCCCTGCTGTGATTCCAAGCCCAGGAATAACCAGATGGCCCAAGGCTTAAGGGTGCAGATGACTCCTCTCTTCTGTTGGCTCTCTGAAGGAGGGGAGCAAAATAAATAAAAGCTGAGGTTTTGGCTGTTCATGGTGCTCAGTGGCAAGGCAGGAGAGGTGATTTTGGCTGTGTGAGGTGTGCTGGCTGGAGCTCAGGGACACTGCCTGTTCTGAAGACAGCTTTTGGAAATGCAGGTGAGCATCTGTCTGTGGTAAATCCCATCAATGGGGAGCTGCAGTTTCCATGTCCCACCTCCCTGCTGCACAAGGAGAACAGTGTGTGGCAGAGCAGGGCTGAAGCACCTTGGAAACCTCCCTCCTGGACAGCAGCACCAGGCTGCTCCCAGGGTCAGGAGATCCAAAGGGCATGGATAGCAGGTGTTCCCTGGGGTGTTCTGGAAGGGTTGGGCTCACAGTATCAAAAAGTCTCTGCCAGGAGGGGTCACTAACCCTTCTTATACTGAGTAGGACTTCTTCCTCCTTCTGTGTGTCTTTACACCAGACCTGAGGGAATGGCTGGAGCTGTGTCAGGGCAGGGTTAGGTTGGATCTAAGGAAAAGGTCCTTCCCCCAGAGGGTGGTGGGCACTGAACAGGCTCCCCAGGGCAGTGGGCACAGCCCCAAGGCTGCCAGAGCTCCAGGAGGGTGTGGATGATCCTCTCAGGCACAGGGGTGGGATTGTTGGGGTGTCTTTAGAGGGACAGGAGTTGGACTCAATCCTTGTGGGTCCCTTCCAGCTCAGCAGATTCCATGATTACTTTTCCTTTTTCTCCCCAAATCCTGCCACGAAGGCAACACTGCACCCCTTCAGTCTTCACCGTTGGAAGGTGAATTCCCTGCCTTCCTGCAGAGAGGCCTCTGTCCTGTTGGGCTCAGGCGCTGAGCTGAGCTCAGCCCGAGCACAGACCTGCTGGGCATCTTTACATAACATTTATCCACGTGCTGCCCTGCCTCATCTGCTGTGTCCAGTGTGGGGTTTGTGTTTGTCTAATTAATCCTGGGCAGCTTTACTGCTGCTTTGGCTGAAGGCATCAGTGAAAGTCCAAGGGAATGTTCCAGCAGTGCCTGGTGTCGGCAGGAGCCACTGCTTGGGGAGCAGGGAGGTGCTGTGCCCTTCCAGATACCCGACAGAAACAGTTTCCTGCTCTGCCCCATCCCTGCAGGCTCACGTGGCAGCAACAGTGAGGGTATCAGAGCACGAATAAACCTGTGCTCTCCCTGCCTTGAGCGGGAGGTTTGCTCCTGAAGTTCAGCAAAGTTCAGCTGGAAATCAGAGACATCTGCTTTGCCCACAGTGCTCCCGAGGAGAGGAGAGGCGAGGCGAGGCTGTGTGACAGGCTGGGGCAAGGCTGCCCTGCCTTGCTGGCTCGGGGCTGTTGGCTGCAGGCAGCGTGTCCTGCTGCCAGGGCAGTGCTGAGCCCGGGGGGCTGGCCATGGGGCAGCCTGTCCCTCTGCCGTGGCTCGGGGCTGTCCCAGGGCAGTGCTGAACCCGGGGGGCTGGCCATGGGGCAGCAGGTCCCTCTGCCGTGGCTGTCCCAGGGCAGTGCTGAGCCCAGGGGACTGGCCAAGGGGCAGCCTGTCCCTCTGCCGTGGCTCGGGGCTGGCCATGGGGCAGCAGGTCCCTGTGCCGTGGCTCGGGGCGGTCCCGGGTCAGGGCTGCCCGTGAGCGTGGCTGTCCCCGCGGCAGGGCCGTGGCTGTCCGAGTGGCACTGCAGTGGCTCCGCGGAGGCTGCCGCAGCAGGAGCACCGCTCGCTGCTCCCTCGGGGCTGTCCTGAGCGTTCCCCGAGGCTCATTAACAGTTCGGGAATGTCAGTGCCATTCCAGTGACTTTGAGTCAGAGCTGCCTCTTTCTGGGTGATTGCTGCAGGTTCCTGGGAGTCCATGAGCACAGCAGAGCCTTGTCCCACAGAAGAGGAGTTCCTTACTTTAACGTTAGTTGGCTCAGCTTTCAATAAAACACTGAGTTTGGGTACCTGTCTGTGAGGCTGGTTGAGCTGTGGTGAGAGTGCCCAGCTGCAGGGGAGAGGGCAGGGCGTGGGCTTGGTGTCCATTGCCCCTGAGCTCTGTAAACGGGGGTCTGCCTTTGTTCCTACAAATCCCAAAACCTTTCCCAGGACTTCTGGCTGCCTTTCCCTATGCTGGGGAGCAGCCCCTGGGGCACTGTGGTGCTCTGAAGCTTTAACTGATGCAGCAGCATCTTGTGTGGAAGGAAGTTGTGCTGAGGGGCAGCTCTGGGGTGGGTCTCCTGTGTGACTGCAGACAGTGCCTCTGCTCAAACTGCTGTGATGTGCTTTGCTTAGGATGGGGTTTGTAGCTGTTAAAGATAATTGCAGGCTTGGGAGGGCTGTGTGGTGACTCCCAGAGGGGGTGGAATACGTGCAAGCAAAAACTCTGCACCCAAGATTAGCATTAGGGTGGGATCCTCGAGAGCTGGGGAATGAGCCTTTCTTCTTCCTGGCCCAGATCCTCAGGGGATGACTTTTCTCTGGGGTTCTTTGTCTAGTCTGAGATCTTTCCAAAGGGGCGTTGGGATTTGGCTGGAAGTGGCTTGGGAGGTGCCAAGGGCTTTGTCCTGCTTAGACACTGGAGCTGCTGGAGCTGAGGCAGGGGCTGTGCTCTGGGGTAAGCCCAGCACCTTCCACCGACACCACAGAGCCTCCTGGAGGGAAACGTGCCCTCAGTAACATGGGGGGGAAGGAAAAGGCCTGACAGCAGTGGTTTCCATGACAACAGAAAGAATTGCCTGCAATATTTCAGCTCATCAGCCTGGGAACAGCCTGATTGATAGTTACACACACGTGGTAGGCAGAGAGCAGGAGAGGGGAGCCAATTATGTTGCATCTTCCTTGGCCTTGAGTGTCTGTGGCCACAGCAACTGTGGAGGGCAGGTTTTCCTTGGATTTTTGCTCCTTCCAGGTGAGGATGCCCTGGGAAGTGCCAGTGCCACCCCCAGCATTGGTACCTGCCCCTCAGTGTCCCCGGCTCCGGGGTCTGTGCCGTGTGGGCAGGGAATGGGCCATCTGGCTCCTTGACTGGCAACCAGCAAATAGTGGTTTGCACTAGAGGGAGTATCTTGGTGGGGAAGGAGTGAGTGTGGCACATTGTTCCAGCATAAGGGATCTGCACTTGAGACATTCCTCATTCCCAGACTGATGGTCAAAGGCAAGACACATGTGGCTTCAGGGCAGTCATGGAACTATCCAGGCTTCAGGAATCCTGTGGTGGGCTTGGGGCACCTTCCATTGCCAAAGAGAGTTTAAAGTCAATGCAGCTTCAGTCAGTCCCCACTGGTAGGACTCTGTAGCATTTTGGGTTAATAGCCCTTGGGAAATGTATTTTGGGGAAAATATTTGCATGTTCCCTTAAAAATAGATCCCCGGGGACAACAGATGCCAGCCTGCTGCTCATGAGGGAGGCTGTTCCCCTGGCTCCTGTTGTGGCTTCTTGATGATGCTTTTCCTTTGCAGTATGGGCAGAAACATTCAAAATAGAAACAGAGTGGTGTGATAAATGGAACAAACCTACAAGAGTCTGTGATGCTTTGTCATCTCTCCGTGGGATAAGTAAACGGTGCCGTTTACAGCAGTCTGAGTGTGCAGCCCTGCTTGTCTCAGTGCTTGGTGCAGCTGTGGGTCCTCTCTCTGCAGCTCTGCAGCTGCCCCTCACTGCTGGGGGACACTCGGCCTTGTCCCCCCAGCTGGGCAGTGCCACCCTGGCTGGTGTGGCCAGTCCCAGGGGATGTGGCTGCCACTGCTGTGGGACTTACCCCTTCCCAACCCTCATTTCCCAGCTTTCAGTCTGTAACACCCCACTGGGGGGAAGAAGGTTCCTTAAGATGCCATTAGCTGTTCCCAGTCCCTGGCACAGTCATGTTCCTGCACCTGCCAGGCACAGCCTATGCCCTGAGGCCGTGTGGGGCTGGGCAGGTGAGGCAGGACTGAGGAGCTGCTGCTGCTGCCCAGGGAGGAGCCCTGAAGAGGCTGCTCATCCACATAGACCCATTGCTTCTCTTCCCGGCTGGCTGGGGGGAGATTCCCCATCCCTTCTTTCCTCCCCCCAAGGGTATGTCAACACTGTCAGTCTGTGCCATCAGGGACAGCCTAGCAATAAGTCATGGTGGGTGTAGGGCTGTATTTGTCCTTTGTGCCACAACAGGGCTTTCTTCCCCAACCCTGAGGTGCACTCAGTGGTTTGAAGCCAAGGGGAAGATGGCTCAGAAGGCCTCCCAGACAGGCTGGGGACCAGCTGCTCCAGGCCCAGGAGTGATTTCTGTGTATGGGAACTCCATGCCCTGCTGTGTGTGGTTTCTGTAACCTTCTTGCTCTCTTTCTTAGACGTGTTCAGAGTCTCTGTTGGACCCTCAGCAAATCCAAGCTTTTGACCAGCTCTGCCGACTGAACCGCGGCACCTCCCGGGTACGTAACCCCCCATTTTCCTCGGGTTTCAGCTGGTGCCAGGCACTGTGCACATGGCCAAGCCAGACATCAGTGCTGGCAGTGAGGGCTCTGGCTTTTCTCTTGGGTTTGGGCTAGTGCTGGCACTTGGCTGTGCACAGAGCTGGCTGTGGCATATCCTGAGGCAGCCATGCTGGGGAATTCATGGGCAGGGAAACCATGGGAATGCCACTGGCCTTGGGGCTGGGCCTGACAGCTGCCCATGGGGTGAGGCTTCTCAGATGCCTTTTAGGTT
Source organism: Sakesphorus luctuosus (assembly GCA_013396695.1). Classification (NCBI taxonomy): domain Eukaryota; kingdom Metazoa; phylum Chordata; class Aves; order Passeriformes; family Thamnophilidae; genus Sakesphorus; species Sakesphorus luctuosus. The sequence goes on along the minus strand of VWZD01007535.1, from coordinate 41,226 downwards.
TCTAACCAACCTCCCCTCCAGACACTGTGATTCCCACGGTCACTCAAAATGCTCCCTGCTCCTGGCCTCGTGTTGTCCCAAGGACAGCACAGCTTCCTCTGTCCCTGACATTTCCCTTGTGCCTCCTGCCTGTTTTGGCTGCAGTTGTTGGCACTTTTCAGCCCTTTCTGGGCTTGTTTATCAATTACGTGACTTTAAATCAATGTAAAGACTCCTGAGGAGTCATTCAGTTCAGGGCTGGTGTCCCACAGACAGCTCTGTAGGGCCCTTCCATACCACCCATGCCTTCTGCTTTACATGGTTAAGGTTCCCCTGGTTGCTGCAGGGACAGAGTGACCCCCAGCCCTGTGTGGGCGTTCCAGGGTGCAGGAGGATGACCCCCAGCCCTGTGTCCCTGTGCTACCTGTGTGGGCATTCTGGGGTGCAGGAACAGGGTGACCCCCAGCCCTGTGTCCCTGTGTGGGCGTTCTGGGGTGCAGGAGGGGGACCCCAGCCCTGTGTCCCTGTGTGGGCGTTCTGGGGTGCAGGAGGGTGACCCCAGCCCTGTGTCCCTGTGTGGGCATTCTGGGGTGCAGGAGGGTGACCCCAGCCCTGTGTCCCTGTGTGGGCATTCTGGGGTGCAGGAGGGTGATCCCATGGCCTTTCCCTGCAGTTGGCTCTGCTGACAGAACTGGCGCGAGGCGGTGACAGGCACGGGCTGCTCAGCACTTCCCACGGGGACAGCAGTGCCTCCAGCAGCGTCTTCCAGAACGAGACCTTCCAGCTGCACCTGACGCCCCCTCCGCTGGCCGAGGACTAGTGCTCCTGCCTGGCTGTGCTTGGCTCCTGCTCCGGGAATCCTTTCCATGGCTCCACGGGACTTTCCCTCCCATCACCTTTTTCGAGACCTGGGCTGATCCTGCTGGGCACTGCTGGGTTGTAGCTGGGGGATCTCCCTGCTCTGCTGCTGCCTCTCCCTTGGCCGAGGGACACAGCTGGGCTAGAGATGCGGGGCTGGAACTGCAGGACAGGCCCGGTGTGCCACGGCACGGCATGGCTGGGGCTCAGCGGGAGCTCTGCCAGAGAACCGAGGGAGGAGCCTGTGCTGTGCCCAGGGCCCGTCACGGTGCGGGACTGGTGCTGTGCTGGGCCACAGCTGAGCTCTGTGTCTGACAGCAGCTGCTTTGGCAAGGTCTGGCCCCTGTGTGAGGGCACAGAACAGGCAGTGAGCAAACTGACCTGTGCATGGGGTGTCCCACCTACCGATCCATTAAAAAGGCCCTTGTGTGAAGGTCTCTGTGTGACTTCTGCACATGGGGATGGGTGGGAGGGCTGTTGGTGAGAGAGCTGTGTCTTGGCCCGGTGGGTGAAGCTGAAACCTCCCCTCTCACCTCACTGTACCTGATGTTGAAGGTGTGTGTGTGTTAAAAGGTGTCTCTGGCCCTTGGGGGCTGCAAGGGGCAGAGGGTGGGTGTGATGGGTGCTGATGGTCACCGAGGTTTGTCACTCTAAGCTCAGCCAGTTGTTCTGTAACACCAAACTGGGCCGTGTCCCTTCCAGCAGCACCTTTAGCACTCTGCTCTCACTGCTGCAGCTGAGTGTTGGGGGGGTTCTGAGCTGTCACTGCTGGCCTGTCACTCACACTCCTCTTCCTCCTGCTCACTTTGTCACTGGCACTTGGGTGTTTGGGGTACCACACCCTCAGGGTCCCAGCTGCTCCTGGAGCACAGCACTGGGTGGATGTTGTCCCTGCACACAGAACTCTGCTGGCTGAGCTGTGCAGAGCTCACATGGAATGGCAGGAATATGGGAACAGGGAAGCACCAGGTGCTGTGCAGAGCTCAGCTGGCCAGAAGCAGTGCCCCTTGTGCTCACCTCCTTCCCATGAGCCTTGAGAACTGCACAGTGGTGCCCACACTGGTGTTCCCAGCCTGCAGCCAGCCTGGGCACAGGTGAGTCAGGGAGCCACAGCAGCTGAGGCCAGCCAGACATCAGCTGGGGTGGCTCTTGCCCCCTCTGTCCTTCTCCCTGGCGGGGGCAGCTTCTTCCAGGTGAGTCAGAGCAGGGCCCTGGGGTTGCCCATCAGTACCCCAGTACTTACCAGGTGTGCTGCACCTGGTTCTTGCCTTCCTCTGTCTGGCCCTGGGTGTGTGTCAGGTGCCCCCACTGAAGCCATGAGCGACCCTTCCTGTGCTGACAATGTGGGATGTTTTGTTCCCGTGTGGAAAGCAGCTGGGTAGTCAGGACAAGCAGAAGGCTGGTTGTTCAGTATTTTATTCAAGATACACACACCTCTCCCTGGCAGGGCAGAGCAGCCAGCCCAGGGCACGGGCACAGCCGCGCTGCTATTTGTGCAAAGGAAGGGAAGTGCTTCCCAACTGGGGCTGTGATGAGCACAGGGAGAAGCTGCTGCCCCAACACCCCCTGCAGCAGCACTTCCCAACTGGGGCTGTGACGAGCACAGGGAGGACCTGCTGCCCCAACACCCTCTGCAGCAGCACTTCCCAACTGGGGCTGTGATGAGCACAGGGAGAAGCTGCTGCTCCAACACCCCCTGCAGCAGCCCTGGCCCACCCCAGGCAGCTCTGCTGGCGTTTTCCAGGAACAACAGGAGGAAGAGGCAGCTTATTGTGCTTAAGACATCTGAACAAATCCTGGGTAGGAGACACTCACAGCTTGTGAATATTGCTAATTACTTACAGTTAAGAAAGGGTGGATCCTGGCAGGGCCCACAGGACCTGGCACTGAGCCTCAGCCATCGCCACCCCCGAGGCTCAGGGTGCCCATGGCAGGGCCGTGGCTCCTGCTTGCCCGCAAACAAGGTGAGCTCGTGCCAGGGCAGGGTGTCCTGCTGGCCCACTCTGTGCTTGGTGCCCACAGGGAGAGCCAGCAAGGAGCTCCCTGCCCTTGGGAAAGGCCCCACCAGCCCCTGGGGTGGGAGCTGCTGCCAGCCCACCCATTCTCCCAGGGAAGAAGAACCCACTCCAGGGGAAGGAAGAGCCTTCCCCTTTCTGAGAGGAAAGCTCAGGCAGGCCAGGCATGAGAGTGAGCTTGTCCAGCTCTCCACTCAGATTACAATTGAAAGGTTAAATATGAATAAATGCTGTAGGTTTATACATGTTTCCTTCTACCTATGGAATATGTCTGAATGGTCCAAAGACACCCAAAGATTGTTAGAAACCTTTGTTAGCCAAGAAAGACAACTCTGCCCTTAAAAAATAAATAAATCTTATTTAGTTTCACTACGGCTTTTGTTTAAATGCCCTCAGTAAACCAGTGTTTTCAGGTGCCTTGTGAGAATGTATCTGTTCATGCAATGGCCCGAGTTCCTCATTTCACAAGCATTGCACTTTTTTATGTAAGTCATCAAAACTATAAAACCTATTATTTTTGTTTGAAAGTGTTAGTCTAAAAAGTACAGCATTACTTTATATCCACCCATGGAAACTCCTAGACACGTATGTGCACAGACACACACTGCTGCCTAAACATCTTCTAAAGATACTGATTACAAAGTGTATAAAATTGGGAATACATTGTCAGGATACAGTGAGAAATGAGCCATCCTCTACCACGGACTATAATCTAGGATCAATCACTAACTGTACACTTTTATACAGCCTTAGATTCCCCAGGGACTTCTGAAACACAACCAGAACTCCACCAAGGACGGCAGTAACGCTGTGGGAATGCAGCTGTTACTGACCCCAGCTCAGCTGAGCCCATGAAAATCTGAGTGACAGTCTTGTTTCCTTCAAGCAAGGCTGAAACAAACCTCCTGTGAGGCAGCTTGTGCTACCAGCTGTGAGGAGCCCCTGCTCCAACCCTGCTCCTCCACCGGGAGTGAAGGAGCAGGAGCCAAAGCCTCATCTCTGCTGGAACGACCTTGGGCAGTATTTTAACAAGCACACACCCATGGGCACCTCCATCCTGTCCCCAAGCTCTGCCAACACAGTGGTGTGGCTGAAAAAATCCTGGTGGTTTGTACTTTGTTATTCTTCAGGCAAAGGCAGGCCCTGAGGCCATTTGGTCCTGAGTGTCTGGCACCAAACAGCCCGGGAGGAGCAGCAGGCAGAGCCGAGGGCCCGCTGTGTGTGCTCAGAGGTAGTCACTTCCTTCCCCTGCCTGGGACGCCCCAGTCTAGTGTGGTATTGGTTAGACAGCCCTGCTCCACCCCTGCCTGCTCCCCCTCCAGCAGCCACATCCCCCTCCCCAGACCCAGGCAGAGAAGAGGGACCAGCTGGATCCAGGCCCCTGATCCCCCTGCAGAGCGAGCGCTGCCTGCCCAGGAGATCCCAGGGCCTGGCCCGCCCCAGCAGCCGCTCGTGCATAGCCTGGAGAAAAGTTGGAGGCACTTTGTGCGTTCTCTCGCCTGCCATCCCAACCTGCTGGGAGTGAGGTGCTGCCAGCCTGGGAGCAGGGCCACACCAGCACTGGAGCAGAGGCTGGACAAGGTGCAGGGACAGGAGGAGCCCCTGCCATCCCTGCCACCCCTCCTGTAGCTGTCTGAGAAGGTAAGGGCAACTCGGTTTGCTGCCCCAGGCGAGCACCCTGTGCTCTGAGGGCACAGTGCCAACATCCCGACAGGGAAACACCTCGAGTGGCACATCCTCGTGGGAGAAGTGGTGTGTGGGGTAACCCAGACCAAGAAAAGGGGCTATTTCTGCTATAAAAGTCTTAAGATTCGTCACTACCTTACGTGCAGACGTGGGAGAGCTGATCAGGCTGAGAACGTGTTAGAGTTTCTCAGGCTGCTGCTATTCACCATATGTAAGTCCTGTGACCGCACTCCCAGGAGGAATCTGAAATATCAAGTGCACTGGAAAAAGGGGATTGTCAGAAAAAACACAAAATAGAAATACTACAAAAGCAACATTACTGAGTGGGAACTGGACTGAGCCGCCGCCGCCCGGGGGTCACACAGTGGTTTCTATAGTCTCGATCACCTCCATCTCGCACTGCGAGGGCGACAGGAGCGGGCACTCGTCCGGCTCCCAGCTGCTATCCGGGCTGTAATCCTCCTCCGAGCTCAGCTCCGCCACCCCCTCCGTGTCCTCGTCACACGACTCCACGTAGTGCACCCCCACGGCGTTGATGCCGGAGTCCTCGGAGCTGGAGGGGGACGAGCAGTGCTCGGGTTTTGGTGTGTCGCTCTCCCTGGGGATGAAGGCGTGGCGGGCGGAGCCCTCCTCGGGCCGGGCCCGGGTGGTGGGGGGCGGCGGCTGCCGCTGCACGTAGCACATCTTGCCGTTGATGCACTTGACGCGGTAGTTGTCGATGAACAGGTCGGCGATGGAGCAGAGCTGGGGCGAGGCCGGAGGCAGCGGCGGCTGCAGCGCGGGCGCGACCTTGAGGAAGTGCTCGGTGAGGGACACGGAGATCTGGATGCTGTTGGGCTGCTCGCGGGGCCGCGCCGGGATCTCGGTGCTGGGCAGCTGCTCCACCGGCGTCATGGGCTGGTACACGTATTTACCTGCGGGAGGCAGAGCGGCAGCACTTCAGCCTCGTGCAGTGGGGCCCTTGGCCCTCAGGAACCACCCGGCAGCAGCTGCTGCGTTCGGTGCCCTCCGGGTGTTCATCCCCTCCTGGTACGGACCCTCTGACACCAGCACCGCAGGTGACCTCCCACAGCCCAGCCCTGCTCCTGTCCCTGCCCCTCCCTCAAGGACATCACTAACTCCACAAAATTCACTCCAGGGGCACAATCCATAGCCAAGAGGTGGGACAGACACCAAGGCAGCCCCCACCCTTTTCTAGGGGAAAGAAAAACGACAAGATGCTCAGAGGCTTTTTTTTCTCCCGACTGAGCAGAGCATTTCTAGTTTACATCTTTGTTACAATGATCAACATTTTATTATACTATTATTATTCCAATAAGTCTCCCTGCACGTGTTTCCATGTTTTTTCCCTGGGGTCTAAATCGTGTTTTTCTGTATTATAAACCAGAGATCATACATGACTGCAATTACAATTTTAAGGCAGAAAAAAAGGGCACTTCCAGGCTACAGAAATGCTTTGGCATCCTGATTATCTGGTCAAGTAGTAAGAAAATAGGATTATGTTGGTTATATTGAGCAGAACAAAGTGTGAACTGAACATCGTTAGTAAAAGAAATAAATAAGAGAGCAGAAAATTGGGACTATGTTAGGAAAAACTGAGAAACCCGAGGCTATGCCTAAGACTGTAAAAAGCTGCATTTTATTTGCATGAAGCCTCTGAAAGATTCATGTCTCCCCAGGGGCTCATCCGCTGGGAAAGCACGAATTTCCAGACGCCGTGTGAGCGCTGGGGCTGTGGCAGGTTTTGCTGCACTCCTTGCAAAGGCTTTGCCCAAGGGCTGTTTGTGCGACCCGGGCGGGGGCAGCTCCTGCATCGGGGAATGCTGGGCTGGGATCGGCCACTGCTGCTGTGCCCAGAACTGCCCACTCCTTTGGAAAGCACAGAATGGCCTGGATGGGAGGGGGCACAAAGATCACTGAGCTCCAACTCCCCGCCACGGGCAGGGACACCTCCCACTAGACCCCCTCCCACTGAGCCCCAAGGAAGGGCTCGCTCCCCCTGCCATTGCTCCTTGTAGGAAAGAATCCCCGCTCTGCTCAGCCTGGGGATCCCTGCGAGCCTCGGGAGGAGCTGTGACAGCGCTGGCACCGCGAGGGCTGCGCGATGCTCCGGCTGTGCCCGGCTCTGCCAGGCCCACGCACAGGCTGCGCTCTGCCAGCGCGGCGGGGACGTCACCGGGGGAACCTCGGCAAGGCTTTTCCCTCCCTGCTGTGCTGCTGAAGGAAAACGACTCGCGTGCAAGGCGGCCGGGACTCCCCAGCCCGGCGCCCAGGGCCGGGGAGAGGAGCGGGCACACAGATCGGAGCATCCCGCGGTGCGGGAGCGGCTGCGGGGCCGGCAGTGCCCGGGGCAGGCTCCGAAGGGCGAGCACCGGGAATGCCGGGCAGGAAAACCCACCCGTGTGCCTGGGCAGAGAGCAGGCGAGAATGGGAAGGAACAGCTTGGGAACAAGGTTTGAGCAGCTCCCCTGGAATTCCTCATGAAATCTCCCTGCGGTCTGTGGAACGGTGATTGTTAACAGAGCAGCGGGAAAAGCTCAGTGACAGCAAACCGAGCTTTTCCCCCGCCTGTTTACAACCGGATGACAGAAAATACAACGCCATCCTCTCCCCCTGCCCTCCTTTCACTGTGCCGTGGTGTGATCCCACACTCCCTGTGGCTCAGAGGAACGAGGTGCAGGCGCTTCAGCCCCCGCAGGGCAGAGCTCTGTGCCCCTCAGAGCAGCAGCCCCTGCTCGGGCAGTCACCGAGCAATGGGCTCTCCGGGTGCTCCTCAGACCCTGCTGACAGCACTGCCCTGGAAGCTCCTGCCCCCCAGCCGCAGAGCCCACGGCTCCCTGCCATCCGCTGCCTCCCAGGAACCCTGCTGGGAAATTCATGAACATTCCACGTGCCCTGCCTTGCCGAGCCCCACAGCTGATACTGCTGTGCTGCTGGCTGGGACAGTGTCTGAGAAATTCAGCTCAGGGAAACCAGAGTGCAGCCTGCCCTTGCCTCAAACCACGATGCTTTATTTACCCAGAGATCCCCAGTGCTTCTGTGTGGACTCCTATCCCGTTCCACTGACAGTCAGATACTGGAGAAAAACATTTCCTCAACTCAGTTTTGTGCCACCTCTATTTGAAGCATCCAAGGAAGGCTCTGGTGAAGGTTTTAACAGAGTCAGGAAAAATGTTACCCGCACAACAGGACTCTATTTCTTCACTTCAGACAGCCCCAAGTGCTGGCAGAAGGCTGGGGGATGTTGTGAGAAGAAGGCAGTGGATTTAAGCCAAGGAAGCTTACAGCATGGACATGGAGTGGTGAAGCAAAGCTTCAGCAGTTCCACTGTTACTGCTGTTTGTTTTTCCCCTTTTGGGAAGAGAGGAGAGGAGGTGGCAGGGGCAGCTGGGCATTGAGGGAGCTCAGCGGGTCGTTCTCTGCCGTCACAGAACTGCCCTGCTGGCTCTAATTGCAGGGCAGGAGCAGAGGATTCAGAGCCCGTCTGTGTCACCTCACAGAGGCTGAAATGCTTTCCTCACGTTCCAAGGACAAGCTCTGCCAGGGATTTGGCCAACACAAAACAAAGAGGATTTAATACATGAACTGATTTGACCATTTCTTTAGAATTCTGGTACAAGTTTGTCAAGTTTCAGCTGGTTTTAGGGGCAAGTTTGTTTGTCCTAGACACATTAAACTAGTTCTGAAGATGCCCAGGTGCTCAGAGCTGGGGTTGTCAGCCTGGATCACAGCCAGATCTGTGCTCACAGCCTCGGTTACCACGGCTCACCCTACATAATGCATGGAAATGCAGCAGCTGGGATGCAGCCTATGAAAAATACATGCAGAAATTTAAAAATAAGAGCACCCCCTGCCCCTGCAGCTTGCAGGATTGCCAGGCATGACTTTTGCACAGAAAAAGATCCCAGAATTCAAGCCCCAAGTTCTCTCACAATCCATCTCAATCTGATCACACACCCGTGGCAACCAACAGCAGTATTTTTGCTGACTGGGAACAGCTGGCAGCAGTCTGTGATAACACAGTGTTTGGAGCACCTATTCTGCTCCACCCCATTTAGTGTGCTAGCACGGGATTTATTGCCTATTTATTCCAACCAAGTGGGCTGGAGAGCTCTGTGCCAGTGCTGATGGATGCTCCTGAAGTGACAGTGCTGTGCACAGGCACAGGTGCCACACTGTCACTGCCTGGTTGGGGTCACTCCCCAGCACTGCCCATGCTGCAGGCAGGGAAGGAAAACACTGTGCCTGTCAAACACACGTCCAAAAATCCAACTCCCAGTCCTGTGGAAAGCAATTTGCTGCACTGGCAGAAGTTTGGGAAGTTCTCAAGCTGCTGTGAAGAAGCCTCTCAGTCCTGCCCCTGCAGTTCCACCACCGTGGCAAAAGGGCTCGGGGGAGACAAGAGCCTGTTCCAATCCTGGGAACAGCAACTGTGAAATTAGACTCTGCTAAAAGAGTGCCATGGGAAGTTCCAGATGTCCATGACAGCCACAGTGTGAGCAGGAGCAGGTCTGCAGGATACACTGAACCCTTTGTGCCCCCAGAGCTGCCCTAGGATGCTGTTCGAGGGTGCTCTGCCCTTGCAGGGAGTTCTCCATCCACACTGCACCTCCTGTCTGACCCATGGCAGTGACAGCACCACCAGAAAGGGCTGATTGTCTCTCCATTTCTTCCTTCTTCAGCTGCCCCTTGTGCCAGCCCACAGGCCAACCCCCCGGGGGCCTGGCACACACTAAAGCTGATGCTCAGCTGCAGAACAACTATCCCAACGTGTCCAAGGAAGTGCTGGGCAGTGCTCATCTCCCTGCTGCTCTGTGCACAGCAACACGAGCTCCACTGCCAAATGGGATGGATGCTGTTCCCCCAGGCCTTGGCTCTGTGTCCCCAGGGAGCCTGCCAGCAGGGCAGGAGCCAGCAGGGCAGGGGCCAGCAGGGCAGGAGCCAGCAGAGCTGGGGCCAGCAGGGCAGGGAGCTCGAGCATCACCTGCACATCTCCAGCAAACCCAGGCAACCTGGAACACTTCTGATGTTTGTGGCATTGATAATCAGAACTATGTGGCTGACTGATTGGAAGCTGTATTATAGAGCCTCCTGCTTCCAAAAACCCAAATCAGGCCTTGAGAAGCAAGCCCTGAGGTCCCTTCTCTGTGATCCTCTGCTAATTGGGCAGTCTGTGTGCATCCTCACCAAACAGACACAGCAGCAATTTCCGGGGCTAATACAAAATAACTTAACCATGAAATAAGCAGAGGTGCTGCTGGAAGATTTTCTTCTCCACTTCCCTCCATCCCAGTGTTCTGGTTTCCCCCTGACACTCATTAATGTGCTTGGCATATTGAAAAAATATAAATCCATCTTTCAGGAGAGAGGTTGGTCATAACCTCTGGTGCTTTGCCCTCTCATAATGTTACCTTGGACGACCTGGCCCTCATAAATAACAACCTGAGTTGCACTGCACTTCAGAAAACAGAGAGAGAGCTGTGGGTCTGACAGTCAGCAATACATACCATGGATATCTGTTCACATGCAAGGCACTTAGACATCTATTAACTGAAACAGAAAAGCTTTTTTTTCATATGTATTCTTCCCCCTGCAGCTGCTTGAACAAATATTTCTCCAGCCTCCCATCTGCCAGCTCATGTATCTCCAAAAATCAGCAAGGTTAACGACGACCTGCTAATTGCACACTATTGAATGTGACCTGGCTCAGCTCTGGAACTAATGCCACGTGGGCTGAGCTCTTGTGGTGAAGCCCAGAGCAAGGTGGGCTGCAGGAGAGCTGGCTCTGATCCCAGGGGATCTCTCCATGCCTCTGGAGAGGAATGTATCCTCCAGGGAGGCTGAAGCTGTGACCCCAGGGCTGAGGAAGGCCCCCCTCAGGTGTGTGAGGGGTGTGTGCTCTCAGCTCCCGTGGCTCAAGAGCAGGGAACTGTTCCTGGAATGTTGATGACTTGGTGCTGGTTGAACCTGCACCTGTGGAACAGCAGAGGGATCCTCTGCTGTGAAGTCCAATGGAATTCTCACTCCAGCTGTGCCAGATCTTCCTGTTGCCACACACAACCAGCCAAGATCATCAGCTCACACGGGAGGGGAATTGGTCCCACCGTGAAGGACATAACAAACGCTAATTAAATACCAGGTAGCTCTGAAGCAGGGAAGGCAAAGCAAGCATTGCTGATGCCTGTGTGAGAGGAGGCAGCACTGCCCTGCAGGGGCTCTGCACCATCCAGGGAGAGCTTCCTGCACAGCTGCTCTGGGAGTGGGAACCCCGGGCAGCAGCTGCTCCAGCACTGGCGTTTGTCACAGCAAGAGATGGACAACTCCCAAGCACTCTTCCAGTGGCACTTCTTCCTCACCTCATGGGTGTGGCAGGAGAGCCAAGCCTGCCTGTTTGGGAAGATGCACAGCAACTGAGGAAGCTAGTCTGGCAGGAGGTGACAGCTCTGGGCTGGAGTGGTGCCTTGCTGCCCGTGTTGGCACAACACAGGACTGTCACAAACCCACTGAGTTCCAGGATCCCCAAAGCAATGAGTGGCACAGATTTGCCAGCCCAGCCCACAGCTGGCCTGTGCAGGGGAAGGAACCAGGCATGGCTTCACCATGGACAAGGCAGAGCCTCGGGGCAGGTGGGGGTTTTCTCCTTCACAGGCCAAAGCAAAGCTCACTGCCCTCACCCTGGGGGTGTTTACTGAGGGGCACTGGGACACTCAGCTTGCTGGAGGTGCCCACCATTCCTGCTGCTCAGAGGGGCTCAGGGGGGCCCCATTCCTGCTGCTCAGGGGGGCTTAGTGGAGCACATTCCATGGGAATGTGCTGGCTCCCCACCATTCCTGCTGCTCAGAGGGGCTCAGGGGGGCCCCATTCCATGGGGAGGTGCTGGCTCCCCACCATTCCTGCTGCTCAGAGGGGCTCATGGCGCCCCATTCCATGGGGAGGTGCTGGCTCCCCACCATTCCTGCTGCTCAGAGGGGCCCACGGAGCACATTCCATGGGGAGGTGCTGGCTGAAGCCCCTCTGGGGCTGCTGCCTCCCATCCCACTGGCTGCAGCAGTGAACAAACCCACTGCTCTGGCCTTCCCCCTCCTCCCCCCAGTTCCATGCACAGCTTGGAACAACAAACCCTTCAAACAAACATTGCTCTGACCATAAATATTCACCAAGGACTATCACAGCTTCAAACTGCATTTTGCTTAGAGCACAGTAATAGCTTTTCCAGAGGGGTGAGAACAAATGGAAGGAGAAACCCAGAGCACATTTACAGATGGCACATGGGAAAACCTCCACTGCTAACCCAGTTTCCCTTCCTTTGTATTGTATGGAATAGCCATCATGTCATATCCAGCAAAACCTCATGGACTATGTGGTGGATGTGAGGTGTGGAAGGAGCCACCAGAGGAAATGGAACACATTTCAGGACACTGAGGCACTGCCAGACTCACAGTACGAGCTCAAGTAGAACTGAACTGGGCTGTTGGTGGTTATAATGAGGCATAACTGAAATGCCTGTCAGTGTTGAAGGTGCCTCACAGATAAAGATGTGCAACACCTCAGTGCAAGTGATATTTTCACCCTGCGCTTCATCCAGACAACTCCAAAAAGCACTGAAATTGCTCAAACGAATTTGTGGTGCAGGGAATGCAGGCAGAGCATCCCACACACCTGCAGGACTCCTGGCAGAGCAAGAAGGTCCACCAAGGGATCACGGAAGAGACTCCAAGGACAGAAATCAACTCTGCCAAGGAACAGCAGGGAAAGCAGCCCCACAGCAGGAGCTGGGCAGGGTGAGGTGCAGCAGGAAGGGGCAGTGGGCTCTGAGCCCAGAGAGGTGTCACTGCAAACAGCACCTTCTCACAAAGCACCTCCATCAGAGCACTGGTGAATCCACCCCCTTCCCAGCCCCATCCAGGCACAGGGAAGACCCAGCCCAGCTGTGTTCCTGCAGTGACTCCCCTGTGGAGGGGAAGTGTTCCCTCACTGCTGCACAGCCCCAGACAGCTGTGCCAGCCCTCACTTGATGCTTTTCACAGCCAACCAAGAGAGGGGAAAAACATCAGGAAGTTTTTCTTCATCAAATTTGTATTTTATTGCCCTTTTGTCTTGATCTGTTTTAAATACAAAAAGGATCATGACAGCACATGCTGTGAGCTGTCTAAGCCTTTCCAGGGGCTTCTGTGCACATCAGCTTAAGAGTAGGTAACACAAAATGCAAACAGACCCTGGAGCTTCCTCCATCATCCCTGCTCTTTCCTCTCATTGCTTACATGGATTTACTGGACTTAAAGAAAAAGCAGCCCTGAAGGCTTGAGGGATGTTTCACGTAGCCATAAACCCTCTTAAAGGGCCACACTTGCTCACTAACCCCTGCAAGGGGACAGAATATCCCCCAAGGCAGCAGGAGCAGCAGCACATACCACGTGCTGTCCTGGAGCAGCCCCTTCCCTCCAGTACCTGGAGAAATGGCACACATTCCACAGGTCCTGCTAACCCAGCCCCACACTGGGTTCCAAGCACACTGGCACGTGGAAGTGCAGGCATGGGAAGCGTGGCACAGCCTTGGACCCCTCCACCAGCACAGCAGCAAAGTGCTGTCCATGCCAGCCTGAGCTCTGAACGCCAGGATGTTCACCTTCTTCCAGCATCCCAAAGGGCAGAGCAGCCCCTCTCTGCACATCCCCCTGAGGAGTTTTAGCCCCCAAGTTACACTGGATATTTTTAAAAATCAATAGAGAAAACAGCACAAAATGGCTTAGTGCTAAATATTTATTCTACAACCCCATCCCTGTGCACCATCTGCTCAGGCTGCAGCATCCCATGGTTTCCATGCAGCCAGCCAGTGTGCTGGTATGGCAACAGAGAGGACAAGCACAGCTCAGTGTCCAACTCTCCACAACACCGTGGCATTGCCTGGAAGTCACAGGCACTGGAGAGACAAGACACAGTTTGCCTTCCAGGTGTGCAGTGTGTGCTGCAGGGGCCACCCTGAGCCTCTGCGTAGGATGGGATGGTTTCCTGGGAATTCTCAAATAAGCAGAACCCCTCCCCAGGTCCTTGAAGGAAAACCCTCTCTGAAGACCTGCACTCTGCACCCCCAGGGGACAGCCCAGGGCAGGAGGTTGGGTTTGCAGCTCGGGACAGACACATCTGTGTGGCCACAGCCTGGTGGGACAGACACATCTGTGTGGCCACAGCCTGGTTTCCTGGGGGCTGGCAGGAGAAACAATGGCACACGGGATGTGCTGTGCCTGTGCTGCTCCCTCCCCGTGGCCAGAGCACAGGGAGGATGTGCAGAGGGAGCACAGGGTCTCCTGCTGACACATCCTCTGTGTGCTGCCCTACCCCAGGGGGAGCCTCAGGCTGCACAAACACTGCCCTCACCTTCACTGCTGGGAACAGTGTTCTTGTCACCAGCACAGGCCAATCTTTACACCCTTGTGCCACAGCTGGTTCCTGATGTGCACATCTCCATGCCCACTTCATTCAAACCCATCCTCCTCTTTCTGGCACAAGCCTCTAGAGAACCCAGTTCTGGGGAATTTAAAGGACTGCTCTCCCTGATCACACCCCAAACACGTCACCACATGGAGCTGGTGTGGGCAGGTGTGGGCAGCAGCCCTTCCCTGGAGGGTGTGGGGTCCAGCAATGCCCTGCATGAGCCCAGGGACCACTGGAGGAGGAGGAGGAGGAGGAGGGGTGGGGGCCTGGCCATCGTGTCCCACAGTGCCACTGTGGGGAAGTGACTCTGGACAGCACAGGTGGGAGCACACACAGCACTCACTGCTTTACTGTTCAATGTAAGATACGCAAGAGGCTTTAAGGAGCAAAAAGCTGAATTGGGGGGGGAAGGCACAGAAAGGCTAATACAAGGTAGCACAATTACTGTCTATTTATACAACTGCTGTGGAGCCACAATTCATTGTGTATTATTGATAACTGCAGCATATTGTACCGAGGGGTTTGCAGGGTGTTTCACAGAATGCAAGATATTCAGATTAAAAATGAGCCCATTTGCAAGAGAACACCATTTTTTTGCATTGCCCAGGGATGAAACCAGTCTTGTAATTGTATGAAGTGTGATGCTTTCTCTCACAGCTAACTGTTAGAAAGTAAAATTAGCAAAACACAGCCCAAGTCCTGCTGTCAGGTCAGGTGAGGTGTGAGCCCAGGGACATGATCCCTTCTGACAGTGGCAGGGTGAGCATCGTCCTCAGTGTCACACCCAGAGAGCCAAGAGCCCACGGGGCTGGCTGGAGAATGGTCCCTGTGCCACAGGGAGGAGGAACAAAGCAGAAGGTGAGTTCTGCCCTGCCCCAGCTGCAGGAGCTGATCAGGGCACCCTGGCACAGCCTCTCACCAGGGACAAGTGGCACTTGGAGGGGGTGCAAACACCTGGAGTGGGGCTGAGGATCAGGAAAGCACTGGAAAGCTCACAGCCCAGGCAGCAGGGAGTGTGGCACAGCCAAGCACCCTCCTGGAGCAGCTGCAGGTGAGCTCCATCAGGGGAGCAGGGACAGGGACAGGCACAGAGCTGCTCTGCTGGGCACAGCAGGGACACCCTCAGGGCTGGGGCCACAAACACAACCACACAAGCAGCTTCCAGAGCAGGCCTGTGGGCTCTGCAGCTCCACAGCCACCACTAAGCACAAGAATACAAATGCATGCTCTTGTGGAAATTGTTTTACAACGTGGGTTATGTACAAATTCCAACTCTTATGTGTGGGTATGTTAAAAACAAGGCTCAGTTGCCAAGGAATCCGATTTTACTTGCCCAGTAGGTTTTTGATTTCCATCTATGTGAATATACTTGACTATTGGCAAAAACATCTCCAAACTGCACCAACTGCACTTCTTGAGTTCTGTGATCAGTCACTACATAAAAATTGATTAGTGGAAGAGTCAAAGCACTTATGAAAACATACTCTGTATCTTGTGGGCAGATAAATTCATGGAAGTGCTGGAGGAAAAACCACAACACACTAAGCCAGAGTCACTTTATATGCAGAGAGAGAGAGATGCTCTACCTGAATCCAATCTACTGTCACCCAGCTTTCCCATTAGTGTGAGCCTGTGCCATCCATCAGCAGCTGAGCCCACACTGTCACAGCCATCCTTCTGGAACATCTTACACTGCTTGTGAGTAAAGCATTTGCTGTTTATCCTTCACAGAGACACAAAACCCTAGTAGAGCCTTATCAATGTGCAGAACTGAGTTCCCAAGGCTGGCAGTGAGTCATGGAGTGCATGGTGGTGAAATGCAGAGCCATTACATAAGAACAGCCCGAGATGCCCATTCTGTGCCAGCCCAGCTCTGCTGGGGGCACCAACACGAACACGTGTTCGTGAGGAGCACACAGGTGCTGCCAGGAAATTGGAGGGGCTGTGCCAGGCACCTGAGAGGCCTCCTCGGTGCTTCCAGCAAACCCGGGCAGTGCCAGCCCTGCAGAGCTGCGGGATGGAGGGCACGGAGGTGACAATCCTGTGGCTCAGCCTCAGGGGACAATGCAAGGGGATGACCATGGGCTGCCGTTTTTGGCACATGGAACATCCACCACCAACCAGGGCAGAAGGATAATGTGTTAGCAGCACTTTGCACTGGGCACTGGGGGTAGGCAGGCTGCAGAGTCAAGCCGGCAAACAGATTTGCCCTCCTGCAGAGTCCAGGAAGGAAGCCACACACTCCCCACAGGCACTGTGCTC
This sequence comes from Sakesphorus luctuosus, assembly GCA_013396695.1. NCBI lineage: Eukaryota > Metazoa > Chordata > Aves > Passeriformes > Thamnophilidae > Sakesphorus > Sakesphorus luctuosus. The sequence continues at coordinate 24,994 of VWZD01007535.1, read as the reverse complement.
CAGCCAGATTTTATCTTGGAGCTGTTCCCCTGCAGGGAGAAAAGTGCCTGCAGCCTTCCAGCAGCAGGAACCTCTCAGAGGAGCAGAGGCCCAGCCCTCCCTGGGAAGGGTTTAGGACACCCTGAACTCCCAGACAGGACAGCAGGTTCATTAACTTCTCCAGAAGTACTTGCTTCTGGGAAGAAACAGCCACAGTCTTGTCCTTTCAGGCTTTAACAAAAACAGTTGACCCTTCAAGCACAAGAGGAAAGTGTGTCAGTCATTGCCACTCTCAGAGGCTCTTGCCACAGACCACTGAGTTTTGGGCAAGCAGATGCAATTCTTTGTGAGCTATTCCCCTCAGATGGACAGACAGATGATTAAACACAGCCTCACAGTTGTGCAGGACAGGCTGGGGCTGGCAGGAAGTGTTTGGTACACAGCCCCTTTTTGTCAGGACTTTCACAGAAAGAAGAGCAGTGATTTCTTTTCAATCCTGTATGAGCCATACAAAAGTTGGTCCTACAGAACGCACTCAGCAAGTAGCCTGAATTCAGAGATTTTCCTGTTAAGTGGTATCAGGGGCTTTGTTAATAATAACAGAACATGCATGTCTCTAAACACTCCAGTATGGATTTCAAAATGAATGCCAGCAGGTTCTTCCTGAGGCACTGACGTTCCCACAGAGTGAGATGAATTGACACATGTGGGTTCTCTCTCCAAGACACAGCATCGATAGCACATCCATACTGTCATTTCTGGATTACAACTAAAACTAGAGGAACAAAACCCCATCCAGGTCCAGAATGGTGCACACATAAAGAGGCAGGGAGTGTTTTCCCTTAGAGTAACACTTCAGAATACATTAAGCTGACATTCTTTCCTTGGCTGTGTACAGGTTCGTGAAGCGAAGCTGGAATATCATAGCTCTTCAAAATACAGGTGAAGAGAAGATCTTGCACAGCCACGGGCAACAAATCCTCATTAGAAGTCTTTTCCCATTACAAGCTGAAAAATGCACCTTCCTGCAGCCCCTGCCTGGTGCTCAGCACAATGGCTGGCTGTGCACAGACATTCCGTTGGGATACAGGGACTCCAACGGGATGGATGTGCAAATCATTTCCACAGCCAAGCAAAGAGAACACACCTATTTCTCCCAGGATGTGTGACAATCCTCCCTCCAGGACGAGCTGTGTTTTCCAGGAATCCCCAGTCTCAGAGTTCCCAGCCCCACTGCTCCATTCCTGTTTGAGTCTTCCACAAAGGAAAACATGAGCTGCTCCAACTATCACCCTCAGAATTTCAAACTCAGGCATGTTAGAGCTCCCTTTTCTGTTTATCCAAGAAGTCAACCATCAGGGTGTACTTTTGCCCTGTGCAAGAGCTCTGTGGAAACTGAAGTTGCCACCAACACTGCCAGGCTGGCACCTTGCAGTGAGCTCCGTGCACATCCCCTTCCTCAGACAGGGACACTCGGGGAGCTCTGGAGCTCTGCTGCCCGTGTGCCGCCTCCTGCCTGTGCCCACCAGTTCTGGAGCCACCAAAAAACAGCAGGAACCCGCCCTGGGACAAAAGTAAGGCTCTGCAGTGTCTGCTGTGCTGTACAGCACCCCGGGGCTGACTTCAGGATCCCCCCTCAGCACTGGAGCTGCTGCTCTAACAGGGAGGGATCAACAGTAGCTGGCTGCAGGCAGGCACAGCTCCTCCTTAGACCCCCCAGCTCTGTCCTGATGCTCCTAAATACCTCTCACAACCATCTCAGCTCACTTACCCATGGTCTGCCACAGGAATGACGGGTGCCTTGCTGATTCCCTGCTCGCAGTTCCCACAGGCAGGTTGGGTGTGAATAATTACATGGGCTTCAGAGATTGTCAGAGATTGCTGATGGCTCCTGTCACTGGGGAGTGAGGAGGGACACCTTGGAAACGCTGCTTGTGTGCACAGAGCCATTGACCTGCTGCTCCCTCACTGCCTGGCAGAGGAAATCCCTGCACCTGGGCCAGGTGTGTCCCTGCAGAGAGCAGGGAGGAGCTGCCCTGTGACACCACCACATCGTTCTCTCTGGAAGAGGTTTCATCAAGGATGGCCCTGACGTTGAGCTTTCCCCACTTTGTGGGCCAGAAAACAAATGTTTTCATTTAAAAATGTTAAAAAAGAAAATCAGTGGCATTTCAAGCAGCAAAGCGTGTGAGCAGCAGTGTCTGCTGGGAGCGCACACAGGTGCAGTGACTGTGCTGATCCCTCCCTCCCTGGCACAGCTGTGGCCATGGAGCATCAGCCCCCCTGCCCAGCACAAGCTGGGACCAGGAGACCCACCCAGGATGGGCTGTGCCCGCCCCGGGTGCCCTCACACACTGTGAGGAAGCCACACAGGTCTGAGAGCCCAGACAAACCCTGGGCTCTCTGTTCAGAGGGCAGGAAAAAGACAAATGGAAATATTTGCTGGTTCAGCACCCCCAGAATGTTTGCTGGCCCAACACAGAGAAGTCCTTCTCCCCAAACCCACCCAGAACCAGGTGCCCTTTGGACTGTGCCACCCACCACACAAGCCCATTTCCTCCTCTTGGCTGAGGAATGACAATTCCCTGGGTCTCTTGCCAGGCTTGCCTGACCTCCTGCCAGGTCTGGCTCCAAACTCTGGCTTGACAGTGCCCTAACTCGGTGGTGACACCAGGGAGCAGGAAGCTAATTCAGGGCACACCTGCAGGTGCTCCCCCACCACTGAGCAAAACACAAGGGTGGCAGAGCAGGTGTGGGTTTCAAAGCCTTTACTGCCACCACAATCTTTTGCCATGCTCGAGCCTGGCAATTGTGTTTCCTTCCCAGACACCCAGTGGAGACCTCACAGCTTCCCCCTCCTCGGTTTGTTTTTGTGTAAATGGCCCAAACAGCCAAACCTTGTAAAAGTGGTGGAACCAAAATTTATTTGCTGCATTTACTTTTCAATGTGAGATATGCAAGAGGATTAAGGAGTACAAAGCTTGGGGTTTTGATGCTGAATCAGGGGGGGGAAAAGCACAGAAAGCCCAATACAAGGTAGCACAATTATTGTCTATTGATACAAGTGCTGTGGAGCCATAATTCATCATGTATTATTGATAATTGCAGCATAATGTACCGAGGGGTTTGCAGGGTTGTTAACAGAAGGCAGGGTTACAAATGAACTCAGCTGCAGAAGAATACTCTATTTTTGCACTGTCCAGGGATGAAACCAGTCTTGTAATTGTATGAAGTGTGATGCTTTCTCTCACAGCTAATTCTTAGGAAGTAAAATTAGCAAAACGCAGCCCAAGGGCTGCTGTCAGGTCAGGACAGGTGTGAGTGAGCCCAGGGAGCTGATCCCTCCTGACAGCAGCAGGTCCCACCTCGCAGCAGCAGCAGCAAAGCGGAGCCGCAGCGGAAACCCCGAGGTGAGGGAAGGCGGGCGGGCACCTCGCTGCATTCCCGCCGCTGGCAGGTTTTCCCTGCCTCTGGAAAAAGTAGATCTCAGTAATTCACGGCTCTCAGCCTGCATCCAATACAGCAACCCCCCCGAGGCTGTGAGAGGGGAGGGAAGGCAGGGCTGCCACCCTGGCAAGGGGGATGCACACGGTGACAGACCGCGGGGCACCGTGAGCAGGAGGAAGGTGTGACGGGACACACACGGGCTGAAGGCAAAATACCTCTTGGGCCCACGTCTTCTTCCCTGCAGGGAAGAGAACTCCAAATGCTGGAGCCCTCCTCCCGCTTGCCCACGGAGGCAGGAGCCGGTGGGAGCACAGAGAGCAGCACAGGGGAGGGTGCTCAGCCAGCCACTGCCGTGGGAACGAGGTGTGCCCTGCCCTCGCCGGTGCCCACANCTTAGGGAGGTTGTACCCGGGCTCAGAGCCCCCCAGGCATCGCAGCACGGGAAAGAACCAACTCACGGGGAAACTGCTCCCCACTGACCCGAAACCAAGTGAGAACGACCCGAAATAAACTCCGGGCTTAGACTCAGAAGTCACACAGGCATCCACGGCAGCTGAGGTTCTCCGAGCTGTCGGGATACACCGAGCAGCCTCTGATCTCTCCTGCCAGCTATTATTGCCATTTCACGGACAGAGAACCATGGGAGGTAAAGAGAGTGCCTGGAGTGCTGCTCCCTTCCGAGTACGCCAGCAAAAACAGCTTTGGGGAATTCAGACTGGGCTTGTCTCAATTATTCCTTCCATAGCCAAGTGGCTCTGAAAGGCTAAATTGCCTCTGCCGCTGAAGTAAGCAGATGTGATCCTGAATACACATGAGGAGATAAACTCCTCATCATGGCATGGGGAGGTTTGGTGATTTCTCGGGGTAAGTGCACTTTAACAGAGCTGACATTGTCCAGGACCTTGGTCACTGATGGAAAATAATACTTCAAAGGCCCTTTCAGTTGATGTAGAGCTTCCTGTACCCCAACACAGCTCTTAGGAGTCACAGCAAAGCACTTCCAAGAACCTGCTGAGGATTCCCAAGTCGGCATTACAGGACTGTGTTTATGGAAGATAACTCCCAACACTGTTTAATTACATCTCTGACCTCTATACAATTTCCCATTATAGACCTCATTCCTACCCCTTTTAAGTCCAGCTCAACTCATTCCAGAGGAGCAGGACACAAAGAGATCCTCAGCTCTGAAATTTGCATTAGGAAATGAGGGGCAAGAGGGGAGCGCTTCTCCCCGGCTTCGGAAGATTGAACAAGGCAATGAAGTGTGTGACTTCCTTCAGTTCAAAGCTGAGTTTCACGGGGCAGAGGCATCTCAAACTTTCTTTTGCCATAAAGGAGGGATTAAGTCTGTACTTCTTGCAAAAGCTGTAACTATTTTTAAATCTTACGACTGCCACAGAGAAGTTAAGGGTTGGATGTGATCTCATGTGGTCCTTCCAAGAGGGAAGCAGCTCCCTGTACTGCCTGGAGACACCAGTCTCAGCCCTCCTCGAAGGCCTTCAAGGACCACCACTTCTCACCTTCTCCAGTACTCTGCTCCTCTGCTTCACTTGTCTTCCTACAGTGTTTTCTAATATCCAAACCTAAACTCTCCTTGCAACAGGTAAGTGGTTACCTGCCAAGGCTGTGCCGAGGAGGACTAGAACACACTTTCCTTTGCAAGGCTCCCTCACACTTTGCAAAGCTCCCCTCCCCTCCCCTGCCATTCCTCTGTTGGTGTTTTACAGCCCAAACCTCTTTCCTTTTGCATGCCCTTGTACAGCAGATTTTCTAAGCTGATCTCTGCCATCTCCTGCAGAACCCCCCCAGTTCTCCTACAGCTCCATAAAGTGCCGTGCTCAAAGCTCAGCCCATCAGCCTGGTTTCCTCATCACTGGGCTGAAGAGCCTAATTAAATGCGCACTTGCCACGCTGCTGGTGATGCATCCCCAAGCTCTGGGTTTCACTTTCCCCCACACTGGCCTCCTGCTGCTCACACTCCCCCAGTGTGTGACCCATCCTAATCCCAGATCCTGCTCCACAGTGTCGCTGCTCCAGGTGTTCCCCAGCTCCATGGTTGAGTTACCATCCCAGGACCATGCCCAGCTGACTTTGGGTACCATCTCCAGTTTATAAGCACCATTTTGAGCTCTGATCCTGTCCTCCAGAGTGCTCACAAGCTCACATACCTTCATAGTGATCACAAATAACTGAGGCCAGAGAAATTCTGGGAAGGAAGAATATATCTGGGTTGTAACTTCAGGCCCTTTGTGTCATCGATGACATGCCAGTGAGACCTCTCTGTCCCTGTGCAGCAGGTGACTGTGGCACCTCCTCACACAGCCAGTTGTGCCACACAGTCCTCAGGGCACAGACAGAAAACACCCATTGTTCTGAACTGATGTCACATGAACCCCACAGCAAGACAAAACCCCTAGGATGTCTATTTAATTCAAATAGAAGCTTGCATCCAAATAAAAGGTGACTTTTAGGGCAGGCCCTTTACCCCATGAAACAAAATTTGCAAAATGTGCATGTGAAGGGTAATCCATGTAGGAGATTAAATTACAAGGAGAAATGGCAATGGATTTAAAGGGAGAACGGGATGTCAGGAGTCCAGGACACCTCCATCAGCATCAAGCAACCCTCACACAAGGGTCCAGCATCACCCCTGACCATCCAGGCTGTAAAATCTCTTGAACACAACACGACCCAAGCACGCGGCTCCATCACCATTTCCTGACCTCGCATCAACACGCTGCTGGGAAAGCTGCTCTTCGAGGCTCTAAGTGATCAATTATTCATCAAACTATGTTTGGACATTCACGGTTCAATCCCAGCCTCCATGATTAGACACATCAGGATCTTGAATACAGATATTAAAGTAGTCGGGTGCCTTTTCACCAGAGTTGGATCAACACTGGATTTTGAAACTATCTGCTATATATAGCCATAAGCGGTTCCCTCTCTACTCAGGGGGTTCACGGCTGTGAAAAGGAAACCATTGTAAGGGAGGATGCAGCAGCTGGTGCGAAGGACAGCGGTGCCCAGCAGCAGGCAGTGCCACAGCCCACCCTCCGGCGCCTCCCGGGTGCGAGGGGCGCGGGCACCCCGGGGACCCTCGGGCAGCAGCGCCAGGGTGGGGGTCCCGCTGCGGCGGCCGCGGCAGGGACAGCTCCGGCAGCGGGACGGGACGGGCCGGGCCAGGGCGCGACGGGCGCTGGGAGCGCGCGGGGACCCACAGGACATTGGGGACACTGGGGCCCGGCGCCCCCCGCCCGCTCCGCGCCCCCTCACTCACAGTGGCACCATCCCAGGTGGCAGCACCAGTGCAGGCGGAAGCAGCGGCCGTGGCTGTGCGTGGCGCAGAGCGAGAGCCCGTCGCAGGGCTGGAAGTCGGGTCTGCCCGCGCAGCTGCGGGCGAGCGCCTGAGCCTCGTCCAGCTTCTCGCTCTTGGCCGCCGCCGCCCCGCTCATGGCGNGCCCGCCCCCTCCGCCCCGCCCCGCGGCACCGCCCGCGGCACCCCGGGCATCCCGGGCACCGATGGGGCGTCTCCCGATAGGTGCATGACCCGCGACATCCCGGGCACCGAGGGGGCGTCCCCCGGTGGGTCCATCACCCGCGACACCCCGGGCACCGAGGGGGCGTCCCCCGGTGGGTGCATCCCCCGATAGGTGCGTCCCCGCGGCACCCCGGGCACCGAGTGGACATTCCCCCATGGGTGCATCACCCGCGGCACCCCGGGCACCGAGGGTGCATCCCCCGATGGATGCATCACCCGATGGGTGCATCTCCCGATGGCCGAGCCTCACGATGGCTCTGTGCCCTGCCAGCCGTGTCTCCCGAGAGCTGTGCCCCCGATGGCTCTGGCCCCCGATGGCTGTGCCTGCTGAAAGCAGTGTTCTCCGATAGCTCTTTTCCTCAATGGCTCTGTCTCCCGATAGATGTGCCCCCTGATGGCGGTGCCCCCCAATGACTGTGCCCTCGATGGCTCTGTCTCCCGATGGCTCTGTCCCCCAGTGGTACTGTCCCCCCATGGCTCTGTCCCCCCATGGCTCTGTCCCCCAATGGCTCTGTCCCCCAGTGGCCATGTCCCCTGATGGTTCTGTCCTCTGATGGCTTCTTTCTAAGCATGCAGTGATTTTAAAAACACTGATAAACTTTGTCGTCTATTTATAAACTAATCAGTAGATATAATTTTGTTTAGTAATTATATAAAAGTTTATTGTTATTTCCAGCAATCATATCTTTAGGCCAAAATTAAAGTTCAGATTTATCTTGAGCTGTGGCTCTATTATTTGCGTCCTAAGTGTAGTGGTGGACTTGTTTCCCTGACATGTTTGAAATAAATTGTGATTTTGTTGCTGCTCTGCTCAGCACTGGGAGTCGAAGCCAGCTTTCTATTGGAACAGAAATCAAATGGCCATTTTCGTAGCCTCTTATCTTTGTACAGCTCTTTGTCCAAAGCAGTCATAAAATACTTACTTTTCTGTGTTCTCCAGAATATTCCCAGACAGTTCCTGTGGGGTCTGAGATAGATCCCAGAGGTGTTCCTATCCTCTGTATCCTCCTGAAGGTGTTCTGAGAGAACAATTTGCTTCTTGCCAACAAGAAGAGCTTGAGAGCAGCCAAGCTGCTGGTGTCTTGCTGTGATCAGCTCCTGCTTTATGTGTCAGACCAGGGGATATGGGTCATAACAGCAGAGCAGAGAGTTGCACTGAGGCTTTGGACCACCTCTGACTGTCACCCCTAACCTGCAGCCCAGACCTGTTCCCTGCAGCACAGACCTGTTCCCTGCTGCACTGCTGGCCCTGGGATGCTTCACTGCCCACAAGGCACAAGGCTGACACCCACCAAAGCAGCACGTGCAGCTGAGCAAGTCCTACCCCGTGCATTGCCCTGTGTCCTGGCCATGCTGCCAAAACCACCTGCCATGTGCCTTTCCTGCACAAAAGGCTCCCCAGCTGCACACCCAGAGCACCCTTTCCCCCAAAGCAAAGGGGCTGGAGGATGGAGTTTAACAGGCTGGATGGTGAGGGGCTGGTGGTAATGAAGGCTGCACTAAATGGTCCTGCTGTTCCTTCTGAACTCCCTCCCTCGCTGCCAGGAGCGGAATGGGCTCTGCCTTGGCAGAGGGGCCGGTGCCAGAGTGGGAACCTGGAACACCCACCCGCACTGCAGCTGGCTCCCGTCACAGCAGGGCACACAGGCAGCCAGCACCTGCCTTGCTGCTGCCCCTCCTGCCCTTCCGTGTCCCCTCCTGCCCACCCCAGTGCCAGGCGAGCCCTGGGCACACACAGCTGTGTCCCAGCTTATGCCCTCACCTCCTGGCATATGGAAGCTGGGGCTGGACCTGTTAAACTGAGCCTAACTGGGCGGGAAATGGGTGCCCAGATGCACTGAGCAGAGGCTGTGAGCCTTCCTTGGTGCTGGTCACAAGGACTGGGGGAGCTTCACATCTTAAATGCCTCCGGGGTTCATTACACTGGAAAGAGGATATTCTGACTCACTCCTTGAGGCTCACCTGCCTTTGCTTTGCCAAAATCCCACTGAAATCTGCAAATATCCAGAACATGCTCAGCTGTTTGTGAGCAGAGGAGAAACCGATTGCAAATCCAGGTGTTTCTTCGACACTGTCCTGTTGTCCTCCTGCTCCCTGGAGCCCACCAGCAGCAAACAGGGGACAAAGCTCAGCTCCCACGACACCCCAGGCCCCAGGAGAAGTGACACTTCTACCTGCTGCACAAAGCCCTCCATCTCCAGGGCTGTGTCACCTCCAGAGCTGCTCTCAGACCAGCCTGGGCTGTCAGATCACTTTCTGTTCAAAAGAAATACAGTGAAGGAAGGTGAGCTGTGGGTTACAGGGCAGGGGTAGGTGCTCCTGACAAGCCCCACGGGCCCCATGTGTTTTGGGCACTGCAGGACACACTCCTGTCACGCCTGGGGCACCCAGCTCTCTGCCTGCCTTTGAAGGCCCAGCGCTGCAGGGGCCTCTGATCAAAGCTGAAGCAATTCCTCTCCTTTGGTGCACTCCCATTCACCACTGTTTTGCAAAATGCCTGTGGCTGAGCAGTTAATGGAGGCATCTGCTGCACTGGCAGAGTTCAGCGACTTAATTAAAGACATCCAACAATCCTGCAGCTGCCTGCGAGGGGCCGCGGGACTCGGGAGCTGCCGGATCTCCGCAGCCTGAGAGCGAGCACCCTGCTGTGCAGAGAGGCAGACGTGCAGCCAGGCACTCCCAGGAAAGCCGTGCAGGGCCCAGAGACTGAGGGGAACAGAGGCCAGCTCGCATTGTGTGTCACCGACACCGCCGTGCTGAGAACTGACCAACCTCAGCTCAGGAAGGGGCAGACGGGCAGAGAGTGAGCAGGGCCGGGGACACTCCTCGCCCATAGGGATGCTTTTACCTGGAAAACATTTTTAACAGATATTTTCTCACTGAATGAAAATAACTGGTTTAAAAAGACAGGTGGGGGAACTAATCCTGTACCAAGTGGTTAGCAAGTTCTCTTCTGCGGGGGGCTGTGTTCTCTCCTGTTAAATGAAGAAACATTTCACTATTGGGCATATTCCTGGCATCACTGCACATTTGAGCTGATGGGGACCGTGCAAGGCTGTTATTTTAACAACTTACCGGAGAGGCTCACAGATCAGGGTGGTGCTTTCTGCTTGGGCTGCCTGTCAGCAGCACCAACGGCTGCAGGGCCAGGGCCAAGAGCGGCGGCTGCCCTTTGGCCGCGCTGGCCCCGCCGGGAGCGGAGCAGTCCAGGGCTGGGACTGCCCCGCACTGCCCCGCCCTGCCCCCGCACTGCCCCCCCC
>VWZD01007535.1:0-14688 GCA_013396695.1 Sakesphorus luctuosus | reverse complement strand
CGGTCCCTGCACTGTCCCCCGCACTGACCCCTCACCGCCCCTGCACTGTCCCCCGCACTGACCCCTCACCGCCCCGCACTGCCCCGCACTGCTCGAGCCGCGACCGCGACCTCTCGGCGACAGCAATGTCACCGCGGGCTGCTGGCACGTCAGGCTGACACAACAATCGATGCCGCGCTGCTTTGGTCGATGGGAATTCACAAATGAACTTGTGGCAGGAGAGACACACCCGGTGCGCACAGCGCTGCTCTCAGCAGTTCCTGAGCAGGTGAAGGAAGAGGCACCTCGGGTGCACCAGCGCAAAGGGGCTGCGGGGCAGGAGAGGCGTTTGGGCCGCGGGGTCAGCTCGTGGCTCTGCACATGCTGAGCTAACGCTGCTGCTGCTGCTGCAGGGGAAGGGCTCACTGTGCCCTCCGGGACCCGCTGCCACCCAAGGGAGCTGCCCTGTCCCAGGCCCTGCCATCGGGGAACGCCCCGGCCGCGGCACAGCACAGCGAGGGTGGCCGGGCAGTGCCTCGTGTGTGAAGCTGTCCCGTGGGTGTCCCCACGGCACCCGCAGCAGCAGCAGCAGCAGCAGCAGGGCTGGTGTGTGACACAGCACGGGGGGAGCAGCGCTGCACCCACCCTGGGGCTGCTCCTGGCCCCGCACACGGGACTCGGGCTGGACTGCAGCGGGTTGCTGAGCTACAGCAAGCCCTTCTCTGCTCCTGCAGGAAAGGCCTCCCTGGAACCAGGGCCTTGTGTTGGCTTGGGACTTCTGAAGGGTTTCCTGCCCTCAGTTTTGCACTCTCACCCACTGATGGACAGGAGTGGACAAAGGGCAAAATAAGAACATACTGAAGGAAAGAATAAGAGGCATGCAGCCTTCTCAGATACAAACTCCTCCACAAACAGGAAAATTATCTAATTCTACCATGTAGAGAAGCAATGGAGAAAAAACGAGGAACAAGCACATTTCCCTTTTTCTGCAACCCCATATGATACCACATAGTCTATCATTAGATAATCAAAGCAGTTTTATTAAATTAAAATCAAAAGTTAGACATCCAGTGTCCCTGAGAAGGGAACCCAGGCCAACCTAGTCCCCACACCAGACTGGAAGATACATTCACTAGAGACATAAAATGGGAGACTTTGTCCCAAATCCTGGAGCAGGTTTGGCTCCCTCTCCCTCTGCTCTGCTCTCTGCTAGAGATCTGTCACTCTGTCACTCCCTGCCAGCCTGCACCAGTGTCTGTGCCTGCACAGCTCTTGTGCCATGCCCTTCTCAGTGTGCCTTCTGCCCATGTGAAATCCTGGTCAGTGCCAGGTCATGTTTGGATCTGGTCAATTAGAGCCCACTGAGCCCCAAGGCCTGGTAGCTACAGGCAGGCAAAATGGTGGAGTGGTGGCAACACATTTCCACACTTAAGAGATGCCAGAAGATGTTTCTGCTTGGACAAAGCCAGGTGGGAATAATGGTAAGGGAGGATGGAGTCTGGATGCAGAAGGCCAGTCATGAGCCAACACCACAGGGCATGGCAGTCGTGTTGATGTATTTGTGGCTCTGCTGGCATTTATTGGAGTCTCCCCTGCAGCAGGGAGGAGGGACAATCCCAACCCTGCCCCATGCTCTCTGCCCAGGCTTTCTCTCTCCACTTCATTTGACTTCACCTCTACAAGGTGCTGCAGCCTTGAGCCAACTCTCCCAGAGGAGCAGGAAGGGAACAGGCTCCAGCTGGCTGGCTGTGGGAGATCCAGGGAATCCGGTGGAGGTGGGCTGCACAGGAAAGAACTGAACAAACTGGGAACAGACTGAAGGCAGGATCTGGTACATCCAGCCAGTCTTGGGTGAATTGTGATCATCCCTCTCTTGGCTCCCACCATGATTTGCACTGTGGGCTGTGGATGCTCCTGCATGGCTTCCCTAAAGACATACTGGAAGAGATGGACAGCTGTGACAACCTGGAGACAGCACAAAATGGGCTGGGCCTTTACCAGGCAGAGTGTGAAGAAGGTGAGGAGGCTGGGGCTGAGGATGGAGGAAGGCAGTGGTTACCTGCAGCAGGAGGGGGACTGAGAGCAGTCATGGACCAAAGTTATTCCCTCCAAAGGCCCAGGAAGGTTTTTGACATTGTTTAGGAGCCCATAGCACTGTGGGTTTGATTGGAAAAGGCAGTGCAATTACAGCACTGATTCTGTGAGATCAGCCTCCATCAATGGAATCACAGCCTGGGGCTCTGCTGGCTGAGGTAGGACATCCACTCTTTGAGGGGAGGGTTCCCCACAGCCACCAGCTTCTCCAGGAAGGCACTGGGCCGTAGCCCAGGGACGTCGGGGTGTGCCTGGGAGTGGTGCTGCAGCCTGGCCAGCACGCGGGGCAGCCCCACGGTGGCGGCGTAGAACATGGGGCCGCCCCTGTGCCTCGGCCACCCGTAGCCATTGATGTAAATCACATCCAGGTGCTCCGGGCCCGCTGCTATCCCCTCAGCCAGGATGGCAAACCCTTCGTTGATGAGGGCGAACAAGCAGCGCTCCAGGATCTCCTCCTGGTCTATGCGGCGGGGCCGGATGCCGTGGGTGTGCCTGTACTGTGCCAGCAGGCTGTGCACCCAGGGGTCTGGCGTGGCTGTCCTGCCCCCAGCCCTCTCGTACCGGTACCAGCCCGTGCCGGATTTCTGCCCGAAGCGGCCGCTCTCGCACNGTACCTGCGGCCGCGCCTCTGCCGCGCCGGCGTCCCCGCGGGCACCGAGGGCCCCGTGAGCCCCTGGCCCTGCCGGGAGCGCCAGCCCACGTCCAGCCCCGCCAGGTCAGACATGCGGAAAGGGCCTATCTTAAACCCAAAATCCTCAAGAACCTGATCTACTTCTTCTGGTCTGCACCCTTCCTCTAAAAGGAAAACTGCCTGTTCTACGTACGGGAACATCATCCGATTCCCAACAAACCCAAAGCAGTTCCCCACCACCACCCCAACCTTCCTGAGGGCTCTGGCCAGCTGCATGGCCGTGGTGATGGCCGTGGGGGACGTGTGGCGGCCGTAGATGATCTCCAGCAGCCTCATCACGTGAGCAGGGGAGAAGAAGTGGGTGCCAATGACCTGCTGTGGGCGGCTCGTGGCAGAGGCTATCTCGTCGATGTCCAGGGCTGATGTGTTTGTGCACAGCAAGGCCTCTGGCTTGCAGATCCTTGACAACTTGTGGAATATTTCCTTCTTTAGTGCCATGTCCTCAAACACAGCCTCGATGACCAGATCTACATCCCGCAACAAATCAAAGTCCACGGTGAACTGGAGCCGTGCAGGGTTATGGAAATCCAAGGCCTGGGCATCCTTCTCCATTTTCTTTGCCTCACGTTCCAAAAGGAGCATCACAGCTTTTCTTCCCACGTTCAGATACTCCAGATTCTGCTCCAGGGCTACCACAGGGATGTTGGCCTTAACCAGACAAGTCACAATGCCTCGGCCCATTGTTCCCAGCCCTAGGAATAAAAGTGAGACAGAATCAAAGACTGTGAGTAGAAAATTAATCCCCTGACAGTAAAATTTCCTTTGTATTTCCACGATAAAAAATGATGGCATCTGCAAAACAAGTGGTGCACACATAGAAAAAAGAAGGTGAAGTCTCTCTCAGTGAGCCCAAATGTTTGAGAAGCAGCAGCATAGAAGCAAGTTTGTGTCCTCAGAAGCTCACAGAATTCCAGTGGGATTCACCCAGTGTGTGCAGACCATTTGGTTCATGTTCTCTCCCTGTGAAGTGTTATACCTATGGAAGCATCACTTAGGAGTGAGAACCTGGAGATCAAAGAGAGATCTGAGTTACAGCTGCAACCCCCTTACCATCTTCTGCAGGCAGGTTCAAAGCAAGCTTTTTCACCTGAGGCTGTCAGTGCCTCACTGTTCCTGTGAGATGGGCAGTGAGCAAATACACCCCACCTGGAGATTTTGACACCGGCAAAGCTCAGACAGTTGGTTTCTTCCTCCTTCTTCCTAGTTCCCTCTTTGTCTCCCTCCTCTTCTCCCTCCACACCTCATTGTGTAATCTTTGGAGCAAAGAAAATCCAGCTTCTCTTTCTGTAAAGACTCTTGAACTGCTCTAAACTTTTTCTCAGTATCTTGTGTGTCTCTCATTGCCAGGACAAATGGGATGGAACTCACACAGCATTCCTAACCCAGAATTCGACATTTTCTCTCTCCTTTTAAAGTGCTCTGGCACATCAGTAGCCTTTTGCCTGCTGTTCACAGTGTATATCAGGCATCCTTCCCACTCTCTGAGTCCTCCAACACAGGCCATTCCTAACACCTGGAGATTCTCAGAGTCACAGTCTTCCTTGTCTGACCACACAGTCAAAGCTCTTGCCCAGAATTCCTGTGACTGAGCGTCCATTCATGCTGCATTTTTTCTCCAAGACCATAAATATGCTACCACCATCTCATACCCTCAGGAATGCCAGTGTGGAGGTTACATGCCTTGATCCCTTCCACCAACCCTGCCCTCTGTGACATGAAGTGAAGCTGCACACTTACACTTTCCTGTGACACACAACCCACACCACTGATGCTGCTCTCCCACGGTGGAGGCTCTTCTAAGTTAATATAAACTAGCAAGGGAAAGTCAGTACAATTTCACCAGCTTTAGAAGTGTGAAGCATCTGAATGGGAGGATTATTAGTATCTTAAATAAAACAGCAACCAGACAAGGCACAGGTTTGCTATAATTCTGTAGAAATTGTTTTTTTTAATCCCAGGTTAACAAATGAAAGTCGGTTAAACAAATGAACAGAAAAAAGGGGATTAAAAAATTTGTCTAGAGCAGCTTTGTAAAGAAGAGCTGAAATGATGTCATCATTTAAACAAGTTCCAACAACCAAGGTCAAACAAGGTAGGATGTTTTTCCTGCATGCTACACACCCTTGGTATTGTTCTGCCCAGCCTCAGAACATGTGCACATGAGACACTTCAAACATCCCTGCTTAGCCACCAGGAGATGGTTTTTACTGACATCACTACCTGGCAGCCTGCTCATAAACCATAAACCATGTAAAAACCACTCCTAAGCAGGTGCTGAAGTTCCTTTCTGGTAAATTAGATTTGCTACTTCATAATCTAATTCTACTGAGAAGTAATTTGAAAATAAAACCAGAGTAACATGAATCAGCCCTTGGTACTTCTGTGCTTCTGTACACCAGTAGGTGCTCCCCCCATGCTCAGCCCCCCGAGCCTTGGATGTGGGAGCAGGTGCAGCTGGGGACAGTTGTTCCCTGCCTTTGGTGAGCTGCACAAGCTGTTTTTGTCTCAGCCAGGGCAGGAGGGTAATCCCAGTCCAAGCCCAGCCCCACCTGTAAGGCTTTAGGTGTCTTTAGACATCATGCTGAAGTGTTTGCAGCTCCACGTGGCTCCCTCGAGTCTCCTCCTCTCCAGAGTGCAGCCCTGGAGTTTCTCCCTGGGATTCCTGAGCTGTCCACACATCCTGGCTCTTACTGACTGCTGTTCCTCTCAGCCTCAGCCTCGTGACTGAACCCTTTGCAGTTCTCTTGCCATCTGAACATGCTGCTTCTTCCTAAACCAACACCTCTTCCCTAAGCAGATGTTCTCCAGCCTTCCTTCCCAGGGAAGCCCTGCAGGGGTGTGAGGTGCTTCTCTCTCTGCCTTCACCATGAGTGCTCCCATGTGGGTTTTGGCCACCTCATGATGGACAGGCACACATGGTTGCAGTACTACAGTTTCTGGGCCATGGGGACAGACTTACAGATCACATATGAGCTCACCAAGCTTGTTTCTGACCTAAAAAAGCTGTCTCTCCACTTCCTGCAGAACTCTGCAATGGCCTGTATGAAATGATGTTTAATGAAGCTGGCAGAGAGAGTAATGAAAGCCCCAAGGGGTTGGTTACATTAGAGCTTGCACAGCATGATTACCCTGGAAATATTTTCTAAAATTGGGCTGTAAAACTAAGGAGAGCTCTGGCTATCTAGCCTGGAAAGAAGCCTTTCTGAGGGCTCCCCTTTTCTGTTTCATAAGGCCAAGTGTTCTTGGGGAAAAATATGTTAGAGCAGAAAATAATGGTAGGGAACCACTGGGCCTGACATGTGGGAAGGCTGAAGGAGGAGAAAGGGAGATGTCTCGTGCTCAGCTCAGATCACACAGAGCAAAGCATGGCAAGGAACTGCTCCAGAACTTCTACTGTACATTCCATTTTCTTACTCAACCATGCTCTTACGTCCCCCAAACCATGAAAATCCCTATCTATCTTCTCATCTTCCATGCAGGGGCCTGTTTTCATGTCCAAGTCTTTCCGAAAAAGACTGAAATCTGCCCCAGGAACAAGAACAGTGCCCAACCATCCTGCTCCAGGTCTTTTGTTGTGAAATGGAGCTTTGCCAGATAAATAAAAGTACACTTGAACACATGTAATTTCAGGCCAAATATGAGTATGACAAATCCATTTGCTGGGCAAGCTGAGTGAATAATGATGGTTAATTATTGATATGTCACAAGGTACTTAGAATATGAGAAATCTTGCAAAATTAATTGAAGGACTTCAGAAACAAATTTCAAAACAAAAGAACTTGAAATATGTACAAGGCAACTCGTGCAGTCACACACACTACAGACATACAGATCAGTGGAAAACATTCTGAACTCTAACAAATATCTGGACTTTAAAATGCCTGGCAGTGGAAATAATCCTTTATAGATTGGTAAAAATATGCAAAGACTGTTCCAGTTTTCCTGTTAAAAACAACAATGAGCAATTGGTGGTGGTGGCTGCTGCAGGCTGGAGCTGCTGCTTCCTCTGTTTCAGGGCAGTAATTCCAAGCAGAAACACTGTGATATTCCAGGCAAGCAGGGAGCTATGGGGAGATGCAGCTGGAAGGGACACAGAGAGAACAACTCTTTTTCTGGGTGATGAGGAGCCAGAGAGAGTGCAAAGAAGTGGGAGCCAAGAGTTCTGAACAGAAGCAAATGAAACAAAAGCCAACACGAGAAACTCAACATGATCTTCTCAGTTGCTTCCCATTGTGCAGCAATAAAAGATGGAAGGAGCAGCATAATGCAACATGGGTTTAGTGTGTGAAAGAGCACAGCACAGCTGGAAAATGGGGTCTGCAGGATTCCTGACAGCCTCAGTGGATGCAATGTCTGTCTCTGGCTGTCCTCCTCCCTGCACTGAAAACAGAGAGACCCTGGGGCACCTCGGGGGACTTGGTACTTGCATGAATGAGCAGCACTTTTTGAGAAGGTGGCAGTCCCTCAAAAACATCCCTAAGATTTTGATTTCTGATCCTTCAAGGATGTACTTAAGATCAAAAATGTGAAGTTACAAAATTGTGTAGAGCATTTTACTGGCTGGAGAATGATTTTTTGTTACAGCAGCCTGAAAGAAAAATTACAATTGTGTTGGCATGTTCTCCACCTGTCTCTAATAGACTTGCCATTTCACTGATACTAAAAGGCAAAATAGGAGGAGAACCTTCTAGATGAAGGAGGAAAAGCACAAGGGGGCAGAAAGAAGTGGTGGGAAGCAGTGACACTTTGGTGTGGGATTCAGGGTTAACATGAGGTGATCAAGACCCTCCAAATGAGGAGATGTCTCACCAAATGAAGTATGACATGAACAAGAGCACAAACAAAGCAGGTTGTACTGGGGCAGTATGGGGGCTGTGCAGGAGGAGCAGTGATTCAGCAAAGGCATTGGAGTCAGGGAAAATATCATGGCCCTGAGGGCATTGATGAGCTTTAATGTCCCTGACCAGCCACATCCGGAGCCTCCACCCCCTGCACTGCCCGTGGGCCTCTGAGCCCCATTTAAGCTCAGACCTGGGGTAGCAGTCCCTTCCTAAGCCATGCTGGAGGAGTTCTGGTGGGTTGCTGTGGCTGTGCCAGGCTATGGACACTGTTTATCAAGATCTTAGCCTGCAGACTGGACCTGCATCATCCCGGGAACTTTGCTGGATCTCTGTATTCCCACTGGGTCCTGGCCACGATTTCTGGGCCTGCCCTGCTTGCTGTGCTCAGGTACTGCAAATATTGATGCAGCAGTGGGTTGTGCTGCCATCCAGAGGGAGAAATGGGTGGGTGGGAGCCTCAGGAAACTCAGCAGGGGAATTGCCAAGTCCAGCATGCAAGGACCAACAGTCTGTGCACCAGAACATGCTGGGGGCTGGCTGCTGAAAAGCAGCTTCCCAGAAAGGGTCTGGGGGTGCTTGTGGGCACCAGACTGACTGAGCAGCAACATGACCTCGTGGCAAAGAAGGTTAATGGTGTATGGAGCTGCATTCAGAGGGGTCTTGCTGGCAGCTTGAGGGAGATGGTCCTGCCCCTCTGCTCAGCAGTGGTGAGCCCATCCCTGGAGTTCTGGGTCCAGTTCTGGGCTCCCCTTACAAGAGCAGTATGGCCTGAGTTCAGCGAAGGGCCAGTAAGACGCTTAAGGGGATGCAGGGTGTCTCATGAGGAAGGGCTGAGAGAGCTGTGCCTCCAGCTTAGAGGGCTGGAGAGATCTCACCAATGTAAACAGCTGAGAGAAAGGTGTAAAGAAGATGGAGTCAGCCTTGTGGCCATTGGTGATGGGCACAAACTGAAATATGGGAGTTCCATCTGAACATAAGGGAGCAATTTTCTTACTGCGGAGGTGACTGAGCACTGGCACAGGCTGCCCACAGAGGTTGTGGAACTTTGGAGATGTTCAGAAGCCGACTGGACATGGTGTTGGCCAACTGGCTCTAGGTGACCTCATTTGAGTAGGGGGGTTGGACAAGAGGACATTGAGATCCCTTCCTGCCTCAGAGATTCTGAGGTGTCCTTGCCATTGGCTCCCCACCCCTGGGGCGCAGCTGCTCCCTCCAAGCAGGGAATTAACAGGATGTGTTGCACGTGGCTGGTGTGAAGGTTGGCTGTTACCCTGAGCATACTGAGTGGGAGCAAGGAAGGAACATCTTGGTACTCGGTCTAATTACTCCTGGAATGCTGTTCCCACTTTGTCTATGCATGTCTGGGGTTTTTTTGGAAGTTCCCCTCTCTTCATTAGCTCTTATGAAGTTTTGAAAAATTAGGGAAGTTCAGAGTTATGAAAATGGCCAGTGTGAGAGATTGTGCTCTGCAGCAGAAGTACCAAAGCACTCAGTTTATTTATTCTGCAAAAGTCTGGGCTAACCTGAGCTTTGTAACCAGCTATGAAAACACTGAAACTTGGGGGTGAGGTTGGGGCAGTTTCAGAACAGAATCCAGAAACCTGTCTGGAGATGAGGCAAATACTTCATCCAGTGGGTGGGAGAGGCAGCCCCGCCAGTTCAGTTTGGAAACGATACAGATTATTATTTCTCCCAGAAACTTTCAAATAGAGGTTGCAATTTGTCCTCAGAATTCTCTGTAGCTCAGTTACAGCACCAAAATAGGCAGATCAGATCCAGCAGCCCTTCTGGCTGAACTGTCACTGCGATTAGGTCTGTGCAAGTGTGTTGTTCTGGCTGGTTTATCAGTACAGAGCAAAGAATGTCCATCCCAGTCACCCAGACATCCCTCCAGGCCCCAACACGAGCCCCTCCTGGGGAAGCTGCAGGACTCAGCTGTCCAAAGTTCTGTGCTCTTCAAGCCACAGAATAAACTTGGCAATAATTAATGCCTCTTTACCTCAATGCTTTAACAGCCACAGATCCTCCTCCCAGGGTTTGTAGACCAGTGTTTAAAAACCATTTTTATGAAAAATACAGCATGGCAGCTGATGAAGAGAAGGGAACTTCCAAAACACTCCAGACTTATGGCTGAAATGAGCTGTCAGACAGCTCAATGGCCCTGAGAAGCACCCAGAAAAGAGCAGTGTTCATCTGAGGAGATTTCCTTCAAACAGAATGGATGTTTTCCAAGTGCTCCATTACTTGTCTAACCATTTTTTAGTGCTGCTATCAACAGGCAGAGCTGGAAGATTTTTTTTTTTAATCTCAGCAGTGCATCAAAGGTTTTATTTAAATTGCTCTTATAAAAAATTAATGAAGGCATTATCTTGCTGGGCTACAAAATGTCAGGAGTGGATCCCAGTGAGATGAAATCTTCTTAAAATACAGCTGTCAAAACGTTTTTTGTATTAATATATCCCTGAGTGACTCTGCACATGCACTTGCAGTGCAGAACTAGATCAGGAGGAGGAGAATTTCATGGACCTGCTTCCAGCTGCTCTCCTGGGCTCTGCAGCCAACAAAGGTTAAACATCCCCTGCGATCAGATCCTGCTGAGGGAATCCCACTCCACCTCCAAGAGACGGTTCCCACCATCCCAGATCTCAGGAGGAAGATGATAGAGGCTGTCACAGCCTCCAGAGCTGCCCAGGGGGATCCTGACTGCAGTAGCATCTCTATAAACTACAAACCTGTACTCATAATTGGTCCCTGTTTTCCCACTCTCATAAATGTCCAAACCATTTGCATTTTAGCCTGAAATTCCCCATGTTTAATCTCCACCCAAAGGAGAATATTTGCAGAGAGAGTCAGAGCAAGTTTCCTTCACCCATTTGCAATTTATCAGCAAAAATGGGGATAAGACCAACTTTTCCTTTGAAACAAAAAAGTCTGACCACAATTTTATAAAAAAAATTCCTCCTAAAGCAAAATAGGTAAAGTTTGGAACTTGAATCCTGCTAGAACCACAAGATTGTTAGAAACAGAATTAGAGTTTTGCTTAAGCTAAAGGAACTGTCTTGATAAAGAAGAGAATAGGGGGAAGGTGTAGTTAAGTTTCCAGTGGTTAGGTGCTTAAAAAGTGGCTTCAACTTGTTTTTCACACCTTTGGAGGGCTGTGGGGTCTTGGGCCAGACTGTGAGCCTGCTGGTATTGGCCAATAGGGATGGGGGCAGGGACTTCCAGCAGGAATGGGGTGTAAAAACCTGTTTCTTGCTGGCCTGTGTCTGTCACCTGGGCCAGAGGGACACACCTGATCCATCTGAATTTGTTAAATAAAAGCTTGTGTTTGCTTCAATGACTTTGTCCCCTCTGAATTTGATTGGTAAGTGTGGGCATTTCTCACAAGATCTATGAAGTTGAGGGGGGGCAAGAAAGAAAAAATACAGTGTTAAATGAGACAAATACCAAATACTACAAGCACTCAAGTTCTCAACTGAAAGAGAAAAGAGACCAAAACCCCCCTGGTTTTGTGAAATTTGTAATTCTGCTTTGCAAAATGTTGTTTGCACAGCGAGGCCACTTAACTCATGAAACAGCATGAAGTGCTGGAGTCACTTTGTTCTGGTACAGACTGTCCAGCAGTTCTAGAGACCAGTGTACCATGGATTGGAAGTCATAAATTAAAGTAAGCTGGACACTTGAATAGGATGAAATAGTAAAGATCCAAGATTTTGTAGAGTTGAAGCCAAGATTTTACAAGTTTGACAGGTCATGTCATTGAACAAAGAAAAGGCAGAAGAGTCCAACAGTGATGAAGATGCTTCAAGACCATCCGAGGGATGAAGTCATGAGGCCACCCCTGAAACTTCAAGCCAAAAGGAAAGCTCTGCCCAAGATTTTGCCCAGTCATTAATATGGAAATTAGGAGGTGTTAAGTATGAACTCAAGACTGTATAAATTGCTCATTTTACACAAACAAATTAGGCAAGTTTTTGCCCAGTATGAACTGGCTTTGCCTCCAAATTTGTCAATAAATACCTTTGCTGCTGAAAAGATAAAAAGCTTCTTTGTGGCAGAAGACATGATGTATCAATAATGGAAAAAATCTTGTAAGAAATGGGCTCGTGAAGATGGTGAAGAAGCAAGCCCAAATGCCCTAAGAACAGAGGTTTTGACAGTTGTGTAAATATATGTTACAAAATGGATTCTTTGTTCTTTTTTCCCTGAGTCACTGTCTTCTTCCCCAAATCCCCCGAGAGACCCTTATCTCACCAACCAGGACTGCCTGATTTTGGCCTTGAAAATTTGTATAAGTTTCCTTATTGGCCCCTATTTTCCCCTCTCCTGTTGGTTGTTATCCCTGTTTTCTTATTGGTTGTAGCTAGAATCCCACCAAACCCTTTAAATACCCCTACCCAGGGTAATAAAGCTCTCTCTCTGGTTCCTCACTGGTGGTCTCTGTGTGTCTCTCCTGGGGCATCTCAGGGGTGTTGTAGTTAAAGAAATTCTCTCCCTTCCACCACAGAATTCAAAAGCTAAATGCCCAACCCCCCATGCCACTAGTTAATAAAGAAGTACTTTGAATTCCAACTGGATTGCTTTGAGTTACGGCTGGGGGGGAAGGGGGAAAACCCCCTCACTCTGCCGGACTGGTGAAGGTGTGGTGGGGGAGCTGGGTTGGCCTGGTCGTTGGGCCAGCCAGGACCCTCGCAGAGCTCTGTTGCTCTGTGCTGCTCGTCGGAGAGAGGAGCAGAGCTTTCCATCTGCAAGGGAGACTCGCTGAGTCACCTCGCTGCCAGCTGAGGCACGGCAGTGACCCGAGAGAGGAGGAGGAGAGCTTTCTATCTTCAAGGGAGACTTGGTGTTACCTGCCAGCCAGCTCTGCCCTATTCTCTTCTTTGGCCTCTGTCTCTCCATGTGAGTGATTGTCTTGGTTTGAGCTGGCAAACTGCCAACCCTCCAAGTACAGGGTCAGAACCTCCCTCCCAACACCAAGGAAAGGGAGGGAAAGAGAGGGGAAGGGAAAAAACTTCAAGCCACGTTTATGCTAAAACTACATATATTTTTACAGAAAGAAAGAGACAATTAGAAGAAAGTACAAATATACACTCACACAAGTAAGAAACAACAAGAAACAATTCCCCACTTCCTAACGAACACACAAATTCTACCATCTTAACTACACATTACTTCAAAAAACTTAGTCCCCAGGGAGACAAACCCAAGCAGAAAGGAGAGAACCAGAACAACACATTTTACTTTCCTGAGATAATTGGTGAGCCAGTGGTGGGCCTGGCCCTCTCCATCCCCCCCAGGACAGCATCGTGTGTCCTCCCAAGAAGAAGGCTAAAAAACCGACTGCCTTAACCACTCCCACACTGGTTCCTACTTCCCTGAAGATGATGTCCTAATGTGGTATGGAATACAAAATTACTGGCTAGAAGAAGTCAGCTGCTAGCTCAGCCCAGCTCAAGTCAGCTGACAGCTTCAGGCCTTGTCTGAACCTAAATTTAGGCTCACCTAGGCGAACCCATAACAGTGATTCAGAGATGTCGGTGACCCGCTGACTGCCTTTTCTCTTTGCCTTGCCAGAGAAAAGTTGGGTCGCTTCGCTGCCGGCTGAGGCGTGGCAGCGATCCCTGCTGTCTGCAAATATAGTTGTACCAGAGAAGGAGCAGAGACACAAACTCAGTTTCATCTAAAGGGTTTTGTTTTGTTTTCCCTTTGTGGGTACAGAGTAGTTGTTTGTTTTTGTCCCAGTTTTGGTTATATACATATATATATAGTAGTTAAGAACAGTTATCCTTCTTATATCCAATTTCTAATTAAAGTTCCTTTTTCTTAAATTTAATAAGGAGTGATTTGGTTATTGAGGAAGAATCCTCGCCTCTGCTTTTGGTAAACATTTTGGTTTCCCTCAAACTAAGACAGGGGGCCAGGTGGTGGGGAGCAAAGGGGGAGCTCATCCCCTCCAGGTAACGGGTTAGTTCCCTGGACTAGGGTGCCCCTCAACTCTGGCACTTCTTAGCAGTTATTCATTTTGTAGCGGTTTTCGCTATCACAACCTGAGAAGGAGCAAGGCCTGATTTCCAAAAGACCCTCCATAATTCAGGGGCCTGTTGGCTCAATCCTTATTGCTAAGCATGTTCTGTTCTTTTTACCAGGACTTAGGCTTTCACTGAGTTTGTTGTACCGTGGGCTAGAGGCTATAAATCAGGTAGTAGTAGAGATATGAATAGACCAAAGTGGTAGCCAGCCAAGATTTTTTCTACTGAATTCATCTAGGTCACTTATGAAGAGGAGTTAGCTGGGTCAGTGTGAGGAAGACCTACTGAGACCCTTATTTTGGGGATGAAGAACAGAAGAACCCCTACCCAAAACTGATGCCAGAAGAAAACACCTCCCCAACTCTGCCCAGACTCCGCCTGTCATCAACATGTAATGAGATGTTGTAATCACATGCAGAATGTACGAGAAATGTTGTAATCACTCATGTTCAAATGTATAAATTAGCCTGCTTCGACACCTGTGCTTTGAAGTGAGTTTGTGCTGCGTTGCCTGCCTCGCTCCCCTGTGCACAAATAAATACCTGCTGCCAATGGAATACAAAACTTCCTCTTAGCAGTTCTTTCTTGCAGTGATTTCCCTATTGATGCAGGAAGGGCTTTTGATTTTTGATTTTGACATTTTATAGATTTTAGGAACGCAGTAGCTGTAGCAAAAGTAGATTTAGTGTGTTAATATTTCTAGCAGTTTGAGTTTAATGTGTTTCTATTGCTATCCCAGTCCCAGAACAGTGAGCTCAAATTCCTTTGGCTGTTTAGTCTTTTTTTCAAGGTAGAAGGTTGAAGAATATCAAAAGGAGACATAAACACAGNTTTTTTCAAGGTAGAAGGTTGAAGAATATCAAAAGGAGACATAAACACAGGGCAGAGTGACCCAGAAGTCAGAGCACTGGAAGAACTCCAGAAGCCTGAGGAAGAGGAGGACTGATGAAGAGGAAGTCTCACCAACCTCAGACTCAGATCCTGAGGGGGTGGAACAGGGGTGGGACCGGGGTGGGAAAAAGTTGAACTGCAGATGTGTAAAGGAATGATTGGA
>VWZD01007534.1:345220-403951 GCA_013396695.1 Sakesphorus luctuosus | reverse complement strand
CTTTCTTGTCTTAACTTTTTGCCAGCATTGAAGAAAGATGGGCAAAAGATGACTGCAGGGGAACTGATGATTATGAACAATTACAATTTAGGAGTATCATGTAGTCCATAGAAACCCAGTGATGGATGCTTAGAAGAATTCAGATATGTTATGGAAAAAACAGCATCTGTCTTCGTGCCCTTTTGGGGAAAAGAAGCTCCTACAGATATTACAGCAATATTTAGAGAAATAAAATGGATCTGGACAGTCATTCTTCACAGCATGGGAGAGACTTAAACAAAGCAGAAATGCAATGGTTGCTAAATTGGATAAATTAACCAAACGTGTGCATGCAACAGAGGAAGGAATAAGCAACATCAAAGAAAGGGAAGCTGAAACAAAGAGATCTATGAACTGAGACAGTGTTGATTTTTAATGTTGAACAAAGCAGGAAAATCAGAAAACAGTAGCCATTGTACTCTTGTTGGAATCAAAAGTGTAAAAATTGGACAAAGTGATTGTTTTTCTTCAAAACTTATTCATCTGGGGTTTTGAGCATAATAAGAAAGCCTCATCCCATAGTCCAAAGGACCAAATCTGAGCTACTCGGAAACTTCACAATAGTGTTAAGATTCCAACATAAAGACTATGTTAATCAAATCAGGTAATGCTGACATGAGACAGAAATCTCAAAAGCCTGGAATCAAGATAAGCAATTGTTCTATATCCAAACCTGAGTATTAACATCTTAGAAACACAGAATGAAACTCTTTCAGAGGTTCATTGATAAGAAGGAGGCTGGAGTTTGCAGTGAGGCAGTGAAATAGTCAGACACCAGAGAATATTTTCCAACTCTTCTCAAGATTTGTGAAATTTTGCAGAATATTAACTAATCTCTTTCAGATAATCAAAGCAATTTTTTGCCTTCAAAATCAAGCTTGAAATATTAGACAGTGGTTAAGTAGAAAAATTGTATATTCAGTCTGAGACATGAGAGTAAATTGTCTCTTCTTTAGGAGTTATGTGCCTGCCAAAAATATGTTTTTAAAGCAAGCATTATTGGATGGCATGGTTATACACAGACACTTTTTTTCTTTTCTTTTTTTTTTTTTTTTTTTTTTGTGACTATGAATAGCATGTTGACCTTGTTCAGAGGTTTGAGGGCTGGATTAGGGAGAAGGTAATTTCTGAGAAGGAATTTAGGAAAAAAAATATTTTCTCAAACAGTTCTCTAAACAGAGCCTCCTCTTGAAGAAAAGTTGCTTTCTAGAGACCTGACTTTCAGTTCTGAAATGATAGCAGAACTTTCTTGTGTTACTGATAAGCGAAAACGTCGCAAAAATAACTGCTAAGAGAAAGTTTTTACTTTTAGCCGTTAAGGTATTTATTGACAACGTTGGAGGCAAGCCAGTTCATACTGGGCAAAAACTTGACTAATTTGTTTGTGGAAAATAAGCTATTTTATAGTCTTAAGTCCATAGAAGTTAACACCTTCTAATTTCCTTATTAATGACTAGGCAGAATCTTGGGCGGAGCTTTCTTTTTGGCTTTGAATTTGGGTAGTGGTCTCCTGACTTCATGCCTCGGGGTGGTCTTGAAGTGTCTTCATCACTGCTGGACTTTTGCTTTTTCTTTGTTCGATGACATGACCTGTAAAACTTGCAAAACCTTGGCTCTAACTCTATAAAATCTTGGCTCTTTACCTTTTCATCCTAGTGAAATGTCTAGCTTAGTTTAATGTATGACTTCTAACCATGGTACACTAGTCTCTACACAATTTGTACCTGAACAAAGTGACTCTAGCACTTCATGCTGTTCAGCGGCCTTGCTGTGCAAACAACATTTTGCAGAATAGAAATAGAAATTTCACAAAACTAGGGGGTTTTGGTCTCTTTTCTCTTTCAGTTGTGTTGACATCAAACTTGGTTTAATGACTGTTTCATGTATCTAAAAGAAGTCAAGGTATATGAAGCAAATACTAATCCTACAGTTCTGGTTCCTCCTCTAGTGGTGTGCTGGTTTAAAGGTAAACAGGCAGGAAAAATGAACCCAACATGAAAGAGATTATAAGTCAGAGTTACAATTTAATGACAATATTACAATAAATGCAACGGCACAAAGAGAAATTGGTTTTAACCCACAAAATCCAGAAGTATGACCCAGCACCCTGGGGCACAAACACAAAGGGGTTTGTTAGCCCATGTGCTGAGACCCACATGGTTTCCTGAAGTCCAAAGTAAAAGGAAGTGAGAAACCTGTTGGTGCAGATGATGGTTGCAATCTGGTCAAGAGTGGTGTTGCAGACTGGTCGAGAGTGGTGGTCTCCTCCTGTCAAGGTTCTGGTCCTCTTCTGGATCCGACGAGTGCTTCCCAAGTCCCTAAACCCCCAAGATTATATACCCTCAGGTCCAGGTGGGACTGCCCAGTACCTCCCTCAGGGTGGGGAATTACGCAATGGGTGATCTCACTCTGTGAGTCATGGGGTATTTTGGCATCATTGATGGCCTATTAGCAGGCATGACCCCTCAGGCTGGGTGTGGAGGTGCTAATGACTTCCTGGAAGGGAGCTATCAGAGCTCTTATCTCACAGGCTTCTTTCACACCCATCTTGCATCCTGAGAGTTTAGGTGTGCCCTGGGCAGCTGCTGCAAGTGGTCCACTGTTAACAGTTCATGGGAAAAGAATAGAGGGTGTAGAATACATAGCTTTGGTCACAACCACACAGTGATAAACTGGTCCCAGCTTGCTGAACTAGGACAAGTGGGAATTCTCTCCGTAAGATCCCAGCACAGACAATACTAAGGTGTGAGGAGAGTCAGCTAAAGGCTTCGACTGTAATAAAAATGATTCATTTATTGAGGGAGTATTTGTTAGATTACAGAGCAATGGCATATGGTGGCCTGAAGACAAATTGTGCATGAAGGCGTGGAACAGGGAAGGACAACCTTTCAGATCCACTTCCATGCTCAGTACAACCCATTTGCATGCAGTCTCCTCAGTGTCTACATCAGTCACTCTCAACTTTGATCTATAGCAACAAAGTTTTGGTTTGTTTTATGCAGTCATAAGACTTCAGGATTGTAGGTCACACAGGACCCACACTTGAGGTTTGCTCTTCGCCTGGGCGGGGCAGGAGAGAAAGACTGGTCTCTTGGGCTTTAAGGCCTCTCCCTGGAGTGGATACATTTGCAGCAGGTACAATTGGAGCTGTTTGAACTCACAGTCAGTAAAAGGGTTAAAACAAGCATCTAGCAGCAAGAAACCATTGTTTATGTTATGATTTCTTCATGTACTCAAAACAATACAGATAGCAAGGTAAGTTTCTATACAATACAGATAGTAAGGTATGTTTCTCCTGGGAAGCCTGTCAAGCTCCTGGGACACCTGACAGGGTTCTTGGTTGATGCCCGCATTCTCCACCAGTTGTCTGTCTTGAGCTGAGCTGGCAAAATGCCAAATGTCCAACCCAGAGTCAAAACCTTCTTCCCCCTCCCTGCTGAGAAAAGGGAGAAAGGAAAAAACCTGGAAACTTCCTCCCTAGTGTGGGCCTGTGTCGGGTTGAGCTGGCAAAATGCCAACTGCCCAATACAGAGGGTCAGCCTCCCTCCCCTCACCGAGAAAAGAAAAAACCTCAAGTAAGTTTAAACTTAAACTAATTATATATATTTATACAGAAAAGAGAAAACCAAAAGAAAACTACAATATAACACACACTTACACATGTTAGATATAACAACAATTTTCTACCTCCCACCAAAACCAGAGTTCATTACACTCTAGATTCATAAAGCACCCCAAATAATGGCCAATCTTCGCGAACGAAGATTTGGGAAGGGCTCTCCCCACGTGGGTGTGCCCTCCGAGCCTGCGCAGGGGATTTTTTAGGTGAGGCACAACGTGCGCAGAACTGGCCCCACCATTTAAGTCCTAAGGTTCATTTTGCCACGGCCGAGCAAGTTTGGACAGTGACAGTGAAGTCCTCAGGACTATCTACAGCACCCGGTACTAACTGGGGCTGACCCTGCTTGGCATCCGAGAGCTGACGGGATCGGATGGCAGGGAGGCATTGAACTGCCGGAGACGGTCCCACTGAGACTTGAGCTCGCGACCTTGGGAGTCGGAGACTGGAGTGCTCTCCGCTACGCCATGGGACCAAAAGCACCCCAAAAGACACCCAGCAAAGAACAGAAAGAATAAAAATAAAAAGTTTCTTCCAGGAACTAAAACAAAATGCTAAGTAGCAGTGGGCAGCAGCCAAGGCCCACCTCAGCAGGACAGTGGCAGCATGTCCTGTTTCTACTGCAGACATGATGGAACCGAGAAAACTCTCTCACTCTATATCTCAGTTTTGCATCCTCTGGTATGAAATATTTCTTTGGTTACTAAGTCAGGTAATACCTGTCTCTCCTAAGCTACGTGGATTCTCTGAACCTGCTAAGTTGAGGCCTAGCTAAAACTAAAGCCAAAATTACCACACCTTCCTTATTGTTATATCTTCTTTCCCAAAGCCCATTCTTAGAATACCCTTTTTTCCCATGTCTTATCATTTAGTGTTTACAAGTTTCTAATAGGTATGCAGATTTTATAATATAATCAGCCTCTACAGTCAGTTACTAGATTCATTCACAGTCTTGTTATTTCCTTACTGGTTCTCAATTTCTTTGTGTCTGACTGTAACCCATCTAAAATCCTCAAATACTCAATGGATGAAAACTTATCCTCCTTACTGTTTGCATGTTTGCCATCCAACCAATACAAAGGAGTCACAACAATTTGGTATTGTTCCCAATATTCTTCTCCTTTGTTTCTTCCTCCTATACTGCAAGAACAAAACTAGTTACTGGCTTAATGTATGGGGATCTGTATTGTGCTAAATCAACTCTTAAAAGAGAAATAATTTTTACTTTTCCTTGGCCTATCTCCTTATATGTTATTAAACTGCTAGAATACTCTATTAGGATTTGACATTCAAAAAATAAATTAAGTCCCTATACATCTGCAGACCAGACTTCCAGGGTTTCAGTTGCCCTGAAGGGTAAACTGAACTATCTGTTGTTTTGGGACTTTCCTGTTTGAAAGGTGCATTTGACACTGCTTCACAGTGCACTTCATCAGAGTTTCCTAGCCTGCTATTTCTCATATTGTAATGGGGAGGATCACACTGCAGCTGGCTTCAGGGGAACATCTTTGGCCAAGTGAAAGTACTTTGCCCTCTTCTAATTTTTGATGTAAGCATGCCAAAAAACAGTAATCACATCCAATTCCTAAAGCTAATGTTTTATTTAAAGAGTAACAAAACCAACCAAACTGTAGCAAAATAACTCACTAAATAGGGGAAGCACCGGGTGAGACAAATAGAAGATGGAAGATGTTTGGAAACAAATCAACCTCCTAACCACTGTGTCTTTACAGTGTTTATACTTTTTTTCCATATTGTGTTGAAAGTCTAACTTTCAGCAATTTTCAGTTCAAGGAAAACTCCAGTCTATCTCACTGCAGACTGTCTTTATGACTTCTCAGGAAATCCTAAGATTTGAGATTGCTTCCCTTACAGGACAGGATACTTTATCAAGTCTCCCATTTTCTCTCTGCCAGTACCTACACTCCAAACAATTTTTCCAGAACCAATCATGCTCATTTGAGCTACTGTGGAGGTAATATTTCTCTTTGTCCAGCTTTTCAGGAGAAAATATTTCACAAAATACAGTGGCTAAGACAAGGCCAAGAGAACACTTTCCTAGTCCCTTGCATGACCTTTTTAAAACAATGTAATATAAATGATACCACTCTACACACCTGATGCAATATAAAGTGCTTGAATAAAATTAAAATAAAATAATTGCTTGGCGCTCTCTGAAATTTCTGTCTTGAGAGTCTGTAGCATCTAAATTCACACCTTTTTCCTCAGCCTCTCTCCTTAGCTCTGGAAAGCCCTTCTAAACACATAAACCTGTTTATTCCTTTTCTGGTTTGGGTACCTGGGGTTCTGTTTCTCATGCATCTCATGGGTTTTGTCTGTTTTTTAGGGCTATGTGTACTGAGTCACTTCTTGCCAGTTTCCCTCTATTCCATTTCTGACTTTCATTGATGTTGCCTTTTCCTGCACTCTCTCATGATCTTTACTCTCTCGGTGGGCTGAGCTCTCCCTGCCATTTGGAGGCCTCGCATTAGAGTTATGCCTCTTTCTTTTGCCTCCCCAAACCAGAGAATCATCCTTTCTGTTTAAATTCCCAGGAGCTGCATGTGGATGCCAGAAATCTGACCTCTGCAACACAAATATTTACTTGAAGGCTATGTTACACTCACACTCAGGAAAGGAGTTGGCAGAAGCTGAAACCAGCTATGAACAGTTCCATGGATTATTGTGTATTATTAAAACCAGTTAATTTAAAAATAGTGTAAATTTAAGTCAAGCTAGTGACTTTAACATTGTGTGCCTCAAATTCCTGTTTGTAAACTGCTTGTTGACTAACATGTCTCTTCTGAACTTTTCTGGTTTTGGGCAAATAAGAGGATCCATATTTGAGGGTTATTTTGATGGTACAGGATGGTTTGCTACAGTAATGCTCCCAAGAGAAAAGATAATTATTTCGTATTGCTTGGTTTATTCAGTATATACATAACCTTGGACCATAGGGGAAAAGAGAGAAATAAACAAACACTGAATACTCACTAAACGAGCACTGCCCAGACTACGTAGAGAAGGGGGCAAGGGTTGTGTGGAAAGCTCAGATAGGTTTTGGCCATGGAACTAATAATGTTAGTGATGACATGCTAATATGTTAACATGTTAACAGATTAACATGTTAATAAAGGCAAAGATCTTAGTGAAGACAACTAATAACACCAGAAACTGAACTGAGGCTGTCCAGGCCACTGTAACTCTGGCATTACCAAATGTAAATGCCAGAGGTTTACAACTTTGGTAAAGTTATTTTAACATAGGTTTTGTGTAAAATATCAGAAATACAAAAATGTCATGAAGAGGGCTGGTTTTCCTCATGCAGTGTTAGTCTGTCAATAAACCATGATAACACTAAAACAGATGCATTCTGTGGTAGACCATAAAAATAATGTTCAAGTAACTTCTTATAATATTGCAACTGATGTTAATACCTCTTGAAGAAATCTATTTACTCTGTATTGTCATTTTGACAGTGACTGGTTTTGGCCTCCCTACTCTACCTAACATTTGTTTATGAGAACTAATCAAAATTGTATTTATTATGGCATTTTGGTTCTTACTATGTGTAGTCATTGCTGGAATATATAAATTTTTAAACAGAAGATATTTTGATGAGACCAAAAGTATATGATCCATGAATTACATCCTTACTAAACTCCACAAAATTTAAAGGAAGAACAAACTACTTTTATTAACTGTTTGCTTAGAAATAGTCACTAGACTATTTATGTGGCCTAGAATGCTCTATTATTTCTCACCACTACCTTTCAACTTTCTAATTAATTATTTTATAAAACTCAAATTGAAAAAGGAAAGCATCTAAGTCCTCTGGAAACCATTCCCAGTCTTCACAGAGCTGGATGGCATTTCCTGTCCTCATTTTAATCTGTATTAACAGGAATTAACTCCAAATCCTTCTGTCAGGTTGGCAGTTATATTCTGAATCAACTCAATAAACTGGATCATAAAAGTCTATATCAAAATTTAAAACCACATAAGATATTCTGCTAGATTACACTTGACTACAAAACAGCTAAATTTCATGGTTCATTTGCATCCACTAGTGATAAAATTATTTGAATGGGAATACTTATACAACTAAATTAATCTGGGTTTGGTCCATTATGATAGCAGTTCATGTTGTGAAATTATGTTATTTTCATATTTTGAGTCAACAATGCATATTTTGAATCAAATTGTTTGGACAAATGATTACTAAATACACTGATTATTTAGTAGGAGCAACTGTGATGAAAGACTAACTGTAGGCATTCTAATGGTATCAGTAAAGTATCAAAATAAGCTTCATAAATTGAGGCAACTACTTCAGGATTAGTGAACCATTCCTCCTCTTTGCAAAAAATATCTAGTGTTAATGTATTTGCCAGCTCATCTATGTATTGTCAGTATGCCGGTAAATGTCAGTAAATGCATGACTCATGTAAAACTCAGGCAACAAGGAAAGCTCTAAAGGGAAATCCACAGAGAGAGAAAAAAATATTTATGATGAAGAGTTTATTCTTTACTGAAAGAGTTATAAACAAGATCTGTATACATTTTTGTCAACAAGTCAACTGAATTAAAAGTCTTAGATAAGAGCAAAAATATAATACTAAGTAGTTGCTGTCCCTTGCTGTTTCAAAGCGAATTAAAGCAAAAAATTTTGCTAGTACACATATACCACAAATGGGATTCTGTAGCCTAAATGGTTATAGCTCAGTTAGAAAGTGAGAACATTTTGGTGCATTACAAATTTTAGTCCTGGAAGTGACTTTTGTCCATAAAGTTATTGAAATATTGCCAGGACAGAACTAGTCATATAATTATTTAGAACTTTAGCAGCAGATAACCACAACAAACTATTATAAAGACTTTTGCAATTATACTCTCTTTGATACTCAGATCTGATAGCAAAGAATTAAAAAACACCTCAGAGTGGAAAGGTGAAAATTAATTAAATCCTCTTTGTCAAAGTGTGAAAATTTGCCTCATCAGAAACACATGAGTTATAATGTACAGCACCCTTACTGTTCAAACTACTGTGGATTTGTAGAGGCAAAATAAGCATAAAATGTACTGCTTACATCTACATAGTCTGAATATTCATCCTGCATTTCCAAATCTCCTTGGGTGCATTCTCAGCTGATGTGAATCTGTATATCTCTTTGTTGGCTCCAAGATCTCCTCATTAGAGACTCTAGAATCCTCATCAGTAATTTTCAGTGCGATTCTCAGAATAATAGGTAGTGCTATGGGCATCCATTTTACAGGCCCTTGTAGTGAAATTTATATTAGTGTAAACATTTAACACACTCTTCTTTGCAGTGTTCGGTGTCTTTCTAGGCCCTTGGAAGCAAAAAGGATGAGTCATAACAGAAATGTGCACATAAAAAAAGACTTTTTCTGTAAGTGGATGTCAAAAGCTGCAAAGAGGGTAAACCACGAACAAAATGTAAGGATCAGCTGTGAGGACTGTAGATGTTGGTTGGAAGGATTCTGCTTCCCAAAGCCCTCAAAGCTTCATACAATGATTTTATGCAGATGGAACGAACTTCACCCAAGGGGAGAAGCCAGTGCAATGCATGGCTTTCCAAAGAGTATGCATCAGCTTTGTGAGCTAAATATCGCTTATCAATTATTAACATTCAGGAAAAGGTGACTAAAGTCTATCTGTGAAGCTATAGTGAAATTAGATGAGAACTCAAAAAGCACTTAGGATAAATAATAGATGATTAATGTGTCATATAAATCAGTGTATCATGTTATTTTAATTTTTTTGCTTTTGCTTCTTTTTCTTTTCTCATTTTTTGTTTCTATCCTTACTTCTTTGATAATACTGTTTGAATTAATTATCTTATGTATTAGGGGTAACTCCTGTTTTATTTATGGGCTAGAATAGAGTATAGAAGTTAATAAGAAAATTTCTAAGTGTTGTAATGGTGTATCATTCTATTGCTGACATTTAATAGCTAAAGAATTGTACATCAGATCTACCTTTTCCTTATAACTACCTGACACAGGTCAATTGATGAAAACGTGTGCAATAAATCTATTCACTGAAATACCTACTAATAAAGATTGAACTACCACTTAATAAAATTTTAAGAACAAAGTAAGTGGTAATAATAACAATAACTAATAATTGCATTCAGCATCTTGGAAACATTTATGGCCCATTCTTAAAGATTCATGTGTATAATTTATGATTTATCACAATGTTCCATTGAAATTTTCTTATTTCATAGATCTGCCATTATCCTTTGTTTGTTTTCTGTCTTACCTGTCGTACAGCCGTAACTAGTAGTCAGTTTTTATCAGCGGATTAATATTTTCCACTGATACAGTGGAGGGGTTTTCGCTTCCAGGAGCAAGGCTAGGAAAGTGGCAAGCGGCGCTCCCTAGGATCAGGCCCCTCAGAAGCTTGGGTCGGCTCCTCCCGTCCCCAGCCCAGCAACCCCCCCCCGAACGGAATAAGTCCACACCAGCCAGGAGTCCACGAGGAAAAGCCAGTTTTAGTGGCACACGCTCATTTATAAGGGGCGTGCACAAATCTCCCAGATGTGGGTGGGGAAGAGGGGCAGAAACAGGGAGGAGTAACACACTTCATTGGGTACATGCAAACAAAGGGAAGGAGGGAGGGGAGGAGCGGCAAAAGGACCAATAGGAGAATGAGTTTGCTGGGAGAATTCCAGGGGTTTGTGGAAAGAAGAAACTTGGAGCCATCTTAAGGGTATAACATTTAGATTGGGGAAGTCTCTGTCTGAAAGCCCCCATAGTCCCGATTCAGTCGCTGCATAGGTATGCCAGGTTCCTGGACCTCTGCGTCCTCATCCACCCAGCGCTTGGAATATTTCTGCCACTTGATGAATTCTTCCTCGGTCTGGTCTCCTCCGACAAGTTTTCTCTCTTATTTGATGAAGTCTGTATTTAACAACCCTGAAAAAAGAATGTATGGTTACCTCATCAAGTAAGTGCCTTCCCAGCAACAAGTAGAGCCCCAGCAATAGTGCAGTGCAGAACAGCACAGGGTCTGTCAACAGCTTCCAATATATCCGTGTACTTTTCTACTACAGGTATGCAGATCTAGATCCTAACAGTAAAATCACCTGCTGACACTAGGATTTGAGATTTCTTTCTACTGGGACATCTCAGGTGCTTGATTCTAGTGGCTATGGGTAACTTGTCACTAGTCCTGATGTCTCTATGCCATTCACAACCTTAAAAAGTGGCTCATGGGAGCTATAGTCCAGCTGATGAACATGGCCATGGAAGAAAAGAAAAGCATTCAATATGTGAATTATCTTCCTCATGAGTCTCTATAATTGCATTTTATAATTAAAATGGGCTTTTTTTCAGCTAAACATCTCCTAGGGAAAAAAAGTGTACATAATAAACTGCAGACATATAAGTGGTTTATTTTTGACACACACATAAATAGAGAGAGAGAATTTGGAGGTGGAAAAATCAGTTATGTAACAAAAATACTCCACAAAACTGGAATAAAAAAATCAAGGTCTGTGCCTATCCTCAATGGGATCATAAACCATGCTCACTTTTCTGAGTGTTGGTAGAAATTTTCTTCTTTCTTTCATGAGTCTGACTTCTATAGACCTTATCCCACATGTAGAAGATGCTATACTGTATTAGCAGAGGGTTGTGGGGTTTTTTGTTTCTTATTGGTAGAATGCAAACATAGGAGGAGTTTCTTGGATGAACTGGGTCAAGGTTCAGATAGCACACAGTAACTGACTTTGCACATCTTTTCCTTGTCTGTGCACTCTATTAAAAGCTTGGGCTGTGCTAGTGCTCAAGCTTGTCACTGCACATGAAAGATGTCTATCCCAATCCAACTTTAATCCCAGTCATGATAGATGTGTCACTTGACAGGATGAATTTCATTTATATATGAAGTGTGTTTATGCACCACTATCAAATTTTTGTAGGCATGTCTGCAAAATTTAAAAACTTTGTCTCAACACATGTTAGTTAATGAAGCATATAAAAATCTGAGGGACTGTTTAAACTAAAAGATGTTGAAAAAAACAGGATTCTAACATGAATGAGATGACTGATATGTAAAGCAGTTTAAGTGCTATTAAGTCCAGGTCCAACTTTTTAGCTTCATATAGCTGAGAAATAAGGAAATTTACACAGGCATGCTCTAGCTTCTTTCAGTGACACGGAAACCAGGAAAAGATTCAGAATTTGCTTTTATAGTTCTCCATGACATTCAATGAATGGCTCATAATTTGGGAACTGTGCACTTTGTAACCAAAAGCATGACTCCTAACTTGGGATCTGTTTGTAGATGCAAATCTTCAGGAGATATATGCAAAAGCTTTGTTGGTATGAGTGGTTCATAAGGGCAGACTTGAAAAAAAAACACCTGTCTGATCATCAGTTGACACATTGATGGACAAAAGTGGGACAATTGAATACAAATCTTCTGTATTGGTACAAACAATATAAAAGTTCGGTTTAATTTTTTCAGAATCCTTTACACAAAATTCTCATTTCTGTTTGTATAACTACTACAAGTCTTTACATTAAAATATTGTTTCTAGCAAGTTCTCCATGCACAGTTGCATACGACTTCTCCAATTGGTTTGACTTAAGGCAGTTAATTAAAATGGGCAAATGAATGGTGAGTCCTGGACTGAGTTTCACTTTGAGCAGATGACCTGCAGGTGTTTATGGCTTGTTTGTAATCTTATTTGAATGCCACCAAGCTTGTTGTGTTTCCTCATGACTTTTAATATTCACTTGTAATATGGAAGATTTATATTAAATTGGGATACTCAGGGGAAAAATCTGTATAAGGAACCCTCAGAGCAAAAACCTTTGTTTTCAGTATTTTGTGTGCCATCCTGATAGGTTTTCATGTTCTCAGCTCACTCCAGCTCCAAATTTATGTACAAAGACTTTTCCTTCTTTAAAGTAATTAAATAATTAATTGGCAATGTGTCTATTTTAAAAATTTATTTTCAAAATTGTTCATTTTCTTTTTTTCTAAAAGATCACTACCATTTGATAAGGTTGTGATCTTGCTTAGATGGTAGATCTAATTGTCAGTTACAACAAGGCCTCTTTTATCTCCTTTCTAAAGAGACTTTAAAATGGATGGAGGCATCAATAATTCACAATTTTAGGTCTCTGCCACAATGGAATAAAAACTTTCTTTGAATTCAGGAAGTTACCTTAAGTTATTTGGTTATTTCTTCTTCAGATGTATTTAAAATGTTTTAAATAGCTTTATTATTAACTTCTTAAAGAGGAAGACAGAATGAGTATGATTTAAAAATGAATTATTATAATTAATATTATTTCAAAGTTGAAAAACCTCAAAAGGCTGTAAATCTCCATTATCAAGAAGTTAGACCTTCACCTTCTCAAATTACTGCTACGTTGACCTAACTCAGAAACATTTTTGCAAGTCAGCATGAACTTTCAGCACAAAAGAAATAATATTTATCATAGTTACCACTATATATTTTTAAAACACCTCATGAGCACAGAGTAATACTAATTAATCCTTACATTACCCAAAGGGAGAATGATAACTATGATTTCTATCTTTAAAATGAGGAACCTGGTTGTATTTTCATTTATGCTGGCATAAATCATGAAACCTTCTACTAAAGTGAATGGAATTGCACTGCTGGGAAATCAACAAGAAATCGGTATCAGATATAGGGAAAAATGTTATAAAGGAGCTAAGTGCTTTCCCAAAAGAAAGACTCTGCTTCAAAGCTATCCAGAAAGGCTAGTGATTCCTGCTTTTTAGTCTAATACTTTGCCCATATACAAACCGTTGCCTTTCAGTTAAAAAAAAAATGTTTTGAAATGAGTGACATGAATTTAATTGCAACCAAGAGCAATAGTTGTTCTGAAATAATTTCATGATCCCAATTGTCCACATCACCAGATATTTTTACTTTCATATTTCTGAGAAAGTAGAAAGCATTACTAAGAGTACTCAGGAGCAATATCTGTATCAAGGACTGTGGGTGTCTTGGTTATTTCGCAATGTATTTAAACCACAGGTTAAATTCTTCATGAGTGATATTCACAGAATAGCCATCTAGTACAACCCTTCTACTTGAAGCAGGGACATCTTCAACTAGATCATGTTGCTTAGAGCCCTGTTCAATGTGACCTTGAATATTTTCAGGGGTGGGGCATATACCACTTCTCTGGACAATCTGTTCCAGTCTGAATCTCATCTGAATCTACCCTTGTTTAATTTAAAAGCATTATACCTTATCCTGACTCTATAATAATTTTTTAAAAAATATCAAAAATTTTGGAAAGATCAACATTTCTGTCTATTCTTTCAGCTTTGATTGAAGGTAGCTGCTATATGATTACTTTTAAACTGAGAGGTCTCAAAATAGCTTATTTTCACAAGACTGTTGATGGTAGTGGAGGCCAATGTCTTTTGAGGAGTGATATCAGATTCTAATGAGCTTTGATATTCACTTTTTAAAAAGTTAATTGGTTTTCAAATTAAGTCACCAATACGATGGAGATAGTTTATAAGTAAATTCAAGATGAACAAGGCAGAGTGGATCCATCAAAATACAATACAGAGAGAATCTCATCTGTACAAACCTCTATGGGGATTTATACAAGTATCTTTGGAGAGGAAATACAGACACAAAAAATCTATATAGCCTGTATTTAAATCTAGAGTCCACTGCTCTTTTGACTTTTGATTCATTCTACAACCAATTGATGATGTGGCCTTGAGCAAAACACATGCCCTTAAACTGAGCACATGAACCTATATCTTGGCTGTCAAAAATGATGAATACAGCTTTTAGAAAGTGTTGAATAGTTACAGGATGCTCAGTTCAAGAATGATCCCAAACCAAAAGACAAGAGAAGACTTCAAACACATGTTTGCGTCTTCTGATTCCTTCTTTGGTTGTCTGGACAAAATGATGCAGCTTTAATGCAAGTTTGGGAAGACCAGACAAAAAGGGGGAAATGTCTGTGAAAGATGTGCATTAAAGCCTAAGTAGCACACACATAAGGTATAAGGAAGGCTTTAAAGGAATTTAGCAGTAATTTTCTATTTATTAACTTCTTGAGGCTCTTGAAGATTCAACACGATAAAGCACTGTTTGCACTTTTAAATGGGACTAGCCTATCCCCACCTGTAATTTGTAGCAGATACACAATAACTTTTATATATAGCTATTTTTTGTGTATAGCAGGAACTCCACATATGCAGCATCGGACACCTAATGAGTGGAAAAGGAGAGAGAAATAAATGCCTCCGCCCCTTACCGTGGATCATATGGCACGGCGCTTTCAAGTCCCTCCTCTCTGCACCGAAGGCTAATTTTAATGATGTATGCTCCATTAAAACTTCATTAATAGATACAACAATACATTAATGGTTAGATTATTAAAACCCACGATTTCACTGGTTAAAAACAAATTAGTGCAAGCATATAGTTTTTCTTTACATTAAGCGTTTCAAGACCAAGGTGCATACCACATTGGATGAGACCAGTATTATGTTTCCAATAGATGTAACAACTGTCTCCTTAGAAACTTCCAGAAATTAGGGTGCAGTCAGTCTTTAATTTCAGAGAAATTCCCTTCCCCCTCCCAATATGTAGGCTGCATATGCTTTATAGTACAACTTGTTTTATCTTCTACAATTTTCAGTTTGTCTTCATTTGAAAAGTAATCAGAAGACACATGTACACCTAAGCTTTGGGAAATTTGTTACCATAGTCAGGATCATACATAGATGCAATATGAAATCTCAGTGCATCTTTTACTGAATTTGTCACCTAATGTAAACTTTTTTCTTTAAAAAATATAACTTTTTTCCATGGACATAACTCATTACAGGTTTTCACATCTTTTCTGATATTCATTAATACATATTTTGTATCCAGTCAATTTAGAGGTAAAAGAGCAAATAGCTAAAACAGGATCATAAAGGAGCTGAGGGATTAGGTCGTGGGATAGCATCACTAGCCATCTTATCAGAAAGACTAGTGAGAGATCAGAGCTGGGTTGAAGGCAATTGATTCAAGCCTGCACACGTTGTTCACCTGCATGTTCTCTTGACCATCTATTACCTATTTCATCCATGGGTTTTTTCTTACTTCATTTCTAGGCTTTCTTTGTTAGACTGAACACAGAGAAATGGCTAATTCTCTGTGTTCAGAAAGCTCTGTGTCCACAAAGCTCTCAGCACAGTGGTAGGCAGGGAGACCTAGGGCCCTGTCCTGCTCTCCAGCACCCAGCAAGAAGGCATATGCCATAACTCGTGTCATGAAGTTCATATGATTGAAGTGGTCTACTGTGCTGTTGAGACTGTGGTTTGTGCCAAAAACATGTGATTTACTTGGTTTGTCTGCAATGGTTATTAATGCAGA
Organism: Sakesphorus luctuosus; assembly: GCA_013396695.1. Taxonomy (NCBI): domain Eukaryota; kingdom Metazoa; phylum Chordata; class Aves; order Passeriformes; family Thamnophilidae; genus Sakesphorus; species Sakesphorus luctuosus. Next base: position 387,886 of record VWZD01007534.1, on the reverse strand, counting down.
AAGAAAGGACACAATTTAAAGACAATCTTTTAGAACAGAATTAAGGCATCATTATTGTGGCTTCCACATGGGAAAATCTCAGTCTGACATATTATGGTTTCTAAGAGAACTAGAAACATTCAGCTTCTAAGTATACTTTTTCCCTGTCGTACTTTGCAGTAAATGTATCCCTTGTAGTGATACTTCAGCTACTTTCAGTTGTGCCAAGTTCACTATAAACCACGTATAGCTGACTCTTCATCTGCACCTTTTTGTCAACAGCTCTGGCAAAATCCTCAGCCAATGCAACCTGGCCTATCTCCATGAAAGTCAATGGATACCAGCTGAAAATTTGTCTCTCTCAGCAACTTTGGCTGCATGTGCAAAATCATCAACACAGCGGAGATAATGAAATTCAGCTACTGATTTCAACAGAATTCTTTTTCTACATTCTTTATCAGAAGGGTAGAAAACACACCAGAAATTTCTCTTGGCTTTCAACTTAAGGGAAAATATTTTGGAAGAATCAGGAGAGATGTAGCCATCTCAGAATCAGATTATAGTAACCTAACTAAGTAAAGAATATGTATGTGATTGAGTAAAAGTGGCCTCAACTGGGTTCTTCGGCTATGCTAAATGTCTGAACATGTTCTTCGGACACCTGAACACAAAGAGGTGAAATGATTATTATCATTAGAAATATCTAATGGAGAATATCATGAAAACCTAGGCCGATAATATATTTCACTATGATGTCTCTTAGAGTTCTTCTACCATAAGACAGATGAGGTCCAAATTGCAGACAAACCAGTGCTGCTTTCAAGCCTGAGTATATGGCAACTACTCATGGGGTCTTTCTGTGCTACAAAGTCAAATATTTTTCCTTAAGGATGCCAGCTGGCTGCCTCTGTAATGTTCAAAGGCCTTTCTATTCAGAGGCTTACCTCCACATTGCAAATGTCTTTCTATCCAGGGCAGAGTACAGGCAAGCTGCCCTAAATATGCTAACTCTCTAGATGTGCCTGAGAGGAGTTTGAAGGACTGCTCAGTTTACCACAACCAAAACAGTGCAAGGATTCTAAAAATGAACCAATATTCACTGCACTCCAGTGGTCAGGATCTCCTTGGTATAGTCAGAGCTTAAGGCTTCAACCCCATCAGAGGTGAAATATGGGGAAGGCATGTGTGGTTGTTCCCACTGGAGCCGGAGCAAGACCCATTGAAAACGTGCATGCTTATGAGCTGTTCTGTCAAGAATTTTAAGGGCTCAAAAATCGTATGTTTCACTTAACTACCATGAAAGCTTGGGAATACATTTTACTTTTTTCTTTTTTTCCTTAATCCTTTAATCCACAACATTAATTCTTAGCCTTTTTATAGGCCAAAACAACAACGTTTTTATTTCTTTGTTGTTATCATGAATGCACTTCATTCCCAGAGTAAACAGGGTTTGGAAAACTTCTCATTTGTTCGTAGCTTTCACAGTCCACTGACATATTAGTTATATCTTTGTGTTTGTTAACAGAACTTAAAACAGGTCTATAAGTGATTTTTAAGGGGCTAGTTAAAAAAGGACAATTATGACCTTAAAAAGAAAATATCTAAGAAATTTTCACCTTTAAATCACTACTTCATGTGTTCAACTCTCTCTGGATACTTTAAAGTCAAATGCCCTCATTAATCAGTTTATTGGTGTATGGCTATTGGAAGACAGCTTTTGAAAAGGTGGTGTTATTCCCAGACCTTGACTTGACAGAGGCTGAAAAATAATGGCTCTGGTTCCATAGAAACAAAATAGCTTCTGGGCTGGATCTTTATAAGCATCTAAAAATTGTATTGGATGCTTGTAAAGAAGCATCTCTGAAAGCCTTTCATTTTTAACCTTTTCTTTTTTTCTGTTTTGTTTGTTTTGTTGTTGTTGTTATTATTTGTTTAGGTATTTTTAAGCTACATATGCAGGTTCTTTCAGCAGACCTATTCAATCCTACAGAGGTTTGTGGGTTTTTTCCATTATTTACTTGACTTTAGTATTTTTCCAAGTACCGAGGTACTTTCAGTTTTTCAAAAATGAGAAAAGAACTAATGTTGTCAGCATCAATAAATCAACAACCAGGAAGAGTCACTTCCTATCAGGGTTTCAGAAATTCTTCATGGGTTTCCGATCTCCTGTCTGTACTAATCATCTCTGATGTTTCACATATGCAAGGTATATGATGCTTGGTTTTTAAAACATAGCCGAGGAAGGAAAGAAGGAAGGAAGGAAGGAAAGAAGAAAGGAAGGGAGAAAAGATGGGATGGCAGGGAGGCAGGCTGAATTATCTGTTTATAACTATATTATAAACACCTACTATATGTGGTAGAGGACAGGATCTCTCAGAGGTCAATTAATGCCAGATGCAGACCAGTAGTGTAGAAACAGACACATAAACAAACAAAATAAGGAAAAAAACACCTTATTTTGGGCATATAAGTGTATGTGTGTGTGCATTTACATAAATACATTAAATGTTCACAGAGTAATCAATATTCTAGTACTGTTTCTTGTATTCAGATCAATATATAAATGAAGAATGAAGAAATCTAGTATATTCTACTGACTTAATACTGTCTTAATACTAATACTGACTAAAGCTGTTACAGATACTGCTGCCATCTGCAATGCAGTTGCTGAAAAATGCAGTCATTTCAACAGGAGGAGGAAGTGATATCATGCAAGGTTTTCCTAGCTGCTCATAAAATCACCTGGCATTAATCTTAATTTCATTAGTTTATTTACCTTATAGATATTATTAACAGTACTTTGGTGTATTTTTGTTTGACTTGCTGTTGTTGTTGTTGTTTACAGTCTTAAATGGCTTTCTTAACAATTTTCCAGTTTGGCATGCATGTATTAACTTTGATTGTGGTGGGGATATGGCAACGTAACAACCATTTTGACTTTATCTTTCCCTTTCATTGCAGTCAGCATTGCTTTAATGAAGCATTCACATTCACAGTTGCTCTTTCTTACAATTTATCTTGATTTTTATTTCAGAAAAGTTTAAGGATAATTTGTGTTACTGGTGATGTTTGTTTTTCTTGATGCTTGAACAGGAAGACTTAAGTCAGCTTTTTAAAGGTGATTTCTAACTGGAGATTTGGGGGAAAACTTGAAAATGGAGAGCAGAAGACTTGAAAACTGGAAGGAAAAAAGCATTATTCTCATTATGAGCATTGAAATTTCATGATTTGACATAGGAAAAGGGATCAAATTGCTGTCTGTCAGCTGCTTGAAGATGCTAATGCTGCCCTTGTTCCACAACTTCATCAGTTCATACTGTTATTAAAAATGGTCATCAATACTGTAAAATTTCTTTGGGGATATATGCTGATTTTTATAATGTTCAATAGGAATCCAGAGGTATACACTAGACTTCCCGAGGATGATGCTTCTATTAGAACCTTACCTAGTTTTCCTTTACCCTGTCTTACCACAGTCATTCAGCCAAACTGAAGAAGATATGGGAGTGGTAAGTAGTGACCAGATAGAAGACACCTCTGAAGTCAGAGAATGGTGTTGAAAGGAGGAATAGCCAGTGTGCTTTCCTGTGTACACCTGGACAGAGCTGAAACACATACCCAACCCCAGAGCCTGGGAAATGCTTCTGAGGGCCACCGTTGGAAAACCTTTCTGAATCACCAACTTGTTTGCACTGCATCTCCTCCTGCAGGATGTCTGGTAGGTATTGTCCAGACTCAAGTCCCTGTAGTAAAAGTCATCTTTCAGTATGCTTTCTGCATAGTCTTAACAACCCTACATCACGTTTATAGACTATTAATGTCACCATTGACCTTAAGACACTTTCTTAGGAATTTACATCTTGAAGGCACGGTCTGCTCAGTTAAAAAATATACACAAAGCAGCCTTCAGGTGAGGTAAATTGGTTCAGTGGGGCCAAGCCAGTTCCAGTTCCAATGGTGCTTAAGGAGTAATTGTAAAATGGTATAGACTGTTTAGCAAACTGTAATTAATATTGTTCAGTTGCCATGATATTAAAAGAGAAGTAAAGAGAAAGCTGGAGAAGGAAATAGAGAGAGATGTTTTCATTAATATATACACCAGTTCCCCAAAAGGCTTCTTTTATAGGAGTGTCACTTGGAGTGATGAACAGCAGGAGCTAATCCACTCAGGTCACACAGAAATAAAACTGACGGAAGAAAGAATTGAGGCAATATGTGAAGATGTAGAAATAACTTCTATTAGCATTTTTAATGGTGCCCTGTGACTGCCAAGGAAGTAATATACCAAAGTGGTTTTAATGTAATGCAGAAGGTTACAAGTGATCAAAAAAAAAACCAGTTGGGATTTTGCTGCTGGCCTCCATGGGAGAGGGATAAAGACCTCAGAGAGCTATTTTATTGGCATTTAACTTTTATCAGCTGAGACAAATTTATTATTCATATGCATTACAACACCAATTTCAAAACATGAAGGAACACCACAAGAGAGGAAGTACTTGGTTTCTGTGGGACAAAATAAGAAGTGTTATACAGATAATTGTAGAAATTAACTGACTACACTACACACTTTCAGCATATGACATGACTGAAACATATAGCTGTTCTAGCATGTCATAATTTTTCACTTCTTAAAAGAAGTGTTGAACCTGATGAGGAACAGCTTGCGTTGGGTCCCACTGATTTAATTTGTACATACTGTAATTTACTAGGCTGCAGTAAAAACAGTCATTTTGTGAGGCTATCATAAGCTCATTAGAAGCGTACTGAGAAAGCTTAATGGCTTACAACCCACAGCTTCATGCATCCATTTTACACAGATCCCTTCCCAACAGAGCCTGCCGCATGATGTTCTATGCTGCTGGCAGTACAGTAGTTTTCACACACACTCCAGAAAATTAGAGGTATTTGTGAATAACAAGATTAAAGACAGAGCCAGCATTTCAGAAGTACTTGGAGTGCTGCTGGGACAGGGAAAATCTTATGTATTGTTAACCGTGGTGAGGCTGGTTAGCTGTTAAGTACTGTATAGTGTAACTAATCAAAAGCCCTAACATCTTAGACAATGGAACAGAAATAATTACTCTCCCAGAGCTACTATTGTTCTGTGTTCAGCCTTCTCTGGACTAATAAAGGGTTTAATTTAAATTGTGTTAAGAAAATGTCAGTATTAAAAAGAACTACAGCATTCAGATTCTCTGAACACAGCATCAGGTAAACTACATAATGGATTTAAACATAATGGCGCAATGGAGAGTGAAGTACAAACAAATTCCTTTTCCATCTCTTTCACCATTTGCTCTCTTTATTAACCTCTAATGCTTTAGGATACAAAATTATAAGCCCACTTGGCCAAAAAAAAAAAAAAAAGAAGGAAAAAAGTCATTTACAGAAAGGAAAAAGGAGAGAGAAAATGAAAGGCATAAAGTGTTCTGCATTCAATTAACTGAGTTACAGACGGGTGAGTTTTTATCATCAAGTGAATGGATGCAATGAGCTAGTCCCTCACTTCGTAAAATAAAAATCAGGAGAACTCTGTTCATATGGGTGGGGCTGCTCTGATTTGACACATGTTTAGAAACTTTTGTCTGTCATTCTCCTTTTGAAGGGAAGAACATGCTACTGCTGTAAGACGCACTGGTGTCTGCTGTTCAAGAAGGGATTTAAACCCATGTGTGTTCTCACGTTTTTCAGTAGGTCTCCTCTGCCAAGAAGGAGGTGTAAACCAGTGTGTGTTACTGGACTGGGCACACAATTCTTAGCGGGTTTGAGCCTGTGGGTGCCTCCATTTACTCATTGTGGCTGTTGTGAACTGAATTATCTCTACTAAGAATAAATAAATAAACTGCCAGTTTTCTCACTTTGTCTTGTTCTGCTATTTTAAAAAAGTAAAAATGTCATTATGGGCATACAACCTTAACATTACAGTAAAAAAATGTATCTTTTATTTTTTCTAGAAATATGTTTCCTTTAGTCTTTTATACAATATTCTCCAACCATTCTGATGTTTCTATATTACATAACTGAGGGTTAAATGGCAAGTTGATTTTTTGAGCATCTGACTGAAAATTCAAGAGTATTAGGCCAAAACCAAGGACCTGGGGGGCAGTGACACAGAGACATGGACAATTCTAGTAAACCAGTACTTGCATGCTTGAGGGCTGAAAATTAAATGCACATAGGCATATTGATGCCAAAGAAGCTCGCTGGCTTTTTGAGGTGCAGTTTCAAGTTTGCATGAATGCAAGTTTACAGGCTTATCTTCATTAAAGCTGAGCTAGTCGGTGATCAGCACCTACAAAATCTGCTACCCCGACCTCTATCAGAACTGGGAAGATATCTGCATTTTTGATCTTATTCTACAAAGACTGCCTCCAAAATACAGTGCTTCGGGGAACTGCTAGACTTGAAAATGCTGACTGGTTGCACTACAGTTGGTTTTGTTAGAACCATCACTTTTCAAATGAGATTAATTTTATTCAGTTGCAAATGAAAAAAAAAAAGTAGTTTGGTACAGCATTTTTATTGTAGCTCTGAGTGTATGTTGTGGTTATAGCAAAAAAATCACATTCAGCATAAACCCCCTACTATTAATTTATTTGTTGTCCACTGTATTCAAAATGTCTTTGTGATATTAAATTCGGCCTATTTATGATGTGAATTCAAGCACTGATCCAACCTTTGAGGTCAGCAGAAGTACTGTATAATTTCCTGTATCAGAACCTGTTGCATACTTTTATGTCTAATGTGAATGTATTTCACTGAAAAAATGGAAAATGACAGAGGTTTTTTCATGCTGATATCTTTGATTTTTGTGTCAGCCACTTCTTTATCAATTTGACCAAGAAATAACTATGGACTACCTAAAATAACACTTCTCTAAGACTTGCTGGAGTTTAGATTTTGTTTGGGGCTTCACAGAGAAGCTTGTTCAGTGGGGGTCTTTGACATAAGGAGCCACAAAGACAAAAAGAGAAAAACAAAAGATCTGGTCCTAAAATCTGAGAACCTTAAAACTGATTAATTTCTCTGTTAGCTGTTCCATTTCACTTCTCTCTGGGACACTCAATTAAATAAAAAATTGTGTTTATATATCTGTGTCTCATTTCTTTATAATAGGTTAGAGAAATTGAGTTAAGTTCAGTTTAAGACTTTACAGACAGATTTTTCACCAGTGTAATAAGGAGCATTTTAACTTCATGTCTTTCTTCTTTTTAGAATGCATTTGACCATTCTCTGACCTAAGAGAATCCTTGACTGGTCTTTATGCGTGTTCTTATAGGGCACACTATGCATGGCATATTTGAACAACTATTTCACACAAAAACATGGATTACAGACACATAAAATTTTTGTGAACTAGGCTGTAAAATTTCTGATGCAGTATTCTCTATCTAACTTGACAGCTGGTATCTGATCTGAAAATAGTGTATTTTTTCCTCAAATGCTAGTCATCCTGTTACTTTGCACTGCATAGATATGAACACATATATGGATAAGATATAGTCTGGAAAAAAATCTTCTAGAATAACAGTAATTGTATGCCATTTTGACATGAGCAGACCCTGAGTCCATGATGATCTGCTGTAAATGCATTTTCAGTGCTGTGTGTGCTTGATTGTCCCCTAGGTCAGAAACAAATATCCTGAGACTGATCTTGCAACCTTTATTCTATAAAACCGAGGAATAAATATTCCTGAGAGAGTCAATGTCAGATCTGGGAGCTGTAGTGTGCAGTGTCTGCTCTGCCTGCCTTGACAACAGGCCTGATGCAGCTGTGATTTGCATCCCTGTGCCAGCCCAAGCTTTAGTGCTGTGTTTTGAGGATTGAAGTGAGTAAGGAGGTTCAATTTTATGGGAGTCATAGCACCTGCCAATTACAGTGGATCTAGAGGGGAGACTGCATGGTAGTTTGTAACCCCTACCTGGAGAGGTGTTTTCCCAGAGCAGTGTTTTCCTGGAAGACTTCACAAGTACTCCATCTTTTTCAATTACAGTGGTAGAATGGAGACATGATGACAGACTGAATTAACATGGTGTTCACCAGCAATTTGTATAGTAGGGGAGTTGTCAGAGAAACAACACTAGCCCAATGCAGGATGCTGACTGTGGTTGCACTGAAGTGACAAGTAAAAGGTGATTTTCTTAAATATCTCCCTTACAGTTGGGCGCAGTGAGATGGAGACCAGCCTCAAAGGGAATTTGATTTGGATCATCATAATTAGTAATGCTGTTGTGCTGTCAGGGTACCCTTCATGTAAGTCATGGGCAGCAAACCAGTTATTACATTTTTCAATTTGTTTCCAGCAGTTTTTCTTCATAATTACACAATAGTTGACTCCTGAATGCAAGGGAACAGGCAATGTTATTTCTGGTGTGTTTTGAATTACAAAATGTCTGTTTGAATTACAGTGAAGGAATGTATGCGGTTGTTGCTGTAAAGAGTTGATTAAATAATGTTCTTGGGGATAAGAATAGTATGGGATTTTATAGTTCAAGAAAACAGTCGTATGAAAAGCCACTCCAGTAAAGAGTGGGGGAGGAGCAGAAAAATAAAAATAGCTTTCTGGCTCCTAAATATCATCCTCCATTATCTCCCATATAATGTGCCCCATGTCCTGCTTTCTTCTCTCCTCTCCCTTTCCTAGAAGAATAACTTGTTTCAGCTCTTTTTCTTTTTTTTCCCCTCAATTTTAGGATTGAGGGATTAGGGCTGTGCAACCTTATATTTACTCATTTCCTTGTTTTCCTACCAGCATGCCTCCCTGTAAGGCAAATCCCCCTTAACAAACCCTTCTGTGAAGCTTTGCCAGTGACTGCCAGCCTAAGAAAGAAGATGATGAAAATCTCCATTCCAATAATATGTGCAAACAAGCAAATAAAATCACTCAAGGCTGCTTTGAGATTGAACTCTTGAATCTACTTTATGCAAAATTTCCTGTTCAGTGTGTTTTGGAATGAATATCCCAGTTTGTCAGGGTAGGAACCATATTTTCTCTGTGCTATTCCTAAAGTAAACTGTATAAAATATATCCTCTTCTTGTAAAAGTTGGAAAATAGTGCGATAACTACCTGTATCTGTCTACATCTATCTCTCTGCCTGAAAGCCCAATAAATGTAACTGTTATCATACCTACTTCCTTGTTACAAATAAACTCTGACACTGAAAAATATCACTGCATGCTCTCACAGAACATCCTCAGCCTGTCTTCTAATCTGCAGGTTTCTAGGACAAGGAATTTTCTTATCCTATGAAAATTCATGAGGGCAAGTGTTTTTCCAAGCTCATTAGGGACAAAAGAATGAAGAATATTCAATGTTTCTGGGCAATGAAAACAAAGGAAACCCCACCCTATCCGGTCATATGAATGAAAGAGTTTTCCCTTGTACTTAAAAATAATAATTTGTATTTATATATTTTTTTTTCTGCAATGAGTTTTCTAAAGAGAGAATTAAAGTTTGCTACTTACCAAGAAAAAAATCTTTATAAATTCAGATGGGATATTTTGACAATTTCAAACATCTCCTTTTCACCAAGCAGAAAATTGGATACTGAGGAGTCTTTCTCAGGAGATACTACTTTCAAAAAAAGAACAATTCTCATATTGTAAAAGTACTGAAGGATTCCTCCTCTGGCACGCAGCCCCTCCTAGGCTTAGCAGTCCTCCCATTCACCTGAGAAGGATATCTGTCCTATCTCGCTGGTGCTTTTCATGGAGCAGTCTAGAGGAAGGTGACCTCCTTGGTGGATGAGGGAAAGCCTGGACATATACATGGACTTCAGTAAAGCTTTGACACTGTTTCCCATTGCATTCTCCTGCATAAACTGGATGCTCATGTGTTGGAAGGGTGCACTTTTTGTTGGGTAAAAAACTGGCTGGATGGCCAGGCCCAGAGTGTGGTGGTGAATGGATTTAAATCCAGATGCTGGCTGCTGTTTCCCAGGATTCACTGTTGGGGCCAGTTCTGTTTAATATTTCTGTTGATGGTCTGGACAAGGGGATCGAGGGCATCTTCTTCCGGTTCACAGACACCACCAAGCTGGGTGAGAGTGCTGATCTTCTGACAGGCAGGAAAGCTCTGCAGAGGGACCTGGACAGGCTGGATCAATGGGTTGAAGCCAACTGCTGGGTCCTGCACTTGGGTCACAACAACCCAATGCAATGCGACAGGCTGGGGGAAGAGTGTGTTCTTTGGTTCTTCCATTTGGTAGCAGAATTAGGTCAAGCAGTTTCAGTGATGGCTCATAGGCTCCCATTTGCCAATGTCCTCAAAGAGGTTTTGCAAACTCTGTATTTTTTCAGACACAAAGTGGCTCAGGAAAGATACCTTAACTCTTGATCACTCTTCTTGTGTGCTTATTCATTTGCTCAAAACAATCAGGATCTGTGTCCACAGGGAAGTGCTCAGAAAGGACCAGGGACCTGATTAGTCCAAGTGCTTCACATTCTCATTCAGACACCATGCAAAGAGAAACAAACCTGAAATATCCTGTTTCAAGGCTAACTCTCAGGTCTTTATAGTCTGCCTCTGGACTATTCTAGAAAAAGCACAGTTATAAACTTTTCAAAAATGCCCATTCAACAAAGATGAATTTTCAGAATTTTTTCAGAATTTCTGTATTCTGGGACTTGTTTCAATTGTAATTGTGGTTCACAGATCTTCCAAGAGGTCCATTCTGAGTAAAATCTGAGTCAACTACCAAAACTCTGGGCAAAGTGCTGAGCCTGTAGAATGTATTTACTCTGCTATCTGTGTACTCATCTGTTTGCAGTCTTCTCTTACTAAACACACTGTCTCTATGAGACAATTAGTTGAACAGAACATTGATAATTAAATTTCTCATTGAATCTGTCCTGGATTTTAATTTGTTTTTGAAGATTTGCACTGAAACCCTATTTTTAACAAAAGTAAATGCAGAGAAACACAGTGAAATATCCAGTGATTTATTTTAGCATAAATAGGCATGTATGCTATCATTACTGGCTTTTGAGATATTTCCAGCTAAATTAAAATAATGAATGAATGCTTGCTTTGATTAAGTGTCTGGCTTATGAGGTTTCACACAGAAGCAGACTTTATTACACTGTTAACAGCAAATGTTGATGGCACCCTTATCCATTAATGCAGTTAGTAGACCTTCAGGTTTGTTGTGTACCTGGTGACTTCTAGGAAAGTCATTAAAAAGTCATAATATCCTTAAGCGTGTACCACATACTGTATGAATTGGAGCATAGTTCTTGAGGTCTAATATATATTTTTCTTATCTTGAAAAATTGTGTTGCTGTAACAAGTTGCTCTTTATTCATTCATTTATATTATAGCAGTACCTAAATTATGGGTACTGCTTTGATAGACCTACCCAATAAAATACAGTACTTGCCAGAAAGTTTGCAATTGCAGTAAACCATGTACAGGAGAAAGGAAAATTACAGTAAAAAATGGCATTGTCTTGTATTTTTTGGTAGGGAACTGAGGTATAGCCATCTCTCTAGCAAAGTATTTAAATTCAGGCTGAAACAGTAAATACTTAAATAATTCTTGAGATCTTAAATTTGTCTGTATAGGGAAATAGACTTGCATAAAACAAGATCGTGCTGGACTTTGGATTCTGAGAGTTATAAACATTTCTCAGTTAATGCAGCATTAAAACATAGTATTGCTTATGACTGAATCTGTTTATGCAGCCCTCATCTTGGCACTGAGCAAGTTACCAGAAATTGACTTCGCAAATGTAATGTTCTTTTAATAAGCTTCTCACATGTAATCTAATACTGAAATAAAATTTGAAAAAAAAAAGTTAATGCTGGAAATACAGTCTTTATAATTGGTTAACTTTTCCTTCATTTACTTAACAAGACTTTTACTCATTTATATTAAAAAGCTGCATCATAGTAGAAGACTTCATATGAAATCTGAACCCCAAGTGAAACTAAGAGGTTTTCCCCCACTGGGAAACAGAGACCAGGCTTCCCACAACAGAGTGTGAGATTCAAGAAAGACATGAAGGTATCAAAATCNTTATGTTTTAAAGACTCATTCCCTAGAAGTTTCATAAAATGAGAAACTTTGATTCTTAATGTCTGAATTTTAATTGTAAAGCTCATCTTTTGAGTCTAAACTCATAGATAAAATGGATAAATACATTTAAAATATTTTTAAATTTTGTGATAATTAATTGCAGTAGACTTTAATATTGATTGCTCCAAACTCTCCATGTAACTCTTCTTGTTCTATATGCTGCTTCATAACTGCAGTTCCAGTCATATAAATAACACTAGTTATGCATAGTTAGTTATGTACATTTCTAATTTTTAGATGTCACTTTCTATGACAGAGTAAACTCATACTACGTTTACCAACAGGGGGAAGCAACACAAGCCATTACTTATTTAAGAAACTCACTTAGTTATCTTCCCCATCAAAATATTCTGAGCTCTCTTTTTCTTCTAATGTGATATTATGATGCATATTCCTGTGGATCAGGCCAGACAAAGATGTACAGCCACTGGCTTCCTCACCCCAGTGAACAGAAGGAATCCTTGAAGTCAGGCCAACACAGTGCCAAAACCATTTTGTAGGAATAATAACTGCACAAAATAATATGTAACAATACCTAAGATGTAAGAACTGAAGATTTAAGGTCTCCTAAGAGACCAGTGAGTGGGATGGTAGAGAAGGAGTCAATCTATCTGAGATCAAGCCTCTCTTTTCCTATAATATGCAAACAGGATTTCAAACTCATTTAGAGATACAAATAGACAGATTTTTTGCTTAAAGCTTTTCTGGCTGTGCATACCCCTACCTGACTTGTGAGATCTTACTTAGTTCTGTTGGAAAAACAGTTCTGGTTTTATCAGATTGGGTGTTACTGGCTTCAGTACTCCTTCTTCCAGGGTCTGAGTGCTTTCTTTCTGTAAATGGAACAATGGATAATATTTAGAAAAATTCTGCAAAGTAGAATTTTCAGAAACTGTTCATCTGGACAGGACTTTATGTACATACTTCTGTGGAAAAAAAAAAGAGATGGAAAAAGAGAGCACTGAGTGGTTTTCATCTTGGTACTGAGTGACTTAGAAATGACAAAAACAATAATAAACAAATTGGGAAGGCAGAAAAAGGCCCTTCTTGAACCCATGGAGAGGATTTGGCTAACTGGGAAAGTCTAAGGCTTTAGAATTGAATAAAGTAAAATAAAAGTAAGAGCCCATAAAATGAAGTTCCTCTTTCTTGCTCTTCATTTTTGAATATGCTGGTTTAAAGCTTCTACTGTCTTAAACTGGCAAACTAGATTGTGAGGTCACAGCGTGGAGACATAGTGACTTGGGAAGAGGATATAGCATTTTACATTAAATCCTGGGTGCTGTGGAACATTGCTGTAGAAGCTGCAATATTTAGACTAGATAACTTTTAGATGTCTCTTCCATAGCAAAGTATTCTATGATTCTATGCTATTTTTGAGGTGAAGCTTCTCCATACTTCACCCCACTTAGTGTCTGATAAACTGCTTCCCTCTTCCTTGCCTGAGTGGGATACTATCTCACAAACTCTGAGTTATGCTTTTCCGGAATAACTTTTCAGCTCCAAGAAGTTATTTTATTTTGTTGTGAAAGAAAAATATTTCTAAATATCATTTTCCTTTGAAAGGGGAGCTTATCTCCAACACTGAGATTTGGAAAAGCATTTAAAGAAACATGTATTTCTTGTCAAGCTCAATTTTCGTCTCTTTTAAATGTATTCTTCTTGTTCCCCTGTTCTTCCACATATTTTGATACATAAATAACACCCTATTGTAATTCTATTTATCTGACTCTTCTGTTTACCTCCTGCTGCACATAGAAATCTTAGAAAAAGCCTATGGAATGGAATAGAGCTTTATCTCTATACCATATTAGGTAGAATAAACAGGGAGAATTGGAAAGAGATCAGCAACAAATACGAAAAGAGAGGGAGAGTTAAACATGTCACTTAAATGGAACTTTTACTCTCCAGTGCCTTAATGAAGAGGTCCTTTAAGTGCACTATTTTAATTTATGAGAAGAAAATAGCTTTAAATCTGAAATCAGGTAGTTCTACCTTCAAGCAAATGGCATGGAAGTGTTTACAAGATCATTAGCAGTTTTGAAGACAGCTGATCCTTCTCCAGGTCAGAAAATTTAAGATCATTGTGAGTGAAGTCTTAATCACAGTTTAAGAAACAGCTTACATTAAAAAGTATGCATGACAAAGGAGCAGATTGCAAGAAGAGAAGGATGCCATGACCATGATAAAGAGAGACTTGGTTAAGGAGATATGACTTACTTGCAAATTGTTTGCATATGATATTCTTGGAAACGTTTGTTGGTAATCAAAGCTCCTTTGATGAACAACTGCTTTTTAGCCTTACTCTCTTATTTTGCAGTGTTTTGCTCTTTAGGTGGTATTTTAACTTCTCTTCTGTGTCTATAGAGTGTCTAGGACTTTAGGTTATGAAAAAATCTGGATGTAAATATATACCAAAGTGCTTCCTCAATAACAGTTCTTACCCAGAGTGCAGACAGCCAAAAAAATAAAAACAAAACAAAACAAAACAAAAAGAGAGAAACAACCATCCCAAACTAACCTCCGATCTGAAGAAAGATCAACACCTTTAAAATGACAGTTTAAGTCTGAGGTGGGCTGGATTGCTTTCTGGATGTATCCGTCTCAATCCATTTTTTCTAGTGATGGTCCAATGGTAGGAAAATACCAATTTGAGTGCTTCAGTGTGTACAGTTCAATTGGATGAGAACAGACCTTTGAGTGTCTCAGAGGCAGAAGAAATATTCTGAATCATTTCAGAAATGTTTGTCTTCCAGAGAGAGCTGGGAACAAGCAACAGTCACAGCAATTTGCATCCCTGTAATTCAAAGGTTGCATGGCCAACTGATTAGTGCTACAGTATTTCTGTAGTGTGTGCTATGTTGCAAATTGCTATCAGAAAGGCTCACACCCATTTTTTTTCTCTTTCTTCTCATTTCTCTTTCATCTCATCTGCTATTCCTTTTGTCCTTTTTGTCAGTGTAACTGCTCGTAAGCTTGTTATGGAAACTAAGCCAAGATGACTGCCCAGTCAGCTGTGAATCCTAGTTAGAAAGTATTGAAGTGCTCACTTTTCCCTACAGAAGCATCCAGGATAAGAACACAAGATGTCATAGACATACCAAATTGCTGAGATAGAGCAAAGGCTATATATGATCACTGAAAATTGCTCCCTAGATGCCCTTGGCATGCTTACTTCCATGGTCTACTCATCCACAGCACAAGTAATCTCCAAATATATGTATAGCAACAACAGGAAAAACAGCCACTGAAATAAATTCAAATGTGATTCATGCGGTTCTACTAAAAAGCTGATTGCCCTGTCCTGTATGATATCCATTTGTTCTTTCTTTGTTGTTTTATATCATTTGAAAAGAAAGTAATTGAAACTTTGCAATATGTACGTCCTCCTAGGTAGACAATAAGCAAAAACACCGCAACAAAAGCCTGCTAAGAGAAAGTTTTGTATTCTAATAGCAGCAAGGTATTTATTGACAACATTGGAGGCAAGCCAGTTCATACTGGGAAAAAACCTGCCTAACTTGTTTGTGTAAAATAAGCCATTTATAGCCTTAAGTTCATAGTTAATACCTTCTAATTTCCATGTTAGTGGCTAGGCAAAATCTTGGGTGGAGCTTTTCTTTTGGCTTCGATTTTGAGTGGTGGTCTTCTGACTTCATCCCTCGGGGTGGTCTTGAAGCATCTTCATCACTGTTGGACTTCTGCCTTTTCTTTGTTCAGTGACATGACCTGTCAAACTTGTAAAACCTTGGCTCCAACTCTCCAAAATCTTGGATCTTTACCATTTCATCCTATTGAAATGTCTAGCTTATTGTAATGTATGACTTCTAACTCATGGTACACTCATATCTATAATTACTGGACAATTTGTCCTAGAAAAAAGTGGCTCTAGCACTTTATGCTGTTTAGTGGCCTTGCAGTGCAAACAACACTTTGAAAAGCAGTATTAGAAAATTCCACAAAACTAGGGGTTTTTTGGTCTCTTTTCTCTTTTAGTAGCCTTTGATAATGAAACACCAAACCATAACAAAGTTTTCATGCTACGTAAAAGACTTTTAAGAGATATATTAATTGCAAAACTGATAATGGAAAATTTAAAACCTTCTTATAAAATTGCACAGCAAGCAGTTTTAATAATTTGAGGTCTCTTAAAAGAACAGTTCAGCTAAATCTGTTTGAATTTAGGATTTGGAATTTTAACATTACAAAAAAGTGCATATTGCGTAACTGAGAGGTCTGATCAAGGATTCAGGGATTTTAGGATCCCGGAAAGAAACAGACTGAATTTAATCCTAATGCAGAGGACTTTCTGGGGGATGTACATTAAATGAATTTCCTTATCTCTGATAGAAAGACGAAGGGAAAGAAAATCCAGAAACCTTAACAAGTAAAGACAAAGTGTGTAGAAAATACGCTGTCAACTAGCAGTGCTAGGCATGATTTTGTGGAGACTACTGGATAGAAAGCATGGAAAGTTTCTATAAGTTGGAAGAAGAAATTTGAGCTAGCATCCCTGAAAATTAAATACCATGCCCATTTAAATCTAAAGGAGAATGAGAGGCAGACTAAGCTGCAATAGTTTCCTTGAGCTCTTTCTTACTGTTGCATGGTTTAATATCCTCCAGAATGTTATTCAGGGTATATCCACATGAGAGCAAGGGAAATAATAGTCACTTGGAAAAGTGGCAAGATAAAATGCATAAAACAGAAAATTGCTCTAAAATGTTCCTCAGAAAATGATTTTTAATATCAAAAGACATTTTCAATCTATATTTTAATTCATATTTCTCCTATATCTTGGGCAATTCGAATGAAAGCTTTAAGGCTTGCACATCTGTTTTAAAAATCATCCAAATATTGTTGAGAGGAAAATTCTCTCAAGTGCAGAAGGTCATCACAAGGTCTTTCTATCATTCACACCAACATCTGCCTTTCATGTTTTAAGTGGTGAGGGAAAAGACAGGTAGGAAGAAGAATTTCATTGAGAAAAATGATAGCAAAGCATCTACTAAGGCTTTGAAACACATTGCATCATATTGGTTCCTTGTTTCTAAATGTCCTTGGTTTGCATATTTTTCCAAAGAAATTATGATAGGTGACATCAGTGATGCTTTGCTCAGTCATGCTGTGCTAAAAATCAACTGAGAACTTCACCTATAGCATTTTAGGATTCCTATTTCTACTTGGTTGTGATTTTTTCCCCCTAATGTTCCTAATGAGATCGCACACAATGGCAACAATTAATTAATCTTTAAATTAAAGGGCAATAAGTGGTTCCATATATCAGCATTTTGTGGGACAAGAAGCATCAGGTGTAATTAAAAGAAGGGACAGTGGACAGGTGGGAACTTTAATTACAGATGAAATTCTCTCTAAAAAGAAATTCCATTATAAGCTCTTTAGCAACACTATCTTACTTAGTTACTGCCACTCAGGTTTTGTCACACACCCACCCACAAGCAGATGTGTCCTGCATTTAGACAGAGGAAGTTATTGGCACACAGCCAGAATATTAAAATGCCTCAAGGTGTATCAGTTGTCAGCATGGGGACCAAGACCAAGGGATCACTTACTACCCTGGACAAAACAGCATCTCTCCTTCACCGAGTTATATGGGTGGACGATATTCTGCAAAACAACATCAGCATTTCTGTTGGGCTGTCACAGGCAAGGACGGAGTCTCCCACAGTATCAGCATCTCAGAGGAGCCTGCAGACTTGATAATTTGTATCATCATTTTGATGTGAATACACCTCTTTTTCAGCACTTTATGTTATTTTTTCAGGCACCTACATTTTCTCTGAAGAAGGGAACTGCTTCTTGAGACTCAGTGCTTCCCATTATTTCCCTTTAAAGAGAAGCTGGGAGTTATAATCCCATACTCTATAGTACAATTCCATTCAAAAGAAGCAATGGTTCAGACACCCAGCAAAAGGAATTGTTTCATCTCTACTCCTAAACTGACAGTCAGCACCAAAGCCCGAGAGACAAGGGCAGATAGTCAGCCGATTTCCTGGCAGGCAGGTCATTCTTGAGAAATCTCCTGCAACTTCTTTTTTAGGTGTTCAGTCCCAGTTACTATTTGTGCACCCAGAAACTCTTAAAGTTTACCTAATGTCTCTGGATTTTCAATTAAGTGCACAAATTGAAGTTGCAAAACTGTAATTCCTGTTTCTATGTTTAAATTTCCATCTGTTTATTCATGTTAGTGCAATTCATGTGTTGCCTGGAAAACCAGCAAAAAGCCTCCTCAACTGTTTAAAATCTCCAGGGACAACCCTTACAAGAGGCTGTCTATAGAATGATAGGCAGTATGTGCTGAATGCCACATCAGAAAGCAGAGACATGCTTAAAGTCTGTAATTATTGTTCATTACAATTAGTGGAAATTTTATGTATATTCCAAACAGAAGATGTGAGAATCTCTGATATAATACCAATGCATATGAAATTTAACTTTAAAAACTAGGCAAGTCTCAAGCATATGTCTTTCCAGATGATTTTTTTTTCTTTCATTCTTTCTTTATTTCCTTTGAACTGCAAAATTGGCTGATGGATGATAACCAGAATTTGCACGTAGCATTTGATACAAATAAGAATTGAGAATGTAGTAAATCTGGAAAAGAAAGACTGTTCTGAGACCTGAAAAGTTACCAAAAAAACAATAAACATGAAGTAATGATAAATGGAATGCGCTGAGTTGGAGAAGGTCTAGTGAAGCACAAGCAGGATTGATGGTCATTGGAAGTTATTTATGATTTTTGTTAAGTCATTAGTAGTCAGGTCTATTAGTGAAATTCAGAGAGTGAAAGAAGCTTTAAATAACTCAGGGCCCAAGGAGAAATAAATGAAAAGTACTGTGTTTTGTAAATGTATAAACAAAAGACACAAAATAAAAAAAAAATGCATAATGTACAATAATATTTGGCAGATATAATGCAAGGATGTTCATTTGATGATAGATTAAAACCTGGAAAGTAATAATGGTGCAAGAAACACATGGGATTAACTGTGGACAGGAAAGTATTCATCAATTTGCAAACTGTAACAGCTGCCAGAAAAAGGGCAGTGCAATTTTAGGCTGCATGCACAAAGACTTCATATGGTGCAGGAGGCAAGTAACAGTATCTCTGCAGCTCCTATGTCATCCCAGTTAGACTGCTGCATGGTGATGTGAGGGGTTGTTTGGCTGCATATTATCAAAAAAGGTACCATGAATCTGGAAAGAGCTTTGAAGAACAGCAGCAGAAATGCTGAGTTGGCTGGAGGGATCGGTACCCTTGGGAAGAAAAGCTTAAAGAGATGCCACCATCCTGAAAACTGCTTCATTTCAAATAAAGAAGTAAAGTAGCAAGGCCTTCTTGTTCTCTTCCTTGGCTCCCACTCCCATTCAGATTCTTTTATTTTTCCTTTGAATTTCATGGGGTTTGTTTCTGTAGAATTTATATGTAGTATGAAGAAGAATATAAAGCAAAAGGACATTCAGGCAAAAGTTTCTGTTAAGCTGATGGTATCGTTGCGTACATATAGTCCCATTAAATCATAAATAAAAATGAAAATGGAACTATTTGTATTCGATCTTTATCACCAAGACTTAAAGCCAAATTATTTAGTTTCAAGAAAGCATAATGAAGAGTAATGATGTGAAATTGAAAAAGGAAATTATATTTGAATACCAAGATTCCATTCTTACTGCACAATTTTTTTTATTTAAAAATAATTTCTCCACACTCAGAATCTGACAAAACTGAACTGAAGAAATTACACCAAATGTACTGCTAGGATTAGACCTGTGGTCTCAACAGAGTTACTAGGTCTTAAAACATCTCTGAGTTTTTCTGGTATTATGTAATCTCAGATGCTGCATATCGTTTGTACTTCTTGGAGATGAGACTTCGTTCTCCTCCGCTCTCAGCCATATATACAAGCTGTATTCAAGTTTCACAAGTACAGCAAAAAAAAGTTTACCAAGCAACATAGCAAATGTAAGCATATGTTATCCATTAAGTGTAATGAGGTCTATACATTTAAATCCTAATTTGGTTTCGGATAGACAGATACCTACTAATTTATTTTTTCCCCAAGCATAGGTAACAATTTGAAAATATCTAGTTTATCAAAATTATAAGCAGCAAAGGAATGTGTTATCACTAGCACTTAGCAGTTCTATTAACAAACTAAATGTTTGACTTTTTTTCATTGCTTTTCCTTTATTTTACTCTACTTTCAAAAAAGATAACCAAGGCCTAGGAGTGACTGGTAACTGTGGATTACAGTTGTATGAAACACTAAAGAAAAGCTTTAGGACCTGTTAACAGCTTTCTAAAAGGGAAAAGTATCCATTTTCATTGAGGAAACACAATATGTACATTTGCCTCTATATATTATGGGATGAGAAGAGCCAGGTCCAAATTATGAAGGAGCTGTGCTCCTTGACACAACAGATTTGGGGGAGCAGCATAACTCAAACTGGTGACACCAGTCACCAGTCTCTTGGTATTGTGGCAACAGTCTCCCACGTTGGTTCTCAAATCCACATTAACACCTCAAAGAAGCGCATGATCATTCATGTTCTTTCTGCATTTTTGCCTCATTCCCCACCTGTTTAACCACAATATTTTAGAAGTCTCTCCCTTTCTCTTGAGTTTTATTCTCTCCTGAAGGTCTCAGTGCCGAGCAAATATACGAAGCAGCTGGCTAAACTGGATGGTAGGAAAAGCTACAGTTCTAGCAACTCTTTCAGTTCTGTATCTACATTTGAGGTACCTTAAATGAAGAACAATAATCCTTGTAGTCATTATTCAGATTTTAAAATGTGTTTATTTCTCAGAATATGTCCATAATTATTTTTTAAGATGGATAGTGACTTTTGCTAAGCTTAGGGAAAAAAATATTAGGAAAAATAAAAAAGCACATTTAACTATTTCCTTTTCAGGCAACTCTGTAAAATCCTATTAAAATTAAATTGCTCCCTAAATAGTTTTTTTTTCAGATTGAGAAAGTCAGCCTTTAAAACTATAAAAAGTATTTGTTTCTGTCTCAGAGGCAAAATTCAATGCTTCCTTTACTAATCAATGCTTTCTGATATCTCTATGGCATTGGAGGTGACATTATAAAGATGTTGTTTATTCTCTGTCTTCATATATACACTTCAAACATACTGTATTAAAATAATGTATGCACACAACAGTGTTTGTATATGTACACATTAATTTCTATAAAAATATGCAAATCTTATCTTACTTTTTTATGCTATCTCATGTCTATGGTAGAGGTTCAGTAAATAAAGTATTCTTTAATCTGCATTGACTGCTTCTTTGAGGTCAAGTAAATTAATCTTCCTACATTATTGAAATCATTAACATGATTTTTTTAGCTAACTTTCTACTGACCTTATGAAGTATTTCCTGATTGCTCCTTGTTTTGCTCAGCTCAGGTAAAAGGTGTTGGCAGCATGGTGTCAAGAATAAACTTTAAAAGGACTCTCTAAAAGTAATGCTTGGAAGGTATTCATTTGACCTTCAGTGACAGAGCTTATGCCTTGCAAATTGATTAATACAGATACAATATCAAATCATTTTTCATACAATTTTTTAATGTTTGTTAAATGCTGGAGCAGTATGTAAACAGAGTATTTGGCATTTTTATTAGGCTGCGGAACTCAGTCATTTCCTTTGCAACAACATCTCATAAACTATTTTGACAGTCTAATAAACTATAAAAAGCTGTGGTAAAAACTGGCTCTGAATGTTATAACCGTACAAAATGGAAAGAGCAAGAGAAAACATCTATCACTGAGATTATTATCACTGTTGCCATGGCAACCTGGTGCAATGGCAATATCTCCATGGTTCTGCTGTTTGTTATCATCTTTCTTGATTTTACATCATTGAAATTGTAGTAATTACACTCTGCCTGATGAAAAATGCATGCTGTCATGGCAACTAAGTCAAATATTCTTAATCATTTCACCTCTTCAATCTAAAATGTAATTGTTTGTCAGTAAAATAGGTTATACAGAAGGCTTCTATGGACTTATGATTGCTTTAAGTGTTTTGCAAAAATTGTGCTTTTAGGCTCAAGACCCTTAGCTAAACTAATAGTCTACAATGGTAAACAATGACTCATTAGGGAAAATAATCAGTTCTTATTAATTGTAGAGTAACTGTTCTAATTTAATAGAATAATGAAATAAAAAACATATTACTTGAAATCAAATGTACCAGAGAACATTGACAATATTGCTAGAATCTTGAAGTAAATTGATTGTGATTCAGATTCTATAGTCATTTCATTTGAACCCACTCCCCACTTCCATATCATGAGGATACACCTAAAATTTAAGATATTTTTATTTTGTAATACGTGTTGACTGCTCCCTCACCTCCAAAAATACTTTTCTTTTTAAATTCAAGGCTGAAGATTTAAAACACTGTAGACAATCCAAGGGAAAATAGTAATAAACACATCAAAATTTTGAGCATTATTTTAAAATTCAAATCTCTTTCTTTCCCCTCTGGTCATTTACTGTGCATCTTTTCAGACTGACTATAAACCAAATTTTCAAAGGGATCTCTCTCTCCAGCCTGATAATTGGGCTAGCTGTTCTGGTTCTGCAATGCATTGGGAACGTTATCTTACAAGGAGCCAAGTGCAGGTACAAACGATGAAATTCATAAGTTTAATTTCCCAGACCACACTTTCATCTCCCAGAAAGCCTTTTGCCATTCTATCATTTAAACTGTAGTCCAATTGTTACTGCACTAAAGTATTGCAATTAATTGCAGGCTTAGACTTGCTGAGGACTTTTTTTTTTTTAAATCTGACATCTTTGCTTAATTTTTAGTACTTCTGATAAACTCATTCTTGCCACTTTGCAGTGAACTGTATTCTGCTGATACTTACTTATCACCTGGTTTGAGCACACACTCTGCTTTGTGGGTTTTTTTTCGAGTCTTTCACTACTGTTCATGCACAAGCAGATGGTTCTAGTTAAGCTGAGGCACGGCGTCAAAGTTTCTGCTTCAAGCACAATTGCTTGTCCTATTGATATTTTGTATACATTGAGACTTTTTGCCATCTGGGGAACATGGAAGAACACTTCCTTAACACTCTGAATCAATTAGGGATTTGTTTGGTTTTCTTTTGTGCTGCCAATAATAGTGTGCATCCAAGTGCCTAGCCCTGACTTATTTCTTCTTCAGTAAGTTCTTAATTTAAATACTTCACAAATATTAATGAACTCTTCAGAACACTTCTGTGAGAGAAGGACATATCACTTATAGGTTACCAAGACATAGGGAAATAAAGAGCTTTATTAATGGCCACAAGAGGTTATGAGATACCCTACAATCAAACACAGAGGTTCATTGACATCTTACCTAAAAGATCCTTCTTGTTTGAAGGACAAATCATGAACTATTCACCTAAACAACATTCTCACTGGAATGACTGGTACCTTGTCTTTTACATGAATCCTCTTGTAACTCCATGGAATTAAGGGAATTTTAGGGAAACTATGTTAAAATGACATGCCCACTGGGAATGTGCTGAACCACAGTCAATTGTTCTCCTGTAGGGAGCATGATTTCTCCCACAAAGTTACTCAAGTTGTGCCACAACTCAAGCTGTGTAGGAAATTTGTCCTTTTGTGAAAAACAATCTGTTGCTTTTAATTTAGCTGCTCCTTTCTCCCGAAGAAATGAAAAGCTACATATGTCCAATTTCCCCATGAGGGAACCATGCTGTCAAGCCCCATTACCATAGGGAAAAGAAATCAAAAAAAAAAAAAACCAACACCAAAAAAACAACCAAAAAAAACCCAACAAAAAAAATTTGAAAAATAGCGACTAAATAAAAGAGGAATTCTCCCACTATATAAATAACTTCAGCAATTTGGATTTGTCCACCAAATGCAAATATCAAACCTTAAAGCACAATGGCCACAGGGTACTCAGTCAAAGAAACAGTAAAAATGGGTCAGAGCCCACAGAGATAAAGTACGGCTCAGCCTTCATCCTGCACCAGATTTCTGCCCCTGTTTAACTTACTGTCTTATGAGTCATAGAGACAAAGTAAGAGGGAAAAATTCATAATGATTTTCAACTCCAATGTCTATTTTCTTTTTCTCTCTTGACCATCCTAAAGTTACTATCCCAGACTTGGATAAGGTTCTGTCATTTTTTCTGTATTTAAATTTCTGCATCAACTTTCTCAGTGGAACCTCTTCGCATTTATTGCCAGTGGTAAGTTATGGATGTTTTTCTTCCATTTTCAGGAACCCTAAAGTGTTCCCATTTCTTAATGTCACTGGGGTTTTCAAATGCCCCCAGACAGGCATCTTTCCATTGACTTTAATGAATTTTACATCAGGCTGTAATGCCCTTTGTTCTAAATTTTCTTTAACTAGGTTAAAGAAAGGCTGCACCTTAGACATCATCTGCTCTATCTGGTGTCCTGTGATGTGTTTCAGCTCCTTAGCTCACCAACTGTGCCATTGGCATCAGCAGTGTGAATCTGCTACATCTTTCATTAGGGATACTCAGTGAGTATCTTTCCCACCCACACCACAGCCTGGCTGTGGTCTCCTGCTCTGGACACTGCCTGTCATGTTCTGCAAACGCAAAAACTTCACATACTCTTACCTGTGACCTTAGATCAGTTTGGGCCCCGTGGACAGGAAATTCCAGTCCCAGGTGAACATGCACTCGCTGCTAGCAGAAATTTAGCCAGAATGAATAAAATGGATTAATTAATTAATTAGTACTGCATATCTGCCTTCTCTTGCCTCCTCTACTGTTATGTATAGTTTATCCTAAACAACTTACCATGACTGTTTGCATAAAAGAAGATGTGGTCTCTGTGCAGAAGAATTTGATACTCTCATTTTAAGTTTGACCTGGGCTGTATGCAGGACCAAGACAGTAGTCCCGTCTCTGTGTCATAGACCCTATATTACTAACAGATAATGGATTTTTGTTTGCTGACAAGGGAGAGGTTTTTACTGTGGCAACAAAAAGGTCATCTTTTCCCATTGAGTGCAACAAAACAGTGTTTGTGAAATTTTGGTGGGGGTTAAGAATTTCCTTATGGTTTTTGAGATTGGAAAATCTCTGTGAAGTTTACTGTGCACAACACAAACAAGAATGTAATATTGATAGCATAGACAAGCTACAGAGTTCCACATAAGGTCATTTGGTAGGTGACTTTGGCAGCTATCTGTTAAGAATGCTCTTTTATAATTACTCAGGAATACATTCTGTGCTCTAAATAGCATCCTCTGTGTAAATCTGTCAAGCAATAAAATTTGTCACTTGCTTTCCTGAAGACAAGAGGCAAGGAGTTAAGATTTTCTTCCACAACGAAAATTACTGTTATAAAGCAGATGCACTCTGGCTTCTCATTTTCCATCCCACCTTTTAGTGAATGTATGTGTCATTACACATACAAAACAAACAAACAAATAAATAAATAAATTGGAAAATACTTTCATAACTTGAAAACGTTTTATCAGATATCTTGAGGTGTTTTTGATTAACAGAGCAATGTAACTGCTCAACCTGCGATAAGTAAATATGTGCTAAATGAGGGCAGAGAACTTAAAAAAAATGTAGACAAGAAACTAACTATGTCTCTGTATTTTTGGTACTTATGGAACCAGACATTCGGTAAGGCAATCTCCTGCAATGTATTGATGAATTTTTACTGCCCCTACTTTTCCCCTGCAATTTTGGTAAATATTATTTCTTATGTTCCTTTCACTCTTACTGATTCTTGGTGTTTTATTTGTATTTATACTCAGAATCAATAAAACAAATGTAGAAATGGCTAGATTTTTTTGCCACAGAACATCTTTGTTGTTATTAAGAAGCTGCACAGGCCAATGACAATAATTGTTTGTTAACAATATATGTTATGCTACAAAATCTCATATTGGAACTGGAAAATATCCAGATTATAGACAGCCTGTTTAAAAAGGGGTCTAGAAAAATTAAATAATTCTTTGTGATCTTAGAAAGAAATATTAAATATTTCCCCAAATCCTCAAGGCAGAAATACTATTAATGTGTAGAAATATAGGAAAGAATTTACATGTCATTTTTATCTCAGTAGATCTTTCATTTCATAATGAGACCTGAGATGTGAATTTCTATTCCTTCTTTCAAAACTTTCCCATAGTAGCCTTAAGGCTGGGTCTAATAATTCTTTTAATAAAAGTGTGCTCTGTAATGTGAATCCAGAACATAAACTTAGTGAAAGGTGCCTGGAGACATCCATCAATTCTAACTTCAGACAATGTAATGCTATCTTATTTAAAGATCTTCAGAATCAGCCTGGTGGATTGGGACAAAAAACAATGTTTCACTGAAGTGGTGACAAATTTGCTGTGTTGGGACTGGTTCTGGAAAAGAGTATCCAATTCATCATGGGGATTTTGCAGTGAAGGGTGTCAGTATACTCTGCTGAGTGACTACATATGGCAATTTACAGGTAGAATTTGACATATGCATTTTAATTGCAAAATAAAGTGAAGTTCATATCAACAGTAGATCCCTTCAAATTAAGAAAATCGGAGCCAATTTGTGCTAGTCCCACTTAACAATATCTGTAAGGCAACAGAAAACTTCAAGTGCAAAGTCTCAAATTGTGAATGTGTTGGAGGTCTTTTTGGTGCTAAGCAACAAGACTGGAATTACTACAGGACTTTTTTAGTGTGAACGGAACCTTCCTTGAAGAAGGTTACACAAAGACTTGAGACTCCTGCAGCACTGTTGTACTAAGTGCTTTAATTGATTGGATATGCTTCCTGTCTCTTCTTTCTGTAATTTCAGAAGCCACCTGAAGGAACTTGGTTACTTAACAATAATGGTGACGCTTCAAGAATTGGATGACTAGGTAGGCACAGGTGGTGGTTTTCTATGAGATGGTGTTCTAGTTCAGCAAGCTGGGACCAGTTTATCACTGTGTGGGTGTGACCAAAGCTGTGTATTCTAAAACACTCTGTGCCATTTCCCATGAACTGTTAACAAGGGACCATTTGCAGCAGCTGCCCAGGGCACATCCAACCCCTCAGGAAGTGAGCTGGGTGTGAAAGAAGCCTGTGAGATAAGAGCTGTGATAACTCCCTTCCAGGAAGTCCTTAGCACCTCCACATCCAGCCTGAGGGGTCATGTCTGCTAATGGGCCATCAACAATTCCAAAAATACCCCGTGACTCGCAGAGTTAGATCACCCACTGTGTAACTCTCCGCCCTGGGGAGGTACTGAGTGTTCGCACCTGAACTAGAGGGTATATAATCTTGGGGGTTTTGGAACTTCAAAAAACCATTCAGCAGATCCAGTGGAGGTTCAGAATCTTGACAGGAGGAGACCACCACTCTCAACCTGACTGTGGCCATCACTCTTGACTGGACTGCAACCCTCCTCTGCACCAACAGGTTTTTTCACCTCCTTTTACTTTGGACTCAGGGGAACCATGTGGATCTCAGCACAGGGGCTAACAAACATCATTGTGTTTGTGCCCCAGGGGCCTGAATTATACTTCTGGAGTTTGTGGGTTGAAACCAATTTCTCTATGTGCCATTGCTTTTATTGTAATATTGTTATTAAATTGTAACTCTGATTTATAATCTCTTTTGTGTTGGGTTTGTTTCTCCTGCCGGTTTACCTTTAAACCAGCACAGATGGGTCCAAAGACAAGGTACAGTTTCTTGTGCTATGTAAAGAGCTACTTCTCATAAAAATAATATTTAATTTGAAAAATTTAGGGCCAAAATAATAATAAAAAACTAGGCCCTGAACTAAGTTTCTAAGTCTGATATTTTGCATTATTTTCCCTATGACTGACTGTGTCAACTACACCATGATTTGGGTTTCCTTAAGATAGGAGAGAAGAGGTTGAGGAGCTAAAAGGAAGTATTTCTGCAGCTTTACTCACATCACTGACCACATTCGTTTTCAAAGAGGGATGAAAACAGTTCAGTGCAGAAGATAGTCACTTATTGACCTCATCACTCCACGTGGTCTTCTTGTCAGCCATTCTTTCTCAGTTATGATGTATGTCATGGTACTCTTTGATTTTTCTGAAAACCTGTAGGAAGTGTATGTTCCATGGAAAATCTGATCTCCTGTCTCTCTCAGGCTGTATTTTACTAGACTACCTTCTAGACAAAGTATACAGAACTGTTTTTGTAGCAATGGGTATAAGTCATCTTGGCTGTTCTGCTAATAGTCTGGGATGCAAAGGCTGGTAGTTAAGCTAATGCAAAATGTTCCACTGTCTTCTTATGAAACAGAGGCAAGTCCCTTCACTTTCAGCATAATCTCTGCATCCCATTACAGACTGGTCTCACTTTACCTAATGTGGAATATGAAGAGCTTTGTGAAACAAAACTGAAAGAAAACTGAAAGAAAAGTATATGTTTTTCTAAAAAGAGCAAAATAGTGACTCCTTCATTACTTCCAGTATTTCAAGACAAGTGTTTGTCTTCTCCTTTGGATCTTTTGAGGTCTGTGAGATTTGCTTTAATTAGCCAGAATTTAGCAATGAATTTAGCATACTAGAACTGATATATGGGCAGGTAGCACACCCTCTTTAAGATTTAAGCTTCTCAAAGGTAATAATAAGACTCTGGCAGCAGACAGTTTCAAATTACTTTTCCTTTATAATTAGCAATTAGGTCTAATTAACTTTTAGTTAATATTCAATGATTTCCTTTAACAAATGGAACCCTGATGAGATCACATCTGTTAAGACCACTTGGTTTGTGTCTCCATTTTCTGCATATTTCTGTAGTTTAAAATTAATTCCGCTACAGACTAAAAGAAGATCATGTATCAGCTGGAATGAAAGTATGCATTTATCTAAAGTTACCATAAGCAGAAAACTGAAACAGTACTTTGAAAAATAACATTGGTATGTAGTCCTCAGGGCTTGAAGTGGAAAACTTGTAGAGATCAAGCTGAAAGTTTGAATATATTTGGGGCTTCTTTGATATTAGCTGGATTCTTTTTGTGAAAAAATTTAATATATGGCTCTGATTCTTAGACCAAATGGATAGAAATTTAAAGGGTCATGTCCTCAATTACTAGCTTTGGGAGAAGGAAAAAAGACCACTGGATAAGTACTCATTCAAAATAAGCTGAGGATTCTGTCTCTGTATGTATACTAAATATATTTTGCTGATTTTGGATCTTAGAAATTAATGTTAAGATTTACTTGAATCTCCTAGGATAAGTAACTGGTGATAGCAGATTACATTATAATAATAAGACATGAACAAGCAAATAAATATACTTAAGTCTTTCAGGAACTCAGCTGCAAAATTTTATCCTTACATGGACAGTCCAGCTAACAAAAATAGAGCTGTTTGCCTGAGCAAAGAACATTTGCCTAAGTAACGGTTTGCAGGACAGTCATTTGGCACATTTTGTTCTCTTAGCTTTCCAGGCACTGATTTCATTCAATATCTATTTTTGTTTATTACTTTTTGATTTTCTCACATTGCACTAATACGTATCATGGCTGGATTTTTTTTTTCTACCCACCCTATGTTTTTCCTTCTGTTTCTGTCCCACTTTGAGTGTGTCTTGTGCAATCTCTCAGTAAAACAGCATGCAAGTAAATCCTTGGAGACTGTCTCTATTTTAATCCTACTGATTAGGAAGACTTTTCTAACTTGATTTTTCATGAGCTAAATATTTAATAAATATACAGGTATTGCTAGTCTTATGTGGATTAAGGAATATTTTTATCAGCAGAATAATGTTTTTTATGGGAGAAAAATTCATACCATACAGTCCATAAAATCAAAGTTTCATTATGTCTAGTCTGTTTTGGGTTTTGGTTTGGTTTGAGGTTTTTTGTTGTTGTTGTTGTTTTAATTTGAACGTCATATTATATTTCCTTCACAGAAAACAAGAATTTTAAACTTTGCTTGAAGAACTAAAGCAAAACAGAAATGTCAGTGCACAACATTTTTATTGTTAAAGTGTGATGCTGAAGTTCATGTATGAAGCAAACAAAATTTACAGTGGGACTAAGCTACATAGAAGGAAATAGCAGAAATCATTATTCTTTGTATAAACAGCATATATCATAAAAGTCTGATTTGCCTTAAATATAGGGTTGCTATGTAGCAGACCTTTGCCACTTCATTTTTGCAATTCCAGGTGTTGTTTTTTCCTGCATTTTGAATAGAAGTCCACTTGTTTGAATGGAAAAAAAAAAGGCTTTCCTCACAGTCAGTAAAAAGTACTACTATCTTCTATCACATTATCTAATTTGGATCCCAAATTTGATCTTTCCCTTGGATATGATAGGCTTGGTCCATTTCTCATGTGCCATGGTGTGTGCTGCTGTGAGTACAATGACATCGTGGAATTACTTCCAACTTTTATCTCTGACAGTGAAATGGGGGTGATGGCTGCTTAGTCTGCCAGCAGACTCTTTTGTAATGTAATCTTATTTATTTCAAGAAGTCAAGTAAGACTTGGTTAGGTGGAATCCTTCAAAAAATCCCCACAAATGCTTAGGAAAAGAGTAACTATACGATATTAAGTGTAATACATTTTTATCAAAAGAAAATCAAACCCTAATTCCTACTTTTCATATTTAAGAGCATTATAAGATTCTGTATTTCATTCTTAAAACAGGGTTCTAGCATATTAGGGAGATGTAGAATATGATATGAAAATAGGTTTGTTAATTAGCTTTAATGCTTTGCCTAAAACAGGCTTTTGTTAATTATATATGCCTAGGTTAAATATTAATTGTTAGCATTTACAAAGGGCTTTGTATTTTTTAAGTACTCAGCAAACATAAACTAATTATATGTCACAATGTCCCGTCTAATTAGATGACTATGTAATTTCCCCACAAGATACATTATTTTTCACTTCCTGTCACTGAACTGTGTTTTAGTATTGCTTTATATAGCTAAATGGTTTCTTTCCACTCCAGGAATGATTGAAGTAGAAGTAAAAAAAAAAAAAAAAGGCATCAAAACCAGGAAAGCTCCCTGGAAAATTTCATTTTTCTCATTGGAAAATTCTAAGCTTGTTGATTACTTCAAGGAAAGAATCTGTTTTGCTGAAGCTCCTGAATAGAAAAAGAAAAAAAAAAGGTGATTTCTTTGTACTATGTGAAAATGTTATATATGGTGTTTTCAATAAGAAAGATTTTGGAAAGTCTTTTCACTCCAGAAATTTGGTTTCTGTATACTAAATAAAGAGGAAACACACCTTATGTTTTGTGGAAGCTTTTGAAATCTTTCCTGCTCCTAGCTCAATCTGCTTTCTACTGCTAGGAAACATTTTCAGCCTGTGGCATATGTAGCATGAACAGATCCTCCGTGCATCCTTCTAGATAAAATATGTGTTGTTTGGCTTTTCGAATTATTAAAACGTAGAATCTGTCTATTTGTCTGGGTTTTTTTATGTTACCCATTCTCAATATTTCTGAAGGCTTCAGTTCTCAGATCAGGTTGAAAGTGAAAAATAAAATTTCTATCTTGTAAATTCAAGTGATATCATGAAATCAAGAATATCTTAACAGTAGACTACATTATGTAGTATCTATGTGAGCTCAGCTTTATTGGAAATGGTAAATTTTGCTGCATTTGCTCTCCCTTCAATTTGTCACATGAATGCTGAGATATGTCCTGTGAAAACTGATGTCACTACTCTTGTTGAATGGCAAATTGCTTCCGAAATGTGTTACGTCACTACACCAAGAGTGACACAAACATGAATTTCAGAAAATTTGTTTCTTTCTTTTATGTAGGATAAGACCTGTCTCTTAAGACATACCTCTCTGTGAGGGCAGTCCCATGGTGTAAAGGAGAGCACTCTGAACTCTGAATCCCAAGAACCTGAGTTTAGGTCTCAGTGGGGACTGTCCCCTGGCAGTTCAGTGCCTCCCTGATATCCGATCCTGTCACATCTCGGATGCTCAGCAGGGTCAGCCCCGTACTGTAGACAGTCCCAAGGACTTCGCTGTCACTGTCCAAGCTCGCTCGGCTGTGGCAGATGGACCTCAGGACTTAAACAGAGGGGCCACTTCTGCGCACGCTGTGCCTCACCTAAAAAATCCACTGCGCAGGCTGGAAGGGCACACCCACGTGGGGAGAGCCCCTCCCAAATCTGCGTTTGTGAAGTCTGACCATACAATACCTGTCTATGATATACCCTGCCACCAAATTGGACCTTGGTATTTACCATATTAACTTGGAAGAACTTCTCTGCTTCTGTTTTCATGACATGTGTCAGACCACAGGGTTTCTTAAGATACTGCTAATGCTACTGGGTTTACTACTACTTCTTTGAACAGGAAATTACTTGACTCAGGACATTTCCTCTTCCGACTAATCACTATCCTGGATACTGGGCCAGAAAAACCCTTTATGCACCACAGGCAGAATGAACAGCCATTTTCTCTAGTTTTTTCTGGTGCTTGGCAAGGTTATGCAGTTGTCAGTTTTCAGTGTTGCTCACAGCTGTCAGTTTGCCCAAGCAGATCATTGGCACCAGAAGGTGACATGGCTTTTTTCACCAAGTCTCTAACAAATAAATCTATCCACACAAGAATTTTTCTTCTTTAAAGGAAAAACTAATGGTTAAAAATCCTTATCTATGATTTTTTAGAAGGAGCTATGGGAATTTAGTGCTCAAATCCCACTGAAAGTCCAACATATAAAACTCTCAGGCACTTAAATGTTAGGACCGATTGTTCCTAGGACTTGACAACATAACAACTGTTGTTCAAATTACAAACTGTGTAAAAGTGAAGTTAGTCTTCTTATTTAGGAATTCAGAGAAGGACTGTATACAGTGTTAACTCTGACTCTAAAATACTTAGATATTTTGATCATGCTACCAGAAAGGCTTATCTTAAATTTACATTTCTGGTAATCTTGGCAATGCAGTTAAGTCATCTTTGCCACTCTTCCTGAAAAAAATGGGTATTGTGGAAAACATCATGTATGTGATGCAAGGAAAAAGGAAAGATCCATCTGTGCTTCAGAAAATGCAGAAGCACAGTCATTTGAAGTTTGTGTTCAATGAAAAGGTAAAGAAAGAAGTTCCAAAACTTTATGTTCTAGGGAGGCCTTTCTGGAGTACCTATTCAAACCCATCTGTCATCTCTCTTACTGTTTGATTTAGGTTTATCAGAGGCATTGTGAAAGCTGTACGTCTTTTGAAGGGCACTGCCTGTTGAAGTTACAGCTCCTGGGTTATTCAGGCCCTACATCTATTCTCATCCACTCCCTATTCATGTTATGTATACATTTACCCTGCTTCTAACTAATTTATAAACAGATAGATTCCCAAGGTTGTGGCAAAGCACAGCTGCTGTGCAAACACAGGTATTAACATTACCACAGTTTTAGAAATATGCTATTACAGCTCATGGAATTTAATAGAGTGCCATGCATTCAATTTCGGTGTCACTGATGTTATTATACATGTGTTAGAAATCCCATCCGAAAAATACAGATTACTTCAGTGCCTTTTGTTCATCTCTAACTCTTTAGGAACCATATGGAGTGGGATTTTTCAAAAGACTATACTATGGACCTAACTCTGCTCGAATTCAAACCAGAGACAGTTTTATCATTAAGTTCAGTGGAACCTGATATAGGTCAGCACCAGTTGCTGTAGAAGATCTGATCCTTTAAGCTTATTGAAAGATGACAGAGGAACTCATTCGAGATTCAAGTCAATGGGATGCTTGAGCATGAAAGAAACTGATGTCTTGCTTTTGTGTAAAGAACGTGACCCCATCAACTGGACTTCAGAGAAGTGCTTTGGCTTCAGCCTTGCATCTACACCTGTTGACATTGGCTTCTCAGTCCAGTTTCCAGAAGCATATGCATTGTCACATTAACAATCCTGCTGCAAGATTCAGTTCTGAAGGACAAGATGGGCTCTGAGCAACCTGGTCTAGGGAAAGGTGTCCCTGCCCATGACAAATGTTCCTTAAAGTTCCTTCCAACCCAAAGCACTCTGTGATTCTAAGATTCTATGATCTAGGTTGTAATAATAAGCTCAGTGCCATTCATTTCAAGTTCTGATGCCCACATGTCAAGATATCACACAGTGTTGGTAAGTACTATTTAAAATGGCAAAAGCAATTGGAAATGCTCAATGGTCCATTAAAACTAAGATTCTGCTCAAGAGTAGCACAAACCAGGGTAGACAAGTGAAGTCTTTCAAACCTCTATGAACTAAACAGCATTTATAATAACAAATCATTGAAAGTGAACCTACAGGCCTCAACTACTTTTGTAACTCAGAAAAATTTGAGGAGAATTGTAGACCTTTTGATGGTAAGTCAAATTCACATATAGCCCTGATGTCAGAGTGCATTTTGAGTGTGAAGCAGGTCTACACCATTACTGGCCTCTCTCAGCTATTCCAAAGTGCCTTCCCAAAGCTGGGGGTAATAACAAATTACTTAAAACTGATTAAAGAGTTACATCCTATTTCTAAATGTGCTGGAGAAATATATATATAAAAAAATCAATTTAGATAAGAATCAGGCACTATCATTTTAGTCTGAGAGCATTTCACATCACTTGTAAAGCTGAGTGACTGCAGGAGTGAAGTGCGATAATGAACTGATACTCTGCTTCAAGGGAGATTAAATTTTAAACAAATATCTGTATATAGATGGAGATTTATAGAGGAGAAAAAGCTTGATATGCATTAATACAAATACACTCTACAAATCTCCAGCTTAACCCCTGGGTATACACCTCATGTACAGTGTATTAGTATTTAATTTTACCTGAGTGTTACTTTCTCTTTTATTTCAGTCCTCTTCTAACCTCTTGGCATATATTTTTCATGGTATTTTATTTTTATCCTAATACATCTATTATGTGTTTTATTTATTTCCCTGTATTCTACTCCTCTTCTGTGGTTAGATTTTGGAGGACTTCTTTAGACTTTCCTGTGATAGTGAACAAAGAAATCTGAAGACCTGGTGATGCCATCTCTGTATGCTAACTTCAAGAGTTGAAATATTAGGCAACCATCTAAAGTTAAACAGTATACTGTCTTCTTTTCCCTTCAATAACCATCTTTAACTTCAGTCCTCAGGTTATGTAGAACTCCAGTAAACACCTTCTGCATAACAGAATGTTTTTGGGCAAATCTTTCCTGTGGTCTGGCAGCTTGCCCAGCTCACAGGAGCAAAGGGTAGGGTCAGTTTCTTCCAGGTTTCTAAGTCCACAGTATTCTGAATAGAGATAACATGCATTTTGTGGGGCAAAATGCTAGACAAAGTCTTATGTGTTGAGCTGGACCTGGAAGGAGAGGGTATGACCTACCAGCCATGCATTTAGCCCTTAATTCAGTCTTGGGCCATATCTAGCCAAATGTACGACCACAGGAAAACGTTAAAGTTATTATAGCTCCATGCAGCCTTTCTGTGAAACAGATGACAATGAAGGTTTGTATCTGACCCTAAAATATAAATCAGTGTTATGCTACTAGATTTACCTTGACAACAGAAAGCAAGTAGGCTATCATTATTTCAGCACTGAATTTTCATAAATTATAAATATTACTTTTTTCTCTCCACCTTCAGTCTTAAGAATGTGGTTTCACATTTCATTTAATGCTAAATGGTTCATTACATAGAGTAGCAACTTAGTTCTCTTATTATGGTGTTATCTTTCACTTTGTCAAAATATGTCTACTTGATAAGAAATCTGACAGAAGTTGCTTATGATGGGATCACTAACAGCCATCAGTTTCTCTCTAGCAAATGAAACTGTATCCATGGAAACGGCCTTTTTTTGCCAGAATGAAAATGAGACAGCACTCTGCTGCAGCCATTAGTAGAATACACAAATGTCCCTCAAGGCAAACATCTAAAGCAAATGGACTGCAAAGTAAGGAGCACTAATTTCTATTTATTTAGGATTTGTAAACCTAGTAAAGCAAGATATTAACAAAGGAACAAACAAAAGGAGGTTAAAAAAAGATGTTTGTATTTTCCTTTCCACTTACAAAACTACTCATTTTAAATAAAAATTCTTCATTCTGGTCTTATAACTATAAGCTTAAATAGTGCTGTAACAATGCACTTAAATAAGACTGTGGTTTGATTGTTCTACGCATAAAATAATAAAATAAAATATACTAGAGGAATGCTTGAGTTTTTTAAATTTTTGAAAATCCATATTTAAATTCAAAGGTATTAAAAACACTGAGTGTGAGACCATTTTTTCCACATTGTCAAATTTTCAAACAACCATATTCATACTGATAAGATACACCAGGGCTGATAATAAGCCTATTTGAAACACTATCAGCAGTCAGCCATGGGCTGTCAAAGACCTTTCAAGTGTCAGACTCTTCTTACTATCCTCTTTACTCAGTACTACGCCCCTCTTGCTACAAACTGCTTACTGAATGCAAAGATTCTTTTGACAGACTCAGAATAGGTGAGGGGTCTTTAACCATCTGTGATGTACATCAGTAAGATATATCTTAACTTGTTTGCCTTCTCCTTTCACATCAAAAATCACAGTTACACTGGGAACATCAATGTCTAGCTTCTGTTCTATTCCAGTTCACTGAATAAACTAAAGATACAATTTTCCACTAGGATAATTAGTTTGTTAACCAAAATTGTTTACATATTTAATTCATAGCTAGCAATGGATTGCAATCATCATGCCAATTACCTCCAGATACCTTGGGGTGCTTCAAATACCTGTGTGCCTGTAAATATGACAAAGTGACATGCTGTGACAGCCACTTTCAGAGAGCTGTTTCCTATAGTGTGACTAGAAATACCCACCATTGTTCTGATATGTTTCATGTAGGTCGGGGTCAAGGTATACTTAGAGAAGTTGTCTACTTCCTGCTTACTGGTTGTAGCCATGAAAAAATTAAGAACAGGCAATGAAAGAGTAGAAAATTAACCTGGGTTAGTTTTGCCTCTAAAGCCAAAGTGGCCAAGCTTTTATAAACTTACAGTTCGTGATCTTTATGGCTTTGCAACTGTTACCCTTGTCAGAAATGAACCAACTTGAGTAATTAAAATGGCATGACAAAGACCACTGCCTCAGTGGAATGTTACTTGTCTATCCTATCTGCAAAATATTCCTTCTCAAATCGAAGGCACATGTTAAAATAAAAGTGAAAAGAGAGAGGTGTTGTGATTTTTGGTTTTGCTTGATATTGTCATTTAATTGTCCTAAGCATATGTTCAGCCATATGTGGGAGTACATATGTATACTCACATAGATGCACACATAAAGTAAAAATAGTTTATAAAGATTGCAGGTACATTTGCAAAAAGCTTTTTCAGACTTAATTAGCTATCTTCCTGAGTAGATGTATGTCTGGTAAAAAGCAAGCAAATAAGCAAATTGAGGTATTTTGGAAAATTAGGTGAAGGGAATACTCAAACAGCTTTATTTTCTAGCTTCTACTATAAAAACATAGAACTGCACTGATCTTTAAGTTAAAGAACACATATTCAGACATATCACTAGTTAAGTGCAGTGCTTGCACATACTAGTATACATAATAGCTAATTAAAATTGGCAAAATTTCCAAGTAAATAGGGTTGTTATTGGCTCCTGGAAACTGACAGCTGGAGTTGCAATTCTCTTTAGTCCAGACAGCAGAAAAAGCTTTAGCTGAATAATACTAACCTATTCTGAAACTCCTTCTCTAGAACAAAAAAGAACAGTTGGTAGCTGAAATTTCTAGCACCAAAATATATTTGAAGAGAGAGGACAGAAAATAGATGATTTATACAGCCACATTCTCAGTATTTATGTAACATTTCAAATTCAGTCACCTTTATCAACACCTAATATAGTGTTTTTGTAGTTTAAGATACAGACTGGTTGCCCATGACTTGTTATTTCTCTACAAGATCATTAATTATACCCATAGTTGTGTAAAAATAAACAAATACATGCAAATATTGTGATGCTTAAACTAAATGTGTCAGTGATATTCTGTTGTTCAAGTAGCTTGCTATCCTCTGTTATTGCCATGCACTCAGTGGAGTTATGTACTAGATAATTTGCTTCTCAGCTCTCAAATGAATATTTATATTTTTCTCATAGTCCTGAACTGATCCAACCTACTCAAAGCTACTAAACTAAGAGAATACCTCTCATAGCTTTCTTCAGTATTCAGTGAGATGAAAGATTTCAGGTAGAATCTAAAACCAAGTGGAGGAGGCTTCTGCAGAAGCAGAAGTTGCCTCATATCCAGAAAGGAACAGATCAAATATTTGAAGTCAGTCTGAAATGCACAGTCTTGTAGCACATTTTGTCACAGCAGCAGCACATTAATGATAATGCTGGTACACCACTCCTGTTGTAATGAAGGCAAGAGAAAGAAGAAAATGAGAAGAAAAATTCAGGTCATCTACCAGCAAGAATAGAAAGAGTAGTGTTCCTTATAGCTGTGCTATAGACATTTTTGCCTGTTAAATTGGCTCTAAAATAATGCTGAGTGTGCCACGTGAGACTGGTGTGGCTGGACCTGCAACAGCATTCACAGTCCAGACCGACCCTGTGATACATAACTTCCAACAGGCCCTTGCCATTTTTCTATTCTGTGACAACCACTAAGTGCAGGGCGGGGCAGAAAGAGAGCTGCTGGCACAACAAATTCTGTTTTACTTGTCCTTATTAATACTACAGTTCTTCATCAAATAGATGGACTAGTTGAAATATGTCTTAGGAGAGCTTCTAGATTGATCTTTTTTTATTCCAACAGATCATTCCACTCTGAACTGAATCCCACCATACTGCCAAGTGCCATGGCTACAGTGCACTACCATAATGATTATATTGAAAAGAGAAAATTTATATGTAGCTAATGGCCTCTGGCATCTTCAGTTATTTCTCTCCTGAAGAGATGTTTGGTCTATATGACAAAACAGAAATACACTTTCACAGTTGCAGAGACAAGTTAATTTAAAACAGATAATCCTGCCTCACAGAGGAGTGATGAGAAAAGTTCCACATACTATGTTCTCTTCACATTCAGAAATTACTAGTTTGCATTTTACTGTTTCCCTTGGTCCCAATGCTGACCTCAGTAATGTTTGTAGTTGTTTACTATTTGATTCTTATAATTTATTGTGAAAGGGTTCTACTTAACAAAGTAAGAAAACCCTTAAAAAGAAAGGATATGAATATGTATCCATGTTTCAAAGTGCAGATCAGAACAGGACATTTACCACTCTAAGAAAAAATACCCTTCTTATCTGTCCAGGTTCTTGGGAGCATATCCACACTGACTAACTTTACCTGGCTAGTGTCCCAAGATTATTAGGTGAATTACTCCTCACAGAAAACCAACTCTTCAATCCGCTCTGGAGAGAGACTAAAAGTTTTAGCTTCTCATTTTAAGGACTCACATTAGCTCAGTGCCTAAAGCTAGGCAGTTTTGAAAGCAACCCTTGACAAAGGATCATTGATTGTTGACACTATTTGTCCCTTTCAAATAGCCCATTTCTCTCAGACCTGAGACACGTATGTATGCAAGTTCTTTGGGTTTAAATCTGATTTCAGTTTTTGTACTGGCAGATACTCTACTGGCTGAGTGCATATGGCAAATATCTACATCATCTGAACAATTAAGGTCAGGAATTGCACCGAAATTACTCATCTTCCTTCATTAGCATAGCGTGACTGTTTCAACGAGTGCAAGAGTATTGTCCTGACTGATTTTGTGGTTTTCAGTATGTTTAGATATTTAATGGTACTTCAGGAACTCTGTTATCTATTGTAGCTCAGAGTATTTCATGCATTGTGAAAGCGTGTCTTGTATGTTTTCCGTAACAACTGAAAGCCCCCCAGTTATCAAATAAAGTATAATTGCTAAGCAAGTAGGATATGCATAGAAACAACAAAAAGGCAGACTGATCACTAAATCTGGTAACTCCTAACTGCTGTAGCACATGTATTATAGCAATATGTTCCCTGACATAAAATAAGCCTGGTTTCAAAACACTTGGATAAATTACAAACAAACAAATTGTTTCTATTGCTTTGCGTATAACTTCACACAATTTTAAAAACTTTTAAATAACAAACTAAAAAAGTAATTGATAAGAATATAATTATAGAAGTCTAATGAAGAAGTCTGAAAATCTCCCAGTCTAAAATATCTCAGGTCAATATAGTTTGATATCTAGTATATCGTTTGTCTCACAGTCAGCATGTCTGTAGGGATCTGATCATGATAATCCTTAGTTTGCTACAAATAAACCTCTGTTCTCCTGTACTGAGCTTCCAGCATCTGTGCAATAGCTTTTTCCTAGAAACACTGCCAAGCAGGAGCACAGTAACAGGGGTCAACTCCAACCATGAACTTTATGAATTGTTTAGTTGCACATTAAAGGACAGCATCAAGTTCACTTATAAGTTTTGAAATGATCTTATTTCTAGCCTGTGCAGGTGGATGATTCCCTGTACATTTCATTCACTTGGCCAAGATTTAACCCATTGCCTCTTGCAGCTCTCCCCTCTGCAAAAGCCTCTGTCTTCTGCTTTTTACACTTTGTAACTGTTTTACCAAAAAAACCCCATGTGGGTGAGAATCTGAAGAGTGTTTAGGAAAACGGGTATTGCTACTGCACAAACTGCTTCTTAGCTTTATGATCCCAGGCCCAAGTGCAGGAGGAATGCTCTTCTCCACAGGCCTCTCAGAGCAGAGAATCCTCTAGTTCATAGGTACAAGATGGTTCAGGCTCAGCAGTAACAAAAGCAAGGCTCTTCTATGCCTTGAAGAATATCAACACATTTACCTAAACCTATGACTTGCAGTTACAGGTAGCTGAAATCTGCTTTGCCAATTTCCTTAGGCACATATTCTAAAAATAAGACTAAATAATTCAATCTTTAGTGCCAACTTCCACACTTTCAGTGCCACTACCTATCAACCCAGGAGTTACTGAATTCGCCCTTGAATAAGCTCTCAATCCAGGGTCCATCTGAATCCTTGTGTAAGTATCAGCATGCTCACTCCCTGAGCAAATTCAGCTTCACTTCCATACCATTCTCAGAATGCAAAACTAACCTCTTTTGGGGGATGTGGAACCAAATAAGATAACAGTCAAGATATTTATTATTCAGAAATGAATGAGACAATACAGCTTCTCTTTTTTTTAAACTTTGTGTTCTGATTGACTCTTCTGCTTTATCTGGGAATTGTTGTGCCAAGAAATTTTCATGATTAGTGGAGAGAGAAGGGGTGACCTGTTGAATACAAACTGATGAGTGTTAGTCATGTTATGATAGCAGTGTAATCCTGCAGTCCCTTTCTGTACTAACCATACTCAGTATATCCATATAGACCATATCCATGCAAATGCTTCTTTTTTTTTCCTATTATGTTTCTAATTTTTATTTTTTTTTTACCTCCAGTTAAACTTCTGGCAAAAGGAGGGATGTTTGGGAGCATGAGATCTATAGGGGCTAGTCTGTTGCTTCCATCTACTGCTATTGCTGATATATCATTCCTCCTCAGATGGGACATATATTCTTGGCCAAAGCTGTGTTAACATTTACGGAGCAGTTACACCAATGCTGGAAGCTTAGAGATGTCTCTCATGTGCATTTAATGAAGCTGAAATGGGTATCAAGCTTATCAAAGTAGTCTTACAGGAATGTTAGAGCAGAACTGTGTGACCAACTGAATTTTTTGATCAAGTAGATAAAGAATAATCAATTGCAAAAGTAATTTGAACCTTTTTAGTGTTTCCAAAGAAAAGAGGCTTTATTTCCAGATTGACCAAAGTATTAAATATTCAAGGGAACATCTAAAAAGCTGGTAAAACTTTCTAAATGAAAAGTTGTTTTGAAATTTAAAAAATCAAAACATTTCACTTGAAAAAATGTCAGAGTGAAGTGTTTTGACTTTTTAAAATGTTTTTGCTGGAAAATGATAAATTACACATGAATTTGCGAATTGTTTGATCATCTCAAATATGCAATTTAGTTAAAAGAAAGTTACAGCTCCCTTCAGAGCATTTTTTTTACCTCATGTCTCTGGTCTAAGTAAGCAAGTGTTTCTTCCCCAGTTTTAGTCTTTTAATTTGTTTGACATTTAACATATATGGTGATCAAAAGTCTCAAAGACATGAACCATACAGTTCTGCTTAGAGTAGATCTGACTTCACTGATAAGTGATACTTACACTCATGCACACTCTCACACCCACAAACATACCCAAAGAAAGGGGCAATTTCTGATCTAAGTTAGAATAGCTTAGAACTGAATAATTATTCAAAGTTGAAAAAAATTATTTCAGTATCAAAATAATAAGAGGTTTAGATAATCGTGCTGGTAGTTATAAAGAAAGCTGTGATAAATCATGGCATGACCTATTGGATGCTCAAGAACATCTACATAATTACTGTAATGATTGTTGCAATGCTCTCTGTACTATATTGCAAGATATACCTTCTACAATAGAAATTAAATACTGTCACAATGTTATTTCTGTTTTCAAAGACTTGTTTGGATTACTAGGGAAATGAGATAGCATTCAATTTTAAGCTTTAAGTTAAAATATAATTCAGATCAGTGATTAATAAAAAT
Source organism: Sakesphorus luctuosus (assembly GCA_013396695.1). Lineage (NCBI taxonomy): Eukaryota > Metazoa > Chordata > Aves > Passeriformes > Thamnophilidae > Sakesphorus > Sakesphorus luctuosus. Next base: position 345,238 of record VWZD01007534.1, on the reverse strand, counting down.
CATTAGTCAGATTGAACC
>VWZD01007534.1:217391-345175 GCA_013396695.1 Sakesphorus luctuosus | reverse complement strand
TATTTATTTGAACTATTTCCAAAATTGCTTTGAATCAAATATTGTGAAGAGTTACTGGTAATGTAGTTTTAAATTATAAGGAAAACTTTTCATTATTTAAAACCATTAGGAAGAAAAAATAGAAGTGATATTACAGTATTTATTTACATTCAAATTGAATTATACCTCTGCAGTGAATGTTATGTCTCTTGGGGCTTGATATAAAGATATTTTTTATTTCAAGAATAATTGTTTAAAAAAATAACTTTCTGCCCTATAAAGGTTTTGAGACATGTCTCTGCTCTGGTAAATGGCTACAGCTCAATGAAGCTTCTCAATGCTCTTTCACTTGTTTATATTGACAGAAAATTTTCAGCTCACAAATAAATACACCCATAGCACCCAGGTGAAATCAATGATCAAAAGATATATCACACTGAAATGGAATTTCAACATTTGTTTGTTTGTTTGTTTTTCTGTACTGAAATGGAAGAATGATTCCAGCAAAGTATGACATCAAGCATTGTGATATGTTTATGTTAACTGACATTTTGCTGGCTATTTTAAATAACTCTTAAACAACTGCAAAGAGCCTTCCAGTAACTTGCTTATATCAGCTGTGCTGGGAAGACAATACCTTCCCAGGCTGTAATCTGGATAGTACTAAAACCTCTACACTTTTCTTTGAGTGTGAATGTTATAAATAGTGACTAACTGGAATTTCCAGACTTTGGAGCAAGTTTTCATTTGTTAGGGAATAGTGCAGGAGTAATGTTCATACAGAGGTACAAAGAAAAAACAAGATAATTTAACAATAGCTTAACCTGTTCTTTTTGTCTGAACTAATCCAAGGAAATGCACGTGGTCTGGATTTGTAGCCACAACCTCAGAAGGACTATAAGACTTTTTTACAAAGACCTGTGCCAACATAGTTTTTAACAAAGAGGATATGAGTTGGGGGTTAATTTGCCATCCTTTTAGCCTTCATCAGTATTCATGCCTGTTTCAGATCTCAGCATTACTTTCAGATTAGTCAAACTTCATAGTACATCTATGTTAGGTAAAACATTAAAAAAAAAAAGTAAAAGGTTTGTAATAGATGATAGAAATATTTAGGTTTTCAAAAACATTAGTTTGCTTCTTTTCAAGATGCATCAATTTTCTTATGTACTGTACTGAAAATACCTCTGTTTAACTTGTTTACATTTCCATTTACCTTTCTCTCAATGTTTGGTTTTATTTTCCAGTAAATATCTCACCAACATGAAGATATTTCTGAATTATTCTCTGTTTTCATCAACAGAAATGCTAAATATAGTCTGCAGCGGAGGCAGCCTTCATTAATATGATTTCAAAACAACAAACATGATGCTCAGTGCATACTTTATTTCTACTAGGAGAAATCATATTTCTAATTAAACTGAAATCATATCTGAATGAAAATACATGGAATACAGAATGATTATTTATATTGTTCTTTTAATTGTTACTACTGTTTTATTTTTAATAAGGCAGAAGAAAAAAATCATAGGACAGAGGATGACATCTGAAAAACCTGTATTCTCGTTATGAGCAGGCTTTGTTGTCAGGAGTACTATTCTGACAATAGGATCTTTAGGAGAGCTCTGTTTGTATCACAATATGTAGCATTCATCAGGAATTAGTAAATTCATCCAGGAAAGAACCCAAAGGATTCTTTGCTATAGATCTCTATAGTACTTCTCGGGAAAAGTCTTGCTATTTCAGTCCATAGAAAACTTCTTTGTACTTAAAATGAATAAAGCGAAAGAAAGGAAAAAAAAAAGTTGTTTTTTTCCTGAAGAGCAGTAAGGAGGATGATGGATTAAAGCAGATGCGAACTGTTTGCAGTTATATAAGACTATTAGGTACCCTGCTTGTTCTGGCTTTTGTAATTTGTCCATGTCCTACTTTATATAACTCAATCCATTGTGAGCAAAAACATGAAATACCAGAACAGTTCATATTTCATTTTGTCAGCAAATTAAAAAAAAATATAAAACCAAGAACAATAGACATCATACTGCTGAGTATAGAAGTGAGTATTTTTTTCATATCAAAGGAGTCTGAAAAGAACAGAAGGTTAAGAAGATTTCTTTTTACAATGAGCAGATGTGCTTGTTACTGTTGATGGACAAGCTTATCCATTTACATCAATTAATATCAACAGCAAGCACATCAATATGGAAGCTTGTCCTGACGCCTTGATTTTTTCCCATCTGACAGGTAATAGTAGGGCTGGGAAAATGTCACAACAATTTAGTCATGCTTCACTGGCTTTAACTAGTTCAGTGACAATGGGAATGCATCATGCTAAGATTTCTTATGATTCATAATGGTACTGCATTAGTCGGCTATTGCAGGGGATTTAAACTAGTCTTTGTCAATTAAGGGTTTAAGGTCAAATCCTCTTTATGGTTTTTTCATTTGTGCATTAAGTAAAAGCAAGTTAAAATATTTATGAATGGCACTGAAATGTGGAAACTTTCTTTAGGAACCTGTCTTTTCATATTGAGTCATAACAGAAACCAACTATGTTTGACAAAGACAAGCTATTTCATCACAAGGCATGGCTTATCCCTCCCCTTCTTTAAAGGCCCAAGCTACAATCTACTGATTTTTGGAAGGAAAACTTCTGTGGTTATAAATCTGCAATCACAAATATTTTAGACAATGAGATGAAATTATGCCTCAGAACACCTGATTATGATCAAGAAATGACCATAATATTGCTAAATAATATTTTCAATTTGTTTGAATGTTCAACAACTCAAGAAGTATTAAAAAAACCAGAAAGGGACACTGTATATGGGTCAGTGAAAGGGATGCAGGGTAAGCTTTCTGCTGCCCAGCAGGAAAACCATAACAAGGGCAGACAAGCCTGGATAAGTCATCATGTCTCCATGGCTGCAGTGGCTGTCCAGCCCACCATACGCACAGGGTCCATTCTGACCTTCTGGGGCCAGCATGTCCTACACTGGGTATGGTTCAGGGAGCAGGGACAAGGAGGAGCTGCCAGCTTCACTGCTGGAGCCTCACCTCTGGTCAGCCCATCCAGCGAAGGGGGACCTCTGCACCTTCTCCTTATTTCACAAATTGAAACTTGATAAATATCCATGTTTTCTTCCTGAGAAGTAAGCATTAATGGACGATCTTCTGCTTATTTGTTTGGGTGCTGCCTCATTGTTTTCCCTGGGTTGTACCAGGGTAGCTGAAAGCATGTCATGTCCAATATAAGCATATTTTATTGTTATGCAACATTTCAGTGCTTTGGTCTAGAAATGGCATCATGAATCCTTGTATGTAGAGACACACACTTGCACATACTTGCACACGTTCTCCATTCAAATATTTTTGACTGAAATCGCCATGTATTCAGATGGTTTCTCTTCTGCTCAGTCCTTGCAAAGTGAAGAATACTTGAAGTAAGAGAGGATTCAACAGTCAGCTTTAAGTAATTGATTTAACCTTTCTGTCATGAGGAAAGTAAAATCAACTTGTTTCCAATATAGTTAAATGTTTAGTTATATATGCAGCTAGATCTTTGGAAAGGATAGGATATTACATTTTCTATAATCAATCAATCATCTATGAAGAGAAGCTTATTTAAAGTGACTCCTTTCTGATAAGTTCTAGAAGAGATAAATAGAAAATTATTCATAAAGAATTCAATGTATTGATAATGTGACAGCTGAGAGGTTATGCTCTTCAATGCAGATCATTTTATGAATCCTTGTGAAACCAGACAATGTTGTCTAAAGAAGTTTGTACTAATGGTATATGTATATTGGACCAACAACCTGGTCAGAAATTAAATAGCAGTAATTAAAAAGTTTTAGTCAATCTATGACAACTATATGTGAAAGTATCAGCATGAAACATACATGAATATTGAGGTTATTTTTACTAATTCAGAATTTGGCACAGGAAGTTATAAGAACAGATAACGGAGCTATATATCCACCAAGAATTTGTTATATACTTACCAGATGCCTCAATGCCAGTCATTGGCTCTGAAGTTACACAAAGGTGTGTAAAGCTACTCCCATGGCTCTGCCCTGACCTGGAATCATGGTCTTCATTATGGACCTTGAAGAAGTGTATCTCTGTTCCTGTTGCCAAGGTGATGGGCATTTAGTAGAATGTTTTGTATGAGAAAATATGGAGAAGGTGTTCAGTCCATGGGGAAAGGCATTTCTTGGCACAGTATGAAAACGCAGCTGCACTGGGCAGGGCATATCTCCAGGATGGAGGATCACCGCCTCCCGAAGATTGTGCTCTATGGTGAACTCGCCACCGGCTGCAGCAAGAGAGAAGCCCCGAAGAAGAGATACAAGGACTCTCTGAAACAACACCTCAGCCTTGGCCATATTGACTGCCATCAATGGTCCACTCTGGTCTCCAATCGGGATTCATGGAGACACACCATTCACAAAGCTGCTGCTTCCTTTTAGAATGCACGCAGAGTCAGTCTCGAGGAAAAAAGACAATGCAGGAAGAACCGTTCCTCACCAATATCACCTAAAGAGATGTTCTGCTGTGCCTTTTGTGACTGGACCTGCATATCCCATATCGGCCTTTTTAGCCACCAGCACGCTTGCAGCAAGCGTGGGTAGTGCCCTTCCTGAATCTTCGTTCTCGAAGCCTAGCCATGATGATGATGATGATGATGATGATGATGATGATGAAAGTCTTGGAGAGACTAAAGAGAAGGAAGTCATAGAAATTATCACCCAAAATCATGAAGGTGGACTTTTTCGTGTGTCCAAATCCTATCCTTAGTATGACTCTGAGATGAATAAAGAAGGAATGGAAACCTTTTAAATATTATCAGTTTCTCCTTTTCCTACTTTTTCGAAGAAATACCTTTTTCTAGAATCTCAAATTTCTTTGGGCAAAGTAACAATTGATAAGTCGTTAAAATACTGAACCTAAATGTTTTTCGGTAGATCACTTAGTGTTCTTTTCTTTGGTCATAAATTCATCAGATTCCTCTTGTGAAAAAGGTCGTGTGTTTTTAAAAAGTTGAAAATAATAATTTTAAGAGAAATAAAAATTTGCATTGAGAACCTTCAGTTTTTCTGCAAGTTCATTTTTCGTTACAAAAAACCTTCCAACACTGTTGGGAAAAACTCTCAGAAAAGTTAGGATAAAAATCTGATTTTAAAACAGGTAAGAGACACCATATTAAACTTACTGGAAATTTGTTTATCAAAATCAGAAATGTTTTGCATCCATTTCTTCCTCTAATGTTAGTGGAAGCAACTGGGAGTGTTTGTTTTGTTTTTGGTGTTTTGGGTTTTGTGTTGGTTTTTTTTTTTTTAATTAAGATTTTTGGTAGTCTAAGTGTTTAGAATCTTAGTTTTCACATTTTAGAGAAGTCTCTTACAACATATTTTATATGTCAGGTGTATATCCCACAAAGACACGTGGACTGAGAAAATAAAAATAAAAGTATTATATGAAAGAATGAGTACAAGTTTTTTCAGATGCTTTAAAAGGTTCTCTCATGTTAATATGAAATATTGTTGCCAGTTTTTGAGAACTAGGCAAGACCCAGCATAACAGGGATGGTGAGCAAAAGATGATGAGTACAGCTCTGTACTAATCCTAGATTTCTGAGGTGATCACCCTGTAAGAGCTGCTTTAAGCATGGTGCTTCATACTTAGTTGAATGAGATCTAGCAGAGAGCAGTTCTGATTCCTCAGAGAGAAAAAGGCCTAAGGAAATGCAGGGAAAAAAAGGAATCTGAGAAATAGCATGAATGCACTGAAACCACAGGATTCAGGCATAGGTATTGCCCAAGAGATTATTAAGAACAAGACATACAAAATGGCATTTTGCAAGCAAAGGGCAGGTTTTGTGTATTTGGTTCACCATAAGAATTTATTTCTGTTCAAGGCTTCAATTCTGATGCCCACTGATACTTTACTTTGCTTCACTCCTTGACATGTTAGGGAGATGTTAAAGTGTGCATATTTGATCTAGAAAGGGCAGCTTTACAGTTTGGAGCCAGCACGTATACTCTTACAGAAACTAGGATTGGTATATCTCTTAGATACACTGCTCTCATCAATATCATTGGTAAATAATCAGCACAAGTCCAGATGACAAGTGGCTGTTGTTAAGCAGCAGCAGTGTTTGTGGCCAGTTAGACCTCTGCTTTGATGCCACAGATGTCAACAAAGCAACTTTCTTCCTTCTCCAATATTTCATTAGAAAGAAAATCAAGGGTTTTGCAGCTATTGAGGTGCTGCAGAAACATCTTGAAATGATCATGTGATCTGTTCTATAAGCCAAAAGAGGTGTTTCTTCCAGGCCTTTTTTAAACTGAGATGTGCTGCTGCTTGCTCAAACCCTCCCACATACAGATGAGGACATAATGTAGGGCTATGTCTCATTATGCAACCTACCTCCCACCTGCATGTTCTAAAAGAAAGCACTGAGCAGCTGCATAACATTCCTTGGGGCATGAATAGAGTCTTTAATACCAACTCTGAAATGAGAGTGATTAGTGCTGTTATTGGCACACACAGCACCTGAGCATTCATATTTCATTTCAGTGCAGTTGATGGAGCATCTTGATTTTTGAGGGAAAGAGCTGCTAGATTTGCTCATGGGATATGCCATAGTGTCTTGGTGGACATGGAGGATATGGTTCAGACCTTACTAAACCTTGTGCATGACGCTTTGATTGATGCTGACCATGGGATCAATGCCAATCACTCATTAATTAGTAGTTTATTGTGATTGTTTTGCAATAATAAAATAATAGGGGTGATGCTACAATATTAGAATCACGAGGCTGCTACTGGGATGTCACTGCCGGTACCAGGGTGGTCAGTGAGAGCTTTGCCTGACCTGCTCAACAGGCAGAGCCCTGGAAATAGCAGTCATGACAGGTCTACATCACACACTCTGGAAAGAAACTTGCTGTTGTAGATGGTTATGCTCTCTGACAGCTCAGAAAGGGAAAAAGAGAAATAGATGTAGTTGTAAGAAAGGGCAGCATACAGGTAAATTAGTCCTATTTACACTCCTCGGCAAACTGAGCATTTTACCCACCTTGTCAGGAAGACTTCCTGACCTCAGAAATCTCAACTGGAGGATTAGGACTGTAGAGGCTAGTAACAGGAAAGCAGTGGGAAAAATTAATATTCACAGTTCATGAAACAGGGTTATTTATTTATTTATATTTCTGAAAATGTGAAAAAAGAACTTCTCCATATGGCCTAAATGCCATTGATATAATCTGAAAATATCTCCTGATAGAGCAATTTAAGAAACATCTCTTCACATACTGATCCTCCCTCCCTGCTCGATCAATGCTCTGCTTCTACAATAGCTATTGTAAACTCCTATTTTCAATAGAGTGAAAAAAGATGAGCCTTGCAATATGCCCTGCAGGTCAAATTCAGGTTATATTGAGTCGGAGAATGGGAGGAACCATTTCAATATTAGTGAGGAGTGGATCTATTTATATGGCCTTTTTAAACCCTTGCTTCATTTCACAGCATATATGACACCTGATTTTCTCCAGTCCAGATGACTATGGCTGCCAGGATATTGTCTTACCAAGGAAACCAGTCTATTGGTTTCTGATTCCTAGACACAGAATAAATAAAACAAACTAACAAGGCAAAAGCAGAAGAGAAATAAAGAGAACTTCAGCAAAAAGGTTTTTCTTCAGTCAGCACAAGGTATTATGCTTTTGTTTCTCTTGGTATTACAAAAGTTGTGACAGTCTTTCAAGGTGTCCGGTGTGACATCTAGCACTGGGACTTTGGTCAGTATTCCAGAAAATAAGAACACCTGGAAAAATGTCCTGTCTTAGTGCTCTGTTCCAGTAGTAGTAAACAATAGTTGTGAGAACTAGGCTACAAATTTCGAGAAACTTAAACAAATGTGTGTTCTCATGTTTGTTAAGTACCACAAATCTAACCTTTACTATCTGGAGATCTAGCTTTTGCAAATACTTAACACATGACAAACAGTAATTTCATAAGTAAAAACATATAAGTAAAAACATTTAAGCATTTAGCAGAATTAGCCCTCCTTGTATATACCTTATTTTCACATACATTTCAGCATACGTTGTTTTCANTATCACAGGAGCTCTGACTACTATCCTGGACTGTCCTTTGTTCAAGAAACAGCTATTTTTGCATTAGAGAAGAACACTGAAATTATGAACATCTGAAGGTAATTTCTAGTCAAAGAGTACCTGGCAGAGAAGAAGTGGTAGTTTTCCTTGATTTATTTTTCAAACCACAAATATATACATATTTATCTAAATTACATAGTCAGAGTAGATGCCCATCTGTGGAAAGGGTAGAGAAAAAAAAAAGAAAATTCTTTTCAAGGCAGAATCAAAGCCTAGTATCAGATGAGGTTTGCTGTTATACTTTGGAATCTTCGATGCTTGGAGAATAGCTATCTGTTACAAAGGTCTGATGGTTATGTGCTATTGAGTGCTGGTGCTATCAGGAGTCAGGGTGACATAGCTTTTCTCAGACAAGTGACAATAAACTCTGTATCCAATTATGCTACCTCAAATACAGTACTTTTCACATATTTTCTAATGAGAAAGTCATGTCAGAACTTCTTCAGGAACTACTGACTTGTAACTAGAAGTTTTTTAATGTCTATGAATGCCTTATTTTCTGACTGTGTGTCTTTCCCTCTATATGACTCACCAAGAAGTCTGAGAGAGGGCAAGATGGACCTTAATTGTGAGTCTCTCCTATATGCAACAGTCTAAAATATAAGCCTACATTACAAGATAGCTGTCTACATTTCTTCTATGGGTAGTGGAGCAAGAACCATATCTCAAAAAGAAGATTTATCTTAGATGTCTCTCTTAAATTTGGTGAAACAGCCCTTGGAAATCCCTCTATCTCTCTACTACCAGGTAGGCAAGAATTTTCAATGGCTACAATTAGAAGAGCAACTGATATATTTAAAAAACTTCTAGAAAGTACCTAAAATAATTTCTTAACCCAAATAGCTACTCGTATGTAGAAATTGCAATCTAACATCTCATAAGTTACTGGAAAAATTTAGAAGCTGTTAAAAAAGTAGAGGTACTGACAGGGTATAGAATACATACACAGTGTCCCTTCTTGCTTTGTAGTTAAAAAGAAATATCAAACCACATATGAACAAATAAACTTTGTAGGCTTAAAAATGGACTTTTTCATATCAAGAAAATGAGATTTTTCTTATTTACTTTGGCAAATAGCTGGGCAGTGCATTATGACAGTACTGTTTGTTCTCAGTTCTGAAGGGGTATTCTCAAACTGTTCCAGCACTTACAAGAAGCCACTTATCACCACACTGGAGACAAACTGAAAGGCTGGTCTTTACTTAGAATTTGTTAAAGATTTTCTAATGCTGAACTGTGCTAATTCATGACACTGCCACTGGAGATGTTTGTTGAATGGCTTGTGTAAGTCCCTTCACATCCTCTTGCCCTATGTCCATGCCTTGAGCACAACAGCAGTTACTGTTTCTTTCAAGTATTTTGACCTTTATGTCTGAAAGATAGTAGACTGTGAAAGAAAACTGCAAAAAGGGTGTTGCAGGAATATTTTTGTTAGTATCATTGTGACCATTCATAGCATTCTGCTAACATTATGTAAGCAGAATGGGCATAGCATTTCTATCCTAAAAACATTCTAAATAGAATAAATATTTCCCTTTTTTGCCTGGAGTCAGAAAATTTTCAAAGGTAGATGTTTGACTCAGTTGTTGATGTGGATTTCAGCCTCTCAGAATTACTTTGCCTTCCCATACACAGAACTGTGTGTGAATAGGCACGGGTATTACTGAATTACTGGAAGGTGATTTGGTAGATGTTTACAACAGATCAGATTTTTATAGCAATGGCAAGAAGTGAAGGGAACACTGTTGCACTATTTATGCTGATATCAAGTTTCACTGACTACCCTGTATTGTACTAAAGGTACAGTAGTTTTCACTTCCAGAAACTGGGAATAATTCCAGAGGAATGCATCTGGATAACATTTGCCTGTTACTCTCCTCAAAAAAGAATTAGTCACCAAGGGCCCTATTCATAAAACCTAATTCAGGCCCTTTCCACATCAATATCACGTCTTTATGTGGAAAAAGTGTGGTACATGATTTTTTTTCTACATAAAGAATCCTTTTCTGTGATTAATGGAGTTATTTTCCCCTGTATGTAAATGGACACCTCTCTGCTTTGTTAAAGAGGAGACTGAAGTCCAGAGCAGAAGTGGGAGTGGGATGGACAAGGAACTCCTAACTTTAAAGAGTATATATGAATGGCATTTGAAAACTGTTACAGTATAAATGATTTGGCTACTTGAGCAATGAATACTTAAAAATGTAGAGGGAAAAGGATCAGTCCTTACTGAACATAGAGATTTTTATGAACTGGCCTAGCAGTTTTCTTAAAGTTTACAGTTTCCTATTAACTTTTCAGTGTCAAGCAAGCCAAAGCTTCCGCTTAGTGTTGCATTTTACAAACTGCTATTTCCAGTAGACATGAGTTAATCATAATGGTGTGATTGCCCTAATCAGCCCACAAGGTTGATAAGTTGAATTGACTGGAATCACATTGTTTTGTTAGCATGTGAATTTTGGAGGATTTTTCATAACCACCAGGGGTGCACAAGATTTATGGCAGAGTCAGCTTATGATTTTCTTTTGGTTGAATGCTCATTTTAATGTCCTGTAACATACACTAGATCTTGCCCACTGTTCAATTTGTGCTGTGAAGAAGGGTTTCAACATACTGTAAGTTCAGATCATTACATTTCATGTGAGATACAGCATATAACTAAAATATTATGTTTTACTTCAATCACTCCAGGGAAAAGTACAGTTTTATTGAAGGTGTTTAATGCAGTTACAAGTACAACTGTAGAACACTACTTGAATGAGTCTGACATGGTAGTGAATATTTTTGGATTCTGATGGATACAGTCCCAGTTTTGGCTTTATCAAGAAAATATTTAGAGAAACTTGAATTGGAGTCTCCTAGATATTTATGACACTCCTGAATGGCAGTGAAATACAATGTATTATGTACATTAAAGTTGAGAGAACTGCAATGGAAAGTAAAAAAGGACCCAGATTTGAGTCAGTGGTTCAGACTGTGTGAGTCTACTCATTAAATACTTCTAGTGGAGATGACAAGGAGGGAAAAAATAGACTACTAAGACTAACCTGATGCATATGATAAACTCTGATGTCACTAGATAGCAATAATGAGATAATGTAACCCATCTGAAACATGAAGAAACAAAATGTTTCCTATCATAAGACCCCAGCCTTCAAGTTGTTATGCAGTGATGTGTACCCCTTGTCTATGAGTTAGATGTGTCTGGTCAACTTGTGAACACTCTCCAGATTTTTCATAAAACATAACGAAATTTTCAGCCGTTAAATGTCCATTCATTTAAAGACAGTATAAGAAAATGGTACCGCTGCCTTCTGCATTGCCCTTTTTACTTTGTAGCTAACCCTTCCTGTAACAAAATAAGCAAAGGCACCAAATATCACTGCAGACTTCTCTTCATGCATTGTTTTTTTGGTGTTTTTTTTTTTTGTGGGGTTTTTGCTCCACAAAGTTTTGCAATACTATAACTTGAGACTTTTTGTCATACAGTTAGCACTTTGAATGCATAAAAAATTATTTAGAACCAAAAGATCGTGAGAACTAAAATTCCTTAGTCATAGAACCATAGAATCATAGAATCGATTGGGTTGGAAAAGAACTCCGAGATCATCAAGTCCAACCCTGGGTCCAACTCCAGTCCATTTACCAGATCATGGCACTCAGTGCCACGGCCAATCTGTGTTTAAAAACCTCCAGAAATGGTGAATCCACCACCTCTCTGGGCAGCCCATTCCAATGCCTGATGACTCTCTCTGTGAAGAATTTTTTTCTGATATCCAACTTAAATTTCCCCTGGCAGAGNCCCTGGTCCTGCTGGCCACGCTATTCTTGATACAGGCCAGGATCCCATTGGCCTTCTTGGCCACCTGGGCACACTGTTGGCTCATGTTGAGCTTCCTGTCAATTAGTACCCCCAGGTCCCTTTCTGCCTGGCTGCTCTCCAGCCACTCTGTCCCCAGCCTGTAGCGCTGCATGGGGTTGTTGTGGCCAAAGTGCAGGACCCGGCACTTGGCCTTATTGAACTTCATCCCATTGCAATCAGCCCATCTCTCAAGTCTATCCAGATCCCTCTGCAGAGCCCTCCTGCCTTCCAGCAGGTCGACACTCTCTGGTCATTGTGGACGCATTGGACACATTGTAGACACATTGTGGTCATCCAACCACCATAACAATCAGCACTGCCACAGGCCAAACCCCACAGAACTAAGAAAATTCAGATTTGTAGTAGGTTTTGAGTGGTTTGGGTTTTTTCCTTCCTCTGATAAACTAATCAGTTGACTTTACTTGCAATCAAATATTAGCAGCAGTCTTTTCAGGTGTAGAGCAACGTTCCTTATTTAGCATCAGATGTTCATTGGTCATTACATAACATAATTTAGAAGTATTCAGTCAACACTGTTTTGCCAGAAGAACAGTCCTCTGAACTTACATTTCTGAGTGCACAGAGGCTGCATACTGGAGGGCATGTTTAGTGATCATTTTGTGATAGTATAAAACATTAGAAACACAGAAATAAATGGAGCATTCTTGGGCAAATTAGATTAGCTTGAGCTCTTTCCACATGTGATTGGAGATGATCTAATTGGCCTGTGGCATTAAGTAAGTTATACTGAGTGTTTAAATATAATGCATGTATGTTTACAATAATAAATGCATTAGAAGTATTTTTATTGTTCATCCTTCTCTTAACATACTTCCTGTTAGCATGAAATGCACAGTACTTGCCATGGCAAAATGAAATACTGTTTCATACCAGTGTAAATTATTTTTCCTCTGCCTGCAATTTTACGTCTTCTTGAGATCTAACCTTATTCAAAGGACAGATCCTTCAGAGCTGAACATTGTTGAAGACTAACAGCTATATAATACTGCAGTGCCATAGAGGAGTTTCCTTGGCACTCTTTAAAAAGTTGAAACCATTAAACATTTTCTACCACTCTGATAACAGACATATATTGACTTCCTTCTACATTGGCTGATTTCACACACATACTGTCTGATACAGATCCTGTTCACACTTGCAGATATCAGTGAATAAGCAAAGAGTGTCCTTCCACAGCAAACACAAAAGATAACCTTTACAATAGCATAATTGTTTTTGTAGGGATATGTTTAAACAAGAAGTTACAAACTTAGGCAGCCTTATTCTAGTATCTTTGTATAGTGAAGAGAGCCTTAGGATAGCCACCACACGTGAAATCATGACGCCATCAGATTCTTTGGACTTCACCCTAGGTTGCAGTGAGATCAGAATTTCTCTCTACAGCTTGCTGTGGTTGCAAGACAATTTGTGAAAACATCAGTTAGATCTTTTGAGGACTGAAAAACACAGGGACTTATTTTCTGTATAGAAATAAATAACTCCAAATAGCCCAGGCTAGGGTCAGCATCAGACACAGAGTATCAGTTTGCTCTGTAATTCTTTCCTTTTAGCCAATAAATTTAATTTTGTGTTGAATGAAGTAAAATACTAGACAGTGTTGACTTGGCTCTATACTGTACTACTTTTGAGAGGTAGAAACTAGAATCCAGGAAGAAAGAGCTCCTCATATTCAGCTTCTTCAAATATTCTCTATACTCCAAAATCTCATTTGGCTACACAGTCTGCTTCATATAAACAATCAGCTGTGACTGAGTGTCTCTAGCCAAGTTATAACAGGGATGAATGGGGTTGTTAGAGAGAGCTTTTTCTGACAGTGATTTCAACTCTCAAAACAGTTTTCTAAGCATTTAGGAGGTCTCAGATTCCTGACTACAGTGTGGCCTATTATAAGTAAAAAGCAAATCATAAAGCCCAGTTCTGCAGATATACTCCATCATGGATCTCCTGGTCCTGACATACTACTTTTAACTGAATTGCTAAATGATGTTTCCTATAAAAATATGAATTCTGAAACTTTAATTCACTAAATGCTTAAGCAGAAGCAAAAGAAAGAACACATAAAATGAAAATGGTTGCATTTCTCATCTCTAGAATGCCTTGAAAATTATTAATACAGAATGTATTCCTTTATCTAATTCTGCGTAATTCTCCATTGCTGGTTTTACTTTTTACTTTATGTAAAAGAAGCTATTACCCGTACTAGTAACAAAGATCACTGCCTTTATCTTCACAAATGTAAGAAGCTTTCTGCATGTCTGACCCCAGGGAAATTGCTTACTCATTGTAAATAATTATACACACAATACCAGCTACCAGAGAGAGTACACTTTTTGAATTTCCCCACTGCTGTACTTTGTGCATATGTGCAACATAATTTGAGTGGGAGATGAAACTTCCGCTGAAATGCTACCTAACTGCCAAAATATACATACAATTTCAAAAAGAGTGGAATGTCACCCAAAACAACTAATACAGCAGTAGCAGACCTGATTTTTTTTTAAATATATTTGGATTTCTCTTCATCTATTTTCATCATTGGTATCCCTTTTGACCCAAGGGTAACCACTGGGGCTGGGGAGGAAAGTAAGAGTTTTGCAATTTGCTTCTGCTTCAGGTTAGGACTCTCATTTCTATGCATAGTGCCATCTGTTTATTCAGGTTCAATTCTCTGAAGATGGCAGGGATAAATCAAGGGGATCCAGTTTACTCCTTCCCTCTTTCAAACCTCTTTTAACAGGTCTCTGCCCAGAAGCACTCCTCGCTGTTCTTCAGGTTTCTGCTACAAGTGTTTGTGAGGCTTCCTGTTGATTGCTCTGCATTCTTCTTCAGTGTTTCTTCTCTGTTCTGTTCCATCCAAACCCTCACACCCACCTCTATGATTTTTCTAGTAAAATGGTAAAATCCCCCTCAGAGGGAGGTCAGTCCCTTAGTCAGTTTACACGTGGTCAGTTCAAGCTGGTGATTCCTGTTCTTCATGCCACTGAGAAACTTTATTCATCCATTATATTACATTTATTTTGGAGAATAATATTGTGTTTAATGGCTTCAAAAGGTTTGTTAATGCCTGAATGCCATAATGTTAGGCCAAATCACAGCTCTCCACATTTTGTCACTGAACTAAAAAAGGATACTTTTTTTTCCTCTATAAGTTGGACCCCATCTCCAGTTCAAGTTCATATCCATATACTTTGCAGAAATATAGCTGAGGTTCTTCACAAAATTATCTCCCTATAGTTCCTACTGGATATTTTATTTGTCTGAGAAATTTTTTAAGAGAAAGTGTGATACATGTATGCATGTTTGTACAGAATATGCTGAATTGGAAGGGACCTACAAGGATCACTGAGTCCAGCTCCTGGCCGTATACAGGACCATCCCCAAAAGTCATCCCATGTGCCTGAGAGTATCCTCCAAATGTTTCTTGAACCCTGTTGGCCTTGGTGCTGTGACAACTTCCCTAGAGAGCCTGTTCCAGTGCCCAACCACCCTATGGGTGAAGAACCTTTTTCTAATATCCAACCTAAGCCTTCCCTGACACAGCTTCAGGCCATTCCCTCAAGTCCTGTCACTGGTCACCACAGAGAAGAGATCAGTGCCTGACCCTCCTCTTCCCCTCACGAGGAAGTTGTAAACTGCGATGAGGTCTCCCTTAAGTCTCCTCTTCTCCAGCCGTCTAGACCAAGTGACCTCAGCCATTCCTCATGCAGCTTCCCCTTAAGGCACTTCACCATCTTTGTTGCCCTCCTTTGGATGTTCTCTAAAAGCTTAGTGTCTTTCTTACACTGTGGTGATCAAAACTGCACACAATCTTCAAGCTGTGGCTGCACCACCTAGTACATTTCCAGCACAGGCCGAGGTAAGAACCTAACTCTATCTCTCAGTTTGTTTTTACTGCATAGTGTATACCTATGCTGCCACTCTTGAGGGTTTCAGGCTCTTCAGGGGTGTGGTTCTTATCTCGTGAAGTACCATTCAGATTGCTCTAGAACAATAAAAATATTAATCACAAACCTTAGTGTTACCACAGATATAATTTCTCCTTTGCAAATGTCCTACATTCTCATTTATGTTCTCATACAAATAAGAATCAGGTCCTGATTTTTTTAATGGGATTTCACGTTGAAAGAACACTTCACATCAAAGATCTAAATTAGCTGGTTTTGAATTCAATTCTGAATTAAATGGAAAACGGCTTTGTCTCTCAGTATAAATCTCTAATGGTATCTGGCCCTGCTGACATTTACAGGACTGCTGCTCTATATTTTCACTGATACGAGCACTCTCTCTGGGGAAAACACCATCAAACCATAGCTCTTCTGTCAGCTTTCTTCAGTCAAATTTTTTTGCATCCACTTCCATCTGCATTATTTTGAAGTGGAAATCCCATGGCTGTAAACTTGAAAACACATTATATCAAGTCAAATCATGACTGTAGTTACTGGATTTTTCCAACTCTGATGTCTCTGTGTCTAATTTAAACTTCATGTCTCACTTTCTGCTTGATACAAAATTTTCTCACCAGAAAGAAAGTCAGAAAACTAGTCAGCTTTGCCTTCTTTATTTTAATTTCAGAAATTTGATGCTTCTGAGAAAAAGAAAAAGCATGCCCATTTCCCTTTTTCAGCATGACATACAGAAAGCTTAACATAAGAGTGTAGTGCAATGCCCAGCTCTAAACATCTGATTTGATTCTACAGAGGATCCAGATGGTCATTAAAGACACCCGAGTGAGGCGCCACTATTGACTGCATCATGAATGCTGCTCAGATATGAAACAGGGGTGCAGGAATACAGGGGCTCTCACACCAACATGTATCACTAGCCCATCTATCCAATTTCCTATTTCCAGCAGTAACCATATCAGATCCTTCAGCTGACTCATATAGCTAAACACATGAAATCCTGAGTTAAATTGTGGGGAAATAATTATGTAGCAAGGAGAGTTTCTTAATTAATCCTCAGTGAAGAACAATCTTAGCTTTGGTAGCTGAGTATGGTTGTTACACGTTTAGCCTTATCTCAGTGTTAGCAAGCCTTGCTAAAAAATACTCAACAAAAGGTTCAAAGGGCTAATTCAATTCAATATTCCATGAAAAGAATTTCATTTTATAAATGTTAAACTCACTGCATTCCAGATTCTGTGTACAACTTGTTCAGGCTCCTTTCTGGACCATCAGTCTGTGTCAGTCTGTGAAGGCTGAAACTCTTATCTTTATGAAAGCTGGAGTGCAGGTAAGTACAGGGCTGTTTCATAATCAGGTCACAAAGTACCTGTGCTTTGTTTGTGAGTTTGTTTTTATTATTTCTGAAGGGTTTTGCTCTTTTCAAAAGAAATTATTCTACTGCTGTCAAAGCGGAACTACATTTTCAATTTTTTTTACCCTTTCAACTATTAGAGAATTTGAGGAATCAGCAACATTTTCTTTTCTTGCAACTTTCACTGTTGTTCATTCTGTGGCCGTTGTTTATGAATGAAGAACAGTTAGAAAAGGAGTCTGATAAAGCCCCATCTAAAATCATTATCAGCAACTACTTTCTGGGTTTTGGAGTACAATAAATGAATAGAGTATTCTGCACTTGAATGCTGCTCATCTTATATAACGAATAAGCTTTCACCAAAGTGGCAAAACCTCACCCCTTCATATTAGTCAGTCTTAAGATGTACCGAAATTTAAAATTACTTATTCTACAGACACATTACTCATTCTGATTTTTTTTTGAAGCAAGTTTTGCATTAAATGTAAAATGTAACTTCTGTCGAGATATACTTGTCCTCCCTTGCATGAGTTTTTTAAAGGTTGATTTAGGATTAAAAATTAATTCAAGGTCCCTGGGCTAAATTCTGATCTCACATTTCACCATTGTCAAGATTTACCTGGTAAAGAACGGAGTGTCTCTTGGTTATGTCACTACAAGTAGGTCTGCAAATTTGGGGCCCAAGTTACTATGCTAATTATTTCTTTTCAGTCTGCATATGTTTATATATAGTTTCTAATGTTTTTGGTGCACACTTTCTACATTTGTTCCAAGGTAAAAGTGTAATAATTCCACTGACGAAACACAGATTTGAAGGCAAATATAAAAGTTAACTTCTCTACTCAAAGATTTGCACTCAGAAGCATCATGATTATAACAGTAGAACAAGCTTCTATCAGCAAAAAATAAAATATTTTGCCAATGCAAAACAGTGAGTGACTGCACAGCTTCCACTGAAATTCACAAACAGTTGCATAGGCCAGAGACTGTTAGGCTTCTCTGAAATCTTTAAGCCTAGAGCTACTAGTCTTTACTGACAATTTTATTTCCATCACTCTTGCTAACAATGAACTGAAAACGTTGTTCCATACTCTCAGTAGTACTGCTTCTTTATCATCAGTTTTACCACACAAGGGGAACACAAGTACAGCAAAGATTAAAACCAATGTATGTTTTTCACAGATTCATGGAATTTTGTTATAAAACAAGGTGTTTCTGATTAAATTTTTTGAAACTTTCTGTTCTTTTTTGTTCTTTGATCATTAGTAAGAAGCAGTGAATGTCTTTGTTCAGTTACACTCAGTTTACTACAATGTCTTCATTCTACTAACAGCAAAAACAAGTGGTTTTGTTTTCCTGTTTGATGTATTTTCACTCACAACACTCACTATTTCAAAACAATTAGCATTTCTTCTTTATTCATTCAGATGAGCAAGTTTCATTTATTTAACACATATCAACAACGAAAATGTTTGTGGCACATTTTCAAGATTGCCTTGATAAAGGATGGTCTGTAAATATCAAGTGTTACTTCAACAAGCATTTTGTTATATAATTTTCCAGTGTAGAAATATAAATCCCAATGAGTTTGCATCCTGAAACATGAAAAAATTGGTGGTTAGGCATGGGAACATGTTGCCCAGAGATGCTGTGGATGCCTGCATCCCTGGAAGTGTTCAAGGCCAGGCTGGATGGGGCTCTGAAAAACCTGATCTAGTAAAAGACATGGCAGGCATGTTGGAACTAGATTATCTTTAAGGTCCCTTCCAACTCAAGCCATTCTATAATTCTATGATTCTATTAAAAAAGAAAGCAGATTAAGTGATTATAAGTTAAAACCCTGGATCCAGGTGTGTCTGCTTTGGTATATCAGAGAGATAAGTCATGGTTTTCAACTGATCTCTTTTTAATCTTTGAACAAAGAACCACAGTGGCATTTGGGCTCCTTGAAGTTTTATTGTTATATTCACAGAAGTGGGTTAGGGATATAATAGAAAATAAAATGTCTTTGGTGCTAAGCATTTGTAATCTAAATAAACAATATTCAGTGAAAAAGAAGATAATAATATGACAGAGTAGAAATCAGATATTTTGTGGGATAATATAGAGGGTAATGACCTGTAGCTATTGTTCTTATTGCATTATTTTTAACAGTTCTTTGTGGAAAGGCCTAGAGTTGCAGGTCACAGGGAAAAACCTCATTATTTAAAGAAAGCTTAAAATTGTAGATCTGAATGACTTATCATAGATCAACTCATACAGCAAATCTTACAGTATTTCTAACATCAGTTAATGACAGGATTAAACACGATGGTCTGGATTGTTCTCTGTCTCAAGGAGACCATAAATCATAAGTCTTTCAAACTGGGAAGGGGAATGATCCCTCCCCACAACCTCTGATTTTCACAGCCATTTGACAGTACCTGGCTCTCTGCTAGAGATAGGCTAGATAGACCTTTGATCTTATGCTCAGTGAGCTTGCGCAGTCTTTGATTATCATTCTATGAAAGTTTAGCTTCAAATAGAGCCTGTTCTCACTGTGTCCTGATTCTTTGTCTAGCATTCTCACTTTTCCTCACATTTCCTCATGTACGCAGCATTAGCAAAGAATACCACCTCACATGGGTTTTATCTAATACTGCTTCCTATGGGGGCTGGATGTGAATGGGGAATGGCATTTGATAATCTCTGACTCCATTGTAAATGAAATTTAAATTAAAAGCAGCTGTTTCTTTTAAAGTGAAAGACACATCTGCATTAAGTATAATACAACTTCATCTGTCTTGGGCTGCCAACACTTCACTCAGTGTGAGACAGAAGAGTCATATGGTTTTGGTCTTGTCATTAACTGTCATCCAGTTCCTAAAGCTTTTGATTTCTTTTCTGAAAGGTGGGCAGGAATTAATTTAAGTAATTTTTAAATAGTTAAATAATGACTTTACTCTCTCCATCTTGCAAATTATGCAGCTTGATGAATTTGGATAGTCTAGTACTAAGGTTATCAATATACAAATAGTGTTTGTCTTTGACAGTGATGTCTCATGAGCATTGGATTAACCGACAACAAAGGAGACAGTTGGGAACCAGTCAGCCCCAAACTCACAGCGACTCATGGGAAAGACCTTTACTGGAAGTTGGCATGTGGGTGTTGCAGCTGTGAAAGCTCGGAATGTGAGTGGTTACAGGTATTGGCTTCCTTTTTTCTCTGCATACATTTGCAGGAAAATGGGCATCAGTGCCAGGGACAAAGAAAGGTTGAGCCAAGCTCTTTTAGGAAAAAAAAAAATATTGCTTGTGACACAATAAAATCTGTATTGCTTGTATGACAGATATATGGTGTTCTGGAGAATTCTGTTTATGAATAATAATGGGGGTTCTGGCAATGTTGACTGTAGCACTCAATGGAGAGTCAAACAAAGGGCATTTTGTTTCACATTCATATCTTCAATAGTCAGGCATTTTGGAATTCTATAATCACAGTGTTTTTCTTTCCTAGTTTCAATTAGGTCCTTCTAGTCTGGTATACTTGTTTCCCCTGGTTTAAGCAAGATTATCTAACTGAGTTTTAAATTAAATGTCTTTAAAATTACTCATTCAAATGTGATTGATTATGTTGGCAAAACTGGCTCCATCTTCTAGGGGGTGGGGAAGAAGAAAGGAATGGAGGCAAAAAGGGAAAATGATAGAGAGGAAAGCTGTCTTAGAAGGAAGTTTTGTACAAATGTTTTATCTCAGGTGGAGGCAAGGATTAACTCCTATCTTTGTATTGTACTAATAAAGCAGTACAAGGCAGAAATTCAGTAGCTTGGAAAGAGAGCTTTTCTTTAGGAAAAAAAAAGATTTTTTTGTCAAATTAAATATCTCTCATTCTGGAGAATGATTCTGTAATTTTGAAATTGACATTGAAATCTTTTAATTCTTGAAAAAATCTTTGTGACATAGAAAAGATATCTTTTCTTTTTTGTCCCTTTCCTTACCAGTTCTTCCCTTCTTTTCATATCCTGGCAGAAGGAGAGAAAAAGGCATGATGCAAATGTCTGAGTAGCAGAGAGGGAGTATGATTGGAGGAAATGGTGCTCTGGGGTAGGGAGGGATCTATTGCCTAGCGTGCTCATCACTGGCAAGGTAGTCAAGAAGCAGAGCTTGGACCTTGATGTCTGCTCAGATGTTCAGTTGGCATTGCCTCCTCCCTGGGATCCTGAGAAGAATTGTATTGAAAGATAAAATATATCCTCTTTAGTATAATTTCAGAATATTTCTCATTCTTTTTGGCCCACTTCCCTATGTGTTCACTTGACGTTTTAAAAGCAGACTCTAGAAATAGTCCCAAAATAGCTTGTCTAAGTCACATGTCACATGTAAGAGACTGACTGATGGAGAAAACTGTCTTCAGAGAATGTGGTGGAACTTGGAATCTTTTGCAGATTTTTCTTTTTTCTTTAAGAAACCAGACAATATGACCCATGGAATTGAAACACTTTTCCCATCCCATCTTCTACTCATGAACAGAAATCTTTCTTTAAAAATAAATGTCCTGGACCACAGAGAGGATAATTCTGCACAAAAATAGCCCCCCATCTATAGGTATTCCAAATTCGCTATGTTTTATTTGCGTGCTTAGCAGGTCTGTTAAAGTATATACTAAATGGCATCATTCTTACTGAGGACCACCTGGAGCTATTCAGTTAGGTTTTGGGTATAGTTAGATCTTGTTTAATCTGTAGCCCACTCTTGCAAAGTAATGATCTTTGAAGTTTTTCTTTGGGGGTGGAGAGGGTTAACTGTGCATATACAGAACTTTTTGCTATTTATTTGGAAAGCAAAGCAGCCTAACTTGTTGGATTTCTGACTAAAGGCCTGTACTATCTGCCCTTTGGTTTGACTCTTACTTCAGGCCTTTTTATTTTCTTGTAAGATTTCTCCCTATTACTAATTAACTTGCCAGCTGATCATGCACCAAGTCAGCTTTGTTATTGCTTCTTATTTTCCTCGTTACTTGGTTAGAAACGCTAACAAGTCAGCACCTTATCCTAAAGAAATACCAAGCTCTCTCTGAATGCACATTCCCAGACTCCTCAGTCATCATTAACTCATTTGCAAAAGTTTTCCCTGCTGAAACTGAGAACCACCTTTATAGATCTGCCTAGGTTAATTCTTCTGTTTAACATAAACTAGATTGATTTCTGCTTAGCTTATGCAAGGTGTGCCCTCCAGTCTCTAGTAAGGGGGCTCCAGCTGCCATCCTAGCCCTGCCCCATCTGGGGTGGTGGGATGAGGTCCCTGTCAGTGAGGCCATTGTCTCAAATAAACTTGTCATTGCACTAAGATGCTGTCACCTGGCTCCTACTGCTGGCATGTGTTTTAATTAGTGATAACTAGGACATCAAACCAGATTCCTGCTACTCAAGACTTTGAGTAAGATGAGGGAAATATGTACTGAGACAAGTATGACATTTTCTGACAGATATTTTAAATGTTATATAGGTCAAGAAACTTTTAACCACTCTGGGTTTTGCTTTTTTACTTTTTTTGGTCCTTTTGTAAAGTACATTCTCTGTTGTGTCAGCTACCAAATGCTCCGAACGCAGCAGACTTAGTATAAGCCAAGACATCTATACTATGGAACTCTGTCAGAAGCTGTGATCAAGCCAGTGAAGCACCCTGGGAACAGAGCAGAGCTGGTGCACAGACCTGCAGTAGGGTGCTTATGCTTCATGCAGGGGTGCCTTGGGGAGGCTGGAGCCCCATCCCGTGGGAGACTGGGGCACATTAGGCTGCTCAGTAGTTTCATCTGTCCTACCTGTGTGAAACAGCTGAATCACCAGAGAATCATCAGTGAGATTTACAGGAATAAATTTCATTTTTTAACATAATGGGGACACCATCAGTGGACCTGTTTCTGTTTTGATCAATACTGGAGCTGTCTACCACTGTACAGATGCTTTTTGAGATATTTCTCTAAGTGTTATCCTATCAGATGACAGAATACATGCGCCATTTTTAGATTATATACCTAAAGCATGTTAGTTAGTATATGACAGGCAAAACTAAAACATTAAATACTGCGAAACCTTGGAATAAACTTGAATATGTGCAGCCAGTAGAAGATGGAAATCTACTCCGTGAGATAATAGGAGCACTTATTTACTTTTTAAAAAGTTATATAAAAATAAATGAAGAAGATGGAGAAAGGTACTGACTAGTCTATTGGCCAGAAAGCCATCAAAAGTTTTTGTAATTCTTAGTAGGAAGATTTTTCCCACAAGCCTGTGTTAGTTAAGAACACATTGAAAAACCATATGTCTCACAGCATTAAACCCTGAGTACCTCTATGGTAGCTGCCTCTGAGAAGGAAACAGAAAGGTTTATTCTGGTCTGATATGGCAGTCTAACATGGTAGCTGTCCAGGCAAGAGTTCATATCTCTTCATAGCTTAGCTTGGCAAAGTCTTTAATTTTGTAGGTGATAGTCTCATTCTGTTCATTGTGGTTCACATTGAACCTCTCCTACTGATATGAATAACCAGTAACATCTAGAGGATTCAGTCTTTAATTATATAGAGCTTTTATAGGGCTTTAAATATAAAATGTTGCTGCAAACAGTTATTATTGGCTTGTCAATGAAAACAAATATCTCTGTATGTCCCTCTTGCCTCCCTTCAGCATTCCTCTCCCACAGTACTGAATGAAAGTATACTCAGCCATTGCAAATGAGAGCCAAGGAAAATCTAGGTTTTCGTACAGAGGACACAGAAGTAATTGACTGTTTGGAAACAGAACTGGAAGTTTTAGTCTAGAGGAGAAATATACTCTAAAGGACAATGATGCATTGCAGCTTTTTCGCATGTATATTCTTGAGAAATCACTCACATTACTGTGATATGGCCAGCCATATGCTACATAAAGAGATATATGTTACAAATTATAACAGAGATGGAATCCAGAATGTCTATTGGCAATAGAGTATAGCATTATCACACAGAGTTTTATTATAGAAGTAAACTGCAGTTTTGATAGTCGATTCTTCATTTCTGGATGTATTGACTATATCTTTTTCATGGAAGAGATTAATGGAATGTTTAATCAGAGATTTTGCAACTTTCATCCTTGTTGATAGATGCTTTTGTCTTTCTATCTTAGCTTGAAGCATCATGTGTCTTTCAATGGAGCTACTTGACAGTTGACATTTTCTGCTTTTACTTCTACTCCAGCTGCTAATTGCATATTTACAATCCTTCAATCAAGAGAAAAAGAGAAACAGATTAGAAAAATTTTCAGTCTGTCAAGCAAACTATACATATAATGAAACATCCACTCATTAAACATAGAGAATTGTATAGCTTTAATAATAAGTGTTATAAAGGGCACAAAGGTATTATTAATTCTGAAGGAATGCAGGACTGGAAAAACAATAAGTCATTTTGACAGTTGCTATGAAGACTATTACCAAATGTTATGTTTACTTGACTAGGTTCAATTTATAAAACAAGACCCATAAAAAAATCTACAGCCTAATCAATTGAGATGCCCTGTTACAAACAACAGCTAATGGAGTGAATTTCTGATATATTGATTAATGATTGAATTGTGGTCATGGATTTTACAAAATTGAGATAATTAGTAATGTGGGCTGCTTGTGTACATGAAATGAAATGCTGTGGCAATTAATTAAATTGCTGTAATGAAGATTTAACATTCTAAATGTTGTTTTCCTAAGTTAAGGAAGTGAATTTTTTTGAATGTGTGATTATCTTTCTGAAAGGAATTCACAAAGGTATGTTTATTATGTAAATATAAAAAGATAGAGGAGCTTTTGTTCCCATACTGTAATCACTGATTAATTCTTCCATATATTTCTCATAAAAATTAAATTTAGGGGGCATGAGAAATTCTCCTTTGTTTCTGTGTGTGCTGGCTGCTGTCCTGAACATAATCAAGCAAGCTGAAAGTATATATGATTATATCTGATACTACTCTGAAGGAGACAGTTCCAATATTGTATCTGCACTCCTCCATTCGTTATTGGCAAACACATTCCTGAAACTCACAGCAATGTTACAACTGGCATTTTGAAATACTGTGGTTTCTTTTTTTTTCTATCTACGGCTTGGATTCCCCATAGGATTTATGCACACTGCATTGTATTGTTCAGTATATGTTCATGGTTTCCACTACTACTAGGAAAAACTATGTGTATACATTCAGAGTAGAACATACCTCGTAGTGGATTTTAGAAAACAGAACACACAGTTACTTTAAAACATAAGGTTATCAAAATAGGAACTGAAAGACAAGAAAGGGAAAAACAAGCAATTTAAAAACAATTCGCCCAGTATATTTGATCCTTTTCCCATTCTTTCCATAGTAAATCTTGAGTTACTTTGCAAAAGTCAATACAAGTTGGCATAAAGCTGGTAGGAAATTAAACCTGAGCCTATCCTACTTAAAAACCTGAAATATGTTTTTCATTTTAAAGCAGTCATTGCTGTGAAACCTGAAGACTGATAGACACATTCAGAGCACTCATTAGGTCACAAAATACTCTTTTAAGACCATAATTGAGTGTGGCAATAATAGCACCACAATAGACTGTGACAGAGCTAAAAAGGCTAACTGGTGCTGAGGGCACCATAATGGCGCTCACAAGTTCAGTTCCCAGTTCTGCAAAAATAGTACTGGCAAGTAATTTTCCCTCTTGGAGGCTCTGTCACCATGATCTTAAAATGAGGATACTAATGGCTTTGAGATCTACTGATAAAGAGAAGAGGGAATTATTTCAACACAGTTTATCAGTTGGACAGGGATGCAAGCAATGAAGCCAACTCAGCTCCCAGAGAAACACAGGCTTCTAGAAAGACCAAATATCTCACTGGATCACAAGACATATAAGATTACCACATCTGCTGCTTATGTCTATTCAAAAGATTTTTTTCTCTATCTAAGAAGTAGAATAAAATCTAATTTACTAGTGGTACCTGCTCCCTCAACCTCATTAGGAAGAGAGGGGTTTAAGAAAGCATGTTCACCTGATCCTCTGCAGGCAGCTGCAAGCTATCTTTGACTCTGCATGGAGCAGATGTGATCTGCGCTCCTCCACAAGCAAATATGAGAAACAAAGATTAGTACTTCCATCGGCAGGATCAAAGAAACCCTTGTCGGAGCAATCTCAGATCTAGCTAATGTCAAGTCAGGGCAGAAGACCATGTGGACACCCTTGGAGCAACGAGTGCTGGTCTCCTTCAAGACCAGGACATGCCACTGCACCCAGCCTATGCTGGCCTGCTCAGAGGAGAAAGCACTGGGATTGGTTTGAGAGGTGTGTTGAACCAAAACCCAGATCTGGAAAGCTTTTAGGCTTCCCGAATCTTCCAGAAGATGGATGAATAAAGATGATGAAAATAAAGGAAATAAAAGGCCACAGAATGAAATCTAAAAGAAGTCTCTAACTTTGCACACAACGCCTGTCAGGAAAGGTCGTCTGTTTTACAAGACAGGAAATGCAAAACAAGAGCGTCTGTAACTATTTGTAAATAGTGTCAAATTTATGGATCTGGTTTGACGTGAGGAAAAAATATCCCTGGAAAAGAGTTGCAAAACATTTTAAGTAGCTTATTTTGACATTTAAAAAACTTTTGAAAAATGTTATTCTGCTTAAAAATTTATCTGAATTTACATTTAGACCTATTTTGCAAGTAAACGAAGGACATCAAAGTGAAATAAAACATTTTGTTTGGTTTCAAACAAAATGTTTATCTGGATCAAAACTATTGCCTTCATTTCAGACAGAGAACTGAAAAAAACATGCAGCTATTTTTATAGCTTTCACTGTAAGATCATTTTAAAATTTTATTTCTACCCTATTTCTCATATTTTATATAAAGAGCACTCACATGATTTTTCCTCTAGTGACCTGTATGCATTTGATTTTTCAAGGTGCCATACTCTTACTATCATATTGAATTCAGTGATTGGTTGTCATCAGTATTGTTAATACTGCTCTTGCTTAGGGTCTTCCCAATGCAACGATCTCATTTGCTTTTTACTAGTCTCCTCCATCTTCTGTTTTCTAAAACTTGGTATTTCTCTAAATCATACTCCCTCCAATTACATTTTTACTTTTATAATTAAGATAGAAATGAATGGAAGCTAGCAACTGCAATGACATTTTTCACTAGCTCAGTTTGGAGGAAAATTTTCAAAATTTAGAAAACTGTTAAAAGCTGTGAGTAACAACTGAAAAAGGAAAGAATGAAGTTCATAAAAACTTTTTGAGATTTTTTCCCCCCTTTATTTTAGCCCTAGTTATCTTTTTTCCTGCTTCCTTTTTCTCAAAGTGTTTTTTCTTCCTTCTCTCTCCTTGTAGGCCAGAATCAGAAAGGTCTATCTGCAATTTAGATTTGTTGGAATAGAGGTAAAAAAGAATAAGAGCAACTTTTCACT
This sequence comes from Sakesphorus luctuosus, assembly GCA_013396695.1. Classification (NCBI taxonomy): domain Eukaryota; kingdom Metazoa; phylum Chordata; class Aves; order Passeriformes; family Thamnophilidae; genus Sakesphorus; species Sakesphorus luctuosus. Next base: position 317,435 of record VWZD01007534.1, on the reverse strand, counting down.
GTCAGATTTGTACAAAGGAGTCAGTGCAAGTGAAAGCCAAGTTCTTTCCCATTTATCTCTTACTCTTCCTTATCTCTATTCACTTTCTCTATTTCAAGACTTTCCATCCCTCTTCCTTGCCTTTCTTTATACTTTTTTTCCCTTCTATCCCTACTTTTAGGTTTTTAACAATCCCTCACACATCCCTACTTATTATCCAGGGACCTATTCAACCACAGAATGTTAAGCATGAGAAAGTGAGACTGTTGCAATGAGCATGATGATAGATGATTTTCAGTAGGTTTTGTTTTACTGAAATGTTTTAATATTTTCAGCCAAAAATGTTCCCATCCTTTCAGTAGGTTAAAAATAACCCCTAAAGTGTTGGGTATGGTAGTATATATTACTATTGTTACAGAAGACAGCTAGAGAGAGGAAATGACCTTTAAAACGGGGAAAAGAATCTCATTCCTTCCTTACTCTTCCCTGATTTCTGTTTGCTCTTAATTTTTCTCATTTTCTTCTTACTTTTGCATCCTTCTCTCCTGCCACTTCCCCCACACTTATCATTTTCTTTTCTTTTCTTTTCTTTTTTTTTGGTGGCTAATGAGTATAAAGCTTATCGTTCACTTAAGATCCACTTTATTGATCTAATTTGAATCCAGAGAGTAAGGACAAAGTGAGATAGTCTGTATCTATCCCAACTCCATAAAGCCAATGGAGAAATTAAAGGAAAAGACAGACTGTGGGCAAAGTATCACCACAGTTCCCCTCTAGGCTACAGTTCCACATGAGTGTAGTTCTTAAGCACATCCATCACCGCATCCACACACTGATATTTCAGCATTTCAGGGTTCTGCTGTATGACACCACTTTGTCTTTGGAGTCACACTAAAGGATGTTCTTGATGGTTCACATGAAGAGAAAGTTGCTGTGGATTATTTCTGCCTCCCAGAAAGCTCTTTTTGCCCTCCTTGTTGGAGGCAAGACCAGAGCTTCTGCATGTCTGCTCCTGTAGGACAAAGCTGGTCTGGACATGACTGGAGCAGACAGAAGGTGTTCTGAAATGCCCTGTCTGCAGGTAAGATAGAGAGGAGCATCACCCATGGGTTCCTGAGGGAGTATCTCTCTAACCAGAGCAGCACATAGAATTACATCATTTCCATTCCCATGTCGAGCGAGTTCATACTTTGGAAAGAACCATATATACATATAACCTCCCTGTGCACTGCAGCACTAAAAAATGTAGATAGAAGATGCAGAATAACAGTACCAAATCAAGAAGTGCTGAAGCATCTCTTATAAATACACTTCTTTGGGAACAGAATCTGCAGAATGGATTCTTTGAAAAAAAGATTCAGACATATGTTTCCTCCTCTGCTAAGTGCCCTGAGAAACAAAGCTTCAGATGTCAGCAGAAAGTTAATATATAGAGTTGGGAAACCTTAGAGGAAGGTTGTAGAACAAATTCCTTAAGGAATTTAACCTTATATGAGCTTGTATAGTGTTGCAGGAGTAAAAAAAAAAAAAAAAATCATGGGAAAGAGAGTGAAACAACTAATATTTGTCCAAAAGGAAAGAGAAAAATCAATATTCTGGATTTATTTAATGGTTTTGTTCAAAATAAGTTTCAAAAAATGGAATTTTTGCTTTATCGCTAGATTTCCTCATATGAACGCAACAGCAGGAGACTGAGAGTGAATTATTTGGTTTTCTATTAGATTTTATTTTTGAAAGATCCAGAGAAATAGCTGACTGTCTTTGACATTCACAGTTTCTGGTCCAAAACTACGTTACTGATTGCACTAAAGGAAGTGCTGAATGTCTATCTTGCAGTGACCATGATCAGGAAACTAAGAAAAAAACACATAGCATTTGTAATGTTTATTTTCCAGTCTTCTTTATTAGTCATAAGTGTTGGTCCTTCCCTAGTTGTACAAATCTGTAAGCTCCACTTTTCATAGTTGTTGCTTAAACTGATCTAATGGATTGACAAAACCTATCTTCACAATCTTACTTGAGACCATTCTTCTTAAAACTGAAGCCTAGATTCTTGTGATGTGAGTCTTTCGTGGGTCCAGTTTTGCATCTCATGTAGGCTGACACCACACAGACGTGGGCTCAACCCAGATTAAGCCTGCAATGATCACAGAAGTCTGAAGAATATCATCTTCCTTGTAGTTTTATATAGTTAGATAGAGACGTTCTGTGTATTCTCTAAATCTTTTACAGTCAGATGAGAGTCAGATATGGATTTTGTTTGTTTGTTTTCAAAAAATTATCTCATCAGACTGTTCTTTTCCTAGAAATGTATTTGTCCCATACATGAAAGAAAGTGGAGAGAGGATGAACTGGCTGGCATATTCTGAACTACTGCATATTGCAGAACAGGCTTCCAGTTGTCAGTGTCTGCACCCTGTAGAAGTATGGTTTCAATTTTACTTTTGAAATCTGAGTCGAGCAATGTTGCCAACACATATTTTTCCCTGTCAAAACATTTCACTTATTCCTGAGTCTGTAGACAGCTTTTTAGGTTACATCTTTCCCCCAATCTTATTGAAACAGGATCTTCATTTCTTTTGAAATCATTTTTCATTAGTGTGGGAGCAAAAAGTAGATACTAGAGCAGATAAGTGGCAGCACCTGGCTTGAAGACGTTCCATCAGCTCTTAGTTTCTGTGTGATCACTTCTGATAATTGGAGGATGAAAACCAAAGCAGCAGTCACACTCAAATCATGATAGGTGAAGACATTATCTTCCTTCCTTCTCTATGCCCTTAGCACTGCCTGTGCTTTCTCTTGTTCTACTGAGCTGCTAGAACACACAAAAAACAGACTTAAGGTTTCATATGTTGCTTCAGCAAAATATTTTTTTATTAGTTTGGTCATGGTGAGGACTGTCTCACTGATTAGTTAAACTAGCTTCAAAAGCATATAGTTTTGTGGTTTTGAATGACAGGGTCCCCAGGGAAATGGTCACAGCACCGAGCCTGACAGAGTTCAAGAAGCATTTGGACAATGCTCTCAGGCACATGGTGTGACTCTTGGGGATGGTCCTGTGCAGGGCCAGGAGTTAGATTCGATGATCCCTGTGGTTCCTTTCTAATTTGTCATATGCTGTGATTCTGTGACTTATAAGCTTATTCCCATGCTTGTAGTTGCCTTAATTATTTTCAAACATATGCACACATTTTAATCTAAAGTATTCATACAAACAATTGCCTCAGCTGTTTGTTGTTCACTAGCTATTGTTCATGGCATGTGGCAAAGTCATATGAACTACATTGTATGGTTCCTCATTCCTAACTGGATGTCTGGCAAGACAATAAATAATAATTGATCATTAACAGACAATGTAATTTCACCCCCTCCCTTAAAAAAAAAAACAACAAACAAAAAACCAACAACAACAACAACAAAACCCCACCACCCCAGAAACCAAAAAAACCCCCAACAACTCAATTCAGAATATATTTTTATATGAACTAGTATATGCTCTGGGAACAGCATCAGAGTTTTTAACCTTAATAACTGTGAAATGGAATTCCTTGCATTGAAGCATAAAGATATTCAGAAATACTGTTTGTATTGTTTACCAGTTGTATTTATTGTTTCATTTATATTTTCAGATAAAAACCTTCCATAGTTCAAATACCGAATTCCCCAACAATTTGATTTTAATCATTTGCCTAGCATCAAACTGTAAAGAAGGAGCAGATCTGAGCAGTATAGAGGAAAGATGACACACTTCAAATCTTCAGCTTTTATTTCTCTCCCAGTTCCCTAATAAGATGAGACTCAACAGCTGTACTGTTTGCAAGTCTGTGCATCAGCAACAGATTAACAAGCCAATAGAAAACATGGATGGCAAGAGAGCTCCAGAGCTCATGTAGAGCATTCTTTTATAAGACATGATTAGCTCTTAATTCTCATCCACCTGAGTCTAGGTCTGTCTTAAAGACTTTCTGTGATGGTAATTTTTCTAACCAATCTGTTGCAGTGCTCTGTTTTTGTAATATTAAAGATATTAATACTACCTTTTCTGAACCTTCTTTGATGTAAATTCAGCCTATTGCTTTCTGTCTTGCCCAGCTAAGATCTGACATAAAATTATTCTCTTTCTCTTTTCTACTTACCCTTCTGACATCAGACATAATATCCACCCTCAGGGCCTCCTCCTTTTTTTCAGATATCATCGCCTGTTGAGTCTTTCCTTGGAGGTTATGTTGTAAAGAATGTTCCTTTGTTTACCTCCTTGGATCTTCTTCAAACATTCCATAATCTTACAGATTTCAGGCTAACAGGAAATATTCCTATTTATTGAATCCAATGTTTGTTTACTTAATAACAAAGTACTATTTATAAATTGTGATCAATTATGTTACAAAATTGTATTATATAGCTCTTCTTTTGCTACCTAGTTAGCCATTCTTTGGATTGCCTTTGGACAGCTGATTATTCTTTACTAAATGGAGCATTTTGCACCTGTCCCTGATGAATTTTCAGTGGGCTCACCATACTAACTTCTGAACCTGTTGATCAGTCTCAGCTGACTGGACTTCAGTTGGCAGAGTTAAGTTGACACTCAGTAATTTTATGAAAATAGTCAGCTAGAGGGGGGAGGACATCCCCATGGAGGGAAAGGTTATGATGTGAACTTGATTCTTCTTAGATGCTAGCAACCCAGTACAGCATGACTCCAATGGAAATGCAACTTCATAGAAACATTTGTTTTAAAATTGAAGAGCTGTAAGGTTACTCATGTAGTTGTGGTCTCATGTCAGATAAGTACATTGGGGTGTTTTTCCTGTCATACATCCATCAGCTGCTAGAGAAATTACCACAGGGCTATGTTATCCTGGGGTCATGTTGACTGTAGTCCTGGGGCTTTCCTTGGATGATGCAGACTCCTGGAATTAATTTGAGAGGTCTCACATTCAGCAATTACTCTTACTGATTCAGTCAGAGGCTGTGGGCTGCAAAATAATGGCCAGTACAGGACATACCTGGTTAGACAAAACTGTTTTCTGTAGAGGCTGATATCTTTAAAGGGGGATTGTGAGGGCATACTCTTGCAGGCTGCACCTTTACCAATAGTAGAAAAGAGTTAAATCCTTGATTGCATCCATTTCACGAACAAACTCCTTGCGATCTTGTGGCATCATGAAAGCTCATTAAGCATTGAACTTCTGAATTAATAAAATACAGAATATCACTGTGCTACAACAACAGTAGAAAAGAATTTTTATTCCACGATATTCTGGTCTATGAGACAAAAATTGGTACCTACAGCTATGAGAAAAGAAATAGGCAATTTCTTTAAGTATAAACATTCCTATAATGTTGACAGAATGAAAGACATGTATTAAAAGCAGAGTAAAGGCTGGAAGAAGATCAGAAGAAATACACAGGGAACTGGAAAAATAAAGATCTCTTTCTACAAGACCACTATTCCCATCAGTTATTAAACCGTAGCAGAGCTACACAAAAACAAAGACAGTAATTCAAAAGTTATAGTCAAATACCATGATGTTCTGTGGTGACAGTTGTCTGAAGAATATATAATCAATATGAATGTCTTTTCATGCTCAATGCCTTGAGTTAAAGAAAAAGTTATATAACAGAATATTACTGAAGGAAAGAATATAAAAATATTTTTCTCCTGTTGGAAAGACAGTGTATTTTATTTTGGGGGAGGTTTGGTGCTTTTTACTGAAAAAAATAAACACTGAAAACAGAAGGCATCATTTTGGGGAGATCCTAAAGTGCTAATAAAACAGAGATCTCTGTGATTAATTACAGACCATTCAAAATTGTTTTGTCCTGGAATAAAGATTGATGATGAATTTCTGGGTATTGCTTAGTCTTGATTGCCTAAGTAGAAACATGTAAGCTGACTGCAGAAAGAAAACTGAAGTAAAATGACTGACATATGATAGGAAGTTGAAATGTATGATTTGGGGTTTCGGGTCTTTTTCTTCTACTTAAAATAAGAAGTTTAATCCCATGAGAATGTATAGGAAACAGAAGTGAGTTGGCTGAGAATTTTTTACTCCACATTTCCTTTGACAGAAAGATGCATTTTTGATTAAACAGATTTTTTTTCTTGGAAAGTGTCTGCCTTCATTTAAAATGTAACTTCCTTTTGTCTGAAAGCAGAAATTCATAACTTTTATATCATAAAAAAGGAAGTAAAGGCTCTAACTTTGTTTTGTATGAAGACTCAAAACATTAAGCCAAGCTTCCTTGCTTATCACTCTAGTTGTATCTGTGNCTTTCTGTCTTGCCCAGCTAAGATCTGACATAAAATTATTCTCTTTCTCTTTTCTACTTACCCTTCTGACATCAGACATAATATCCACCCTCAGGGCCTCCTCCTTTTTTTCAGATATCATCGCCTGTTGAGTCTTTCCTTGGAGGTTATGTTGTAAAGAATGTTCCTTTGTTTACCTCCTTGGATCTTCTTCAAACATTCCATAATCTTACAGATTTCAGGCTAACAGGAAATATTCCTATTTATTGAATCCAATGTTTGTTTACTTAATAACAAAGTACTATTTATAAATTGTGATCAATTATGTTACAAAATTGTATTATATAGCTCTTCTTTTGCTACCTAGTTAGCCATTCTTTGGATTGCCTTTGGACAGCTGATTATTCTTTACTAAATGGAGCATTTTGCACCTGTCCCTGATGAATTTTCAGTGGGCTCACCATACTAACTTCTGAACCTGTTGATCAGTCTCAGCTGACTGGACTTCAGTTGGCAGAGTTAAGTTGACACTCAGTAATTTTATGAAAATAGTCAGCTAGAGGGGGGAGGACATCCCCATGGAGGGAAAGGTTATGATGTGAACTTGATTCTTCTTAGATGCTAGCAACCCAGTACAGCATGACTCCAATGGAAATGCAACTTCATAGAAACATTTGTTTTAAAATTGAAGAGCTGTAAGGTTACTCATGTAGTTGTGGTCTCATGTCAGATAAGTACATTGGGGTGTTTTTCCTGTCATACATCCATCAGCTGCTAGAGAAATTACCACAGGGCTATGTTATCCTGGGGTCATGTTGACTGTAGTCCTGGGGCTTTCCTTGGATGATGCAGACTCCTGGAATTAATTTGAGAGGTCTCACATTCAGCAATTACTCTTACTGATTCAGTCAGAGGCTGTGGGCTGCAAAATAATGGCCAGTACAGGACATACCTGGTTAGACAAAACTGTTTTCTGTAGAGGCTGATATCTTTAAAGGGGGATTGTGAGGGCATACTCTTGCAGGCTGCACCTTTACCAATAGTAGAAAAGAGTTAAATCCTTGATTGCATCCATTTCACGAACAAACTCCTTGCGATCTTGTGGCATCATGAAAGCTCATTAAGCATTGAACTTCTGAATTAATAAAATACAGAATATCACTGTGCTACAACAACAGTAGAAAAGAATTTTTATTCCACGATATTCTGGTCTATGAGACAAAAATTGGTACCTACAGCTATGAGAAAAGAAATAGGCAATTTCTTTAAGTATAAACATTCCTATAATGTTGACAGAATGAAAGACATGTATTAAAAGCAGAGTAAAGGCTGGAAGAAGATCAGAAGAAATACACAGGGAACTGGAAAAATAAAGATCTCTTTCTACAAGACCACTATTCCCATCAGTTATTAAACCGTAGCAGAGCTACACAAAAACAAAGACAGTAATTCAAAAGTTATAGTCAAATACCATGATGTTCTGTGGTGACAGTTGTCTGAAGAATATATAATCAATATGAATGTCTTTTCATGCTCAATGCCTTGAGTTAAAGAAAAAGTTATATAACAGAATATTACTGAAGGAAAGAATATAAAAATATTTTTCTCCTGTTGGAAAGACAGTGTATTTTATTTTGGGGGAGGTTTGGTGCTTTTTACTGAAAAAAATAAACACTGAAAACAGAAGGCATCATTTTGGGGAGATCCTAAAGTGCTAATAAAACAGAGATCTCTGTGATTAATTACAGACCATTCAAAATTGTTTTGTCCTGGAATAAAGATTGATGATGAATTTCTGGGTATTGCTTAGTCTTGATTGCCTAAGTAGAAACATGTAAGCTGACTGCAGAAAGAAAACTGAAGTAAAATGACTGACATATGATAGGAAGTTGAAATGTATGATTTGGGGTTTCGGGTCTTTTTCTTCTACTTAAAATAAGAAGTTTAATCCCATGAGAATGTATAGGAAACAGAAGTGAGTTGGCTGAGAATTTTTTACTCCACATTTCCTTTGACAGAAAGATGCATTTTTGATTAAACAGATTTTTTTTCTTGGAAAGTGTCTGCCTTCATTTAAAATGTAACTTCCTTTTGTCTGAAAGCAGAAATTCATAACTTTTATATCATAAAAAAGGAAGTAAAGGCTCTAATTTTGTTTTGTATGAAGACTCAAACCATTAAGCCAATCTTCCTTGCTTATCATCCTAGTTTTATCTGTGGTTGTCATCTGAAGTAAACAGTCTTGCACTGTTAAACCTTTAGAACATATCCTAGGTGATTTTATAATAATGCAAACAAATGGCACAATAGGACATAAGAGTACAAAAAAGAAAACAGAAAAAAGTAAAAAATAAACAAACAAAAAACCCCAAAAAACCACAACCCCCCCCCAAAAAAATCAAAAACAACTAACCAAACAAAAGAATCACAAACAAAACAGGAAAAGATTACTATTTAAACGGCCTTAAGTGATGGAAATATGAAAAAAAAATACAAGTTTGGAACAAAGTCAGCAATACCATGGCTAAATACAAATGACAAAACATTACCTCAATGGTTTGTTCTAGATGTGTCAAAATTCACTTTTTGCATTCACTTCTCTGCTCTCCACAGTGTCCATAACAATTGTCCTCATAAGAATCCAGCTGGTGCCTTAATTTTATATTTGGCTAGCTGAATATCATGCATATATCCCAAATTTATGCCTTTAGAATTCAAGTAGGTCCTTAGACTGCTCTTTTTCTCACCTTTAAATCCAAAGATCCTCACCCAGTCATTTATACTTTTATTTGTCTCTTATGTCTTTATGTTCCTATTACCTTGCATTTTTTAATTTCTGTGAATGGCAGATGAATGAATGGATAAGAGAGTTGTGAATAATATGAGGTAACATTAAGTGTATAGATGCACTGATTGCACAACATGGTTGGGAAGGTTCATATGTTTGCCTTAGGCAGTGACTCTCTCTGCTACTTTTTGCTTGCAAAAAGGGTGCTGTATTGGGCATGTCAGAGGGAATATATGCCCAGGAACGCCACATTGACTCCTCATGCTTATGAAAAAAACACTTTAACATATCTCAGGGTACCTACTTATGTGCTTGTATTTGGAGTAGCTCACATCCACAAGCAATGCATGAACATCTCGGCAAGTATAGACAAGTTTAAATAAATGAAAATCCTACATTTCCATTAACAGGTCAAATTCTATGTTACAGAGATGAGTCACTGGCGTGTAGACAATTAAAACCACCCACCATTCACCAGAGACAATTAGTACTGTATAAAAAAAATCCTGCTTTGGCTGCTGTTTCTTCTCATAACTGTTTCTTGGTTATGTGCTCATCATAACCACACCCTTCTTCATTCTAATGGGAATGTTTCAGATGTAGTGAGGAATGGTCATCTTTTGAATCGAGACCATTCCCAAGGTTTCTGAGTCCGTCTCTCATCTAATTTTAGGAGAAGAAAATACATCACCAAGTTTAGTGACTTTTCTGTTTGAGATGATATTTGTGCACATGAAAAACATATTTTCAAGCCTTACCTCTTCTCACCTTAAATATCATAAACATGTAAGTGTATAGTAATGTGATCTGTTTCTATAGAGACCAAGCACAGTACTTTAAGAATACATATGAGAATTGTAAAGAATGTTTATGACTTTTCTGCTTCTCCACAGTTTCTATCCATTGCAGGGGTACTTGGCAAGCAACAGGTTTCTAACTAGACCTTGAGGTACCATCCAAAGGATGATCCCTTTTTCTCTGCCGTCTACGGCCAAAGAAAAGTTGAGACAGTATCCACTCTGCCCTCATCTTCATCATCAGCTCTATCTGATTCTTTTATCTTTATTCTGTAGTGAATGCTCACTAATTGAAATTAATTCTAATGCATCATTACCTTTGGCAATGCCTAATTTGAATAATTTTTGATGTAATGCCCTGTTTAACATGGTGTTGTGGTTTAACCATAGCTAGAAAAGCATATTCTTTTTTCCTTAAGTAAGTATTTGTCTTGGCTCTCTTTTTTTGTTGTTGTTTTTTTGGTTGTTTTTTTTTTTTTGGTGGATATTTTGTGTTGGTTTGGTTTGATTTTTGATGTTCACCATATGAAGATCACACTAGGACTGACCTTGACTCCACCATATGTATATGTAGCTCATTGGTGTGGTGTAGATTAAAGAAGAAGGAGAGCTGAACAAATCCCAACATACTCAGAACACTTTCTGTTGCCCTTGGGCTGGAGATAGGCCAGGACAATGCCTTTTATTGAAGAACAGAAATATAAAATGTATCACATCTCTTAAACTGACTGACATGTAGAATTCACTAAAATGGAAACCACATGTTTCGAAAAATTTAAAACGTATAGTGGCAGCACCAGCATTATACTCACATCTGGAAGCAGCCATCTCTCACACAGGCAGCTTTGTAACTCTTTTCTGGGGGCACCATCCTAAAATTCATTTTGCCTGGGCTAAAATACAGTAAAATATTTTGAAAAACACACAGCTAATGTAGGAACATAATATAAAGAATAGACATGGACAAGAACAAAAAGAGAGACATTAAACAGGAGAGTAGGGAAAGTAAGTTTTGTCATTTCAGAAAAAACATGTGTACCTTTGGGCTTTCCTTCTGCTCATGAACTCATTTGGCAGAACAGTATGATTGTTAGCTAACCTTGATCAACTTGCAAGTGTATGCTAGGAGTGACCAAAGTAAATTATACCTCCTTACTCAAAAGACCATTTTCCTGAATGCACTCAAACCCACAGCTTCTTTATTGACTGGAACAAGTTTTTACTACTTTTTGCCACTTGGCAACCCTTCAGAGCCAAAGGAGCTGTGGGAACATGAGGGAGACTTTCTGCCTTCTGCACCATCCTCATAGTTGCTAACTATGCCCCAACTTCAGCCTCTTTATTGCTGGTGGCACAGAAGGCAGAAACACTGTGGCTTGACATTTATACTCTGAATGGATCTGTATAAATTTAGAGAGAAGTACTGCTATTAGACATCTAGTGTGGAAGAGTGAGTGATTCATTCCTGTGAGTATCAGAATAGGAAATTCTTCAGCTTCCAGGTTGAGCTGTAGGTAGGATTTCCTGACCTCCACTAGAGGATTCTCTGGGCCTCTGATTTAGAGAACAGGGCTTAGGTATGTGAGCACAAGGAGCAAAGAACATATTATGTGTTTCTCTTTGAGTCTTGATTGCTTTGCTAAAGAGATTCCTGGTGTGGAAGCATCAGCAGGAGGCAAATGCCATATGGGTTTGAGCTCTGTAAAAGAGAAATGGGTATATCAAATTCTGCAATATGGAATATAACCATATTTTTATAAGGAGTGTTGACAACATTGAAAAGCTAAGCAGCAGGCCAGGAAAAGATTACCCATGCCCTTGACTGTCCCTCAGAAACACGTCCCTCTCATTAAACAATTGGGAAGCTCCACTACTGCGTAAATTTCAGTCTCAGCACAAGAATCCAAGGGAAGCAAGTTCCAGCAGCGTCACATAGCTTTACACAAAGTTGAAGGTAGGTAGCTCTTCTAAGCAGCAAAAGGGCTTTAGCTTTTCTGCCTTCTCAGCTGTTGGAGAAAGATTCCTGCCAAAAGAGCCAGCAGTTGGGAAATGGCAAAAGAAAAAAGAATAAGTTATGTCCTTCCAAACAGGTGCACTATGCCTGAAGCAAAGAGAAAGACACATGAGAACATGCATTTGCACAACGAGGCATTAGAATAAAAAGGCTTGAGCTGCAAAGACTAAAATATCTTTACAAGATGGCAGGCAGCCAGAAAGCTGGAGGGTGGGGGGACGACTGCTTTTTCTTATTTTTCACATTTTTGATTGAAGGCGCTTGATTCTGATTTCAGCTACGTGGTTACATATTGATGCTTAAAATGTGAAATCAGCTGTTATTCAGAAGTTGATTTAAAAAGCGAGGCAGGAATATCTGCCAGCATAGCTAAGTTCAGAAATCAGGCACAGGTTTTCTGCCAAAAGAATTGGGAACCAAGAAACCACAACAAAATACAGCCACATCAGCCAGTGCTGCAGATCAGACCCATATTAAAAATATTTTCTCAATATAACAGAAATATTTAGGTGTCTTTTAAAAGATCTTACTGAGTTTAAGATAACATGTTTTGCATTTTACAATACAAAATGCTGCAATGCCTTTCAATGGATGCCTCTATTTCTGTCCTTATGTGAAACTGAGTTCTTTATGCCTGCAGAATTCTCAAGTAACATAAAGATAACTTTATATGTACAGAATATCTGTCAAAGGATTTGGCCTTTGTTATAGCAGCCATGAGTTTGCAGGATGTACATGCAACCATCTGTAACTTTCCTTGAAGTACTTATCTGTGTGATCCTTCAAAAAAATTAAGCCTTTTCTTAGAGTTACAGAGATACATATTTTTCACTCATAGGTAATTGGTGTTTAGAAAATAAAAGCTGTTATTCTCAGTTCCCATCTCTCAAACAATTTAACATTTTCAAAGGAAATATATACTTTATAAGTGAATCCGAGATCCTTCTAACTAAATATGTTCCATTTTCCTCACATCTTGAGAATTTTATTCTGCTTCTTCATTGACAAGCATAATGGAAAAAGTGGCACAGCAAGAGCTCTGCTTATTATTTGCTTTGATAGACATAACTGGAAGGAAATGTTCTAAGCTCCAAGTATCTCAGGTAGCCATTTTAAAAGGCAATATTTACAGAGTGCCTCTCTGAGCTAGAGAAAAGACTTAAAATTCAAAACTCCCATCTGATAACATCATGTCCGCTTATTCCAGTTTATTTTGCTGAGGCTTTATATGGTGATAAAAAGCAAATGTCACACAGTTGCAATATTTAGGTTAGAAATTTTATGTCGGTTCTCATTGTCTATAGTTTCAAATTCTTCACATTTTATGACAATGTGTATGAAGGTTTCTAGAACAGAATCAAATCTTTTTGTCATAATCTCATTGCCATAATATCATCACCTTTGGCAATCATGTCTGACAGTTCATGAAAATGCAGATTGCCATCAAACCTACAAGGAAGGAGCCCTCAGTGCCAATGCATCCTTAGGGCAAGGAGTCAAACTACGAAGTTTATTGCTCTTCAAGTGGTCATATTCCTTTGGCATTTTTCTAGTCTTTCTCCTTTCATAATCTTAGCACACACTTCAAAAAATAAAGATGTCATATGGCAAAATTAGCATTAGTATGCATATTTTTTTAGAAGCCTAGATTCTGGATTTAGATAAAGTCTAGATAGGTGACAAATTACGCTTTCAGTTTCCATACCTTTTCTTTCAAACGGTGTATTTTCTTGAGGTTGAGACTGTGTTTGTATTTCATTTTGTATCCTGACTGTTATTTTTTGAGGAATTCAAAATTACCAAATATCAAATAAGTTTGGTTGGTTGGTTTTTAATAGGTGATCGGCTAAAAGCACAAATAAAGCATAACTAAAATGGGCAGTGTCAGGAGTTGAAAACATTTGAAAATTTAAGTTCAGTTGCAGCATATAAGAATCATTTGTGCATGTTATACAATCCTTAAGTACTGTTAAAGAACAGAATGATCCACAGGGCCTATCTGAACACTAAGAAAAATAGTTGTCTGACAAGGTCTACCCTGTCCAGACATGAATGATGCCGAAGAAGATAAGAATATGAAATCTATAATATATACAGGAACTTCAGCATCTCAACCCACATGAATTTCCCGATAGCTCTTTGTCTGAGGCTGAAATAAATCAGCCAGAATAAAGAAAGATTCACTTCTGTTAGTGTTTTTCCACTTCCACTAGGGAAATACCCTCTATTGCCCAGAAAAGTCAGTCTTAAAAGAGGAACAACTGATATTTTGTCTCAAAGGCAAAAAAATTCTAGTGACCAAAAATTGCACACCCAGTCAACCATCAACAACATGTAAGCACCAAAAGCATAAGATTCATTAGTATATCATCATAAGAAATATTTCTGAGACAGAACCAGAAAGTCAATGAGGATCAGCCGTTGAAGTCACTGACAGGTGTTAGGTAAACAAGACAGTCACACAAACAAGATAATCTTCTAATCTGTCCTTCAATTGACTATATTCTGGTGTATTAATTAAGCCTTCATTGATGAAAGTTAGTTTTTGAGGGTACTCTGTGTTTAGAGCCCCTGTTGCAGTCTGAAAAATACAATGCTGACTCTGACTCAAGTCTGTTATTCAGTGGCAACTTTGACTTTACTAGGAATGAAATTAAGTAGGGATAAGATGAGAAACAGGCCATGGAATAAAAAAAGGAGATGAGAAGAAAAATGAAGATAGCAGAGAGTGGTGAAAATCTACAACCACTTCAGTAATTAATTCAATAGTAAGAGCAAGAATTTGCAGGCTTTCTTTTCTGATGTCACAGTTTTCCATTGTAGGATAATGAGAGGGTTTCAGAAGAAAAGCTGACAAGCAAATACTACGAAGTTGAGGTGATGAGATGAAAAGAAATCATTAACCCTAATTTTGAATAATCACGTTATTTGTACAGGGCTAGAGGACAACACAGCATCCAGGGTCATTAGCAAAAATGTAGTAATGGGCTGAATTGTGAGTTACAGAGATTGTGGCTCAAAACCAAGCCTAAACTTGTAAATTGTACTGCTTCATCATAAGAAGGTGCATTGAAGCCTATGTACATACCCTCACACAGTGAGAAGCCAGATCACAGAGCCACCCCTCAGGAAGATCTGAGCTGATCCCCTCTGCTTCACCATTCCTTAAATTGTTCAGGTCTCATCCTAATGCATGCAGTAAGCTTCCTCATTCTTCTTAATTCTTTTATTCTTATGAAGGTCATTCCAACAGTGAATATTTGGGTTTGCAACCACAGTGATAACAGACAGTTACTGGAGATAGTACTCTCAAAGTATTTTCAACTACCCTTTTTAAAATCTGACTGTATTAGGGTCTGTCTGTGGTAACACTGTAATAATGGTACAGTGTGTGGTAGGTTTGCCTGAGCTGAACGCCAAGTGCCCACCCAGCCACTCTATCACTCCTCTTCTCAGCCAGACAGGGGAGAGAGTAAGGTGGAAGGGTAAAAAAACCCAAAAAAAACCAAAAAACCACAAGTCATGGATTGTGATAAGGCAAGTTTATGCAAAAAGAAAAAGAAACAAAAGCAGTGTGCACACACACAAAGCAGAAGTGAGCAGTTAATCTCTACTTCCCATAAGCAGCAGTGGTCAGTCACTCCTCTGAGAAGCAGCACACAGCCATTATGAGACAATGAATTCCCCTTCTGGTCTCTTGCCTCAGTTTTATATCTGGGTTGACATCATATGGTATGGAATATCCCCTTGGTCAAGTGGGTCATCTGGCCTACCTGTGTCCCCTCCCAGGATCTCGCCCTCAACTGAGAAGGGATGTTACAGTGCTGTGCTCAGCAGTAGCCAAAATATAGTCTTGTTATCAACACTCCTCTAGCTACCAATGCAGAGCAAAACACTGTGTCTACCACGGGCTGCTATGGGGAAATAAATTCAGCCAGACCCACCACACAATGCAGTTATAATTCTTACATCCGTTTTCAGTTATGACATTAACAACTGTTCTGTCTAAGGCTGTTCTAGAAGCTATGAAGATAGATCATTCTTTCATCTCAGAATTTCCCTGAGAAAACACAGTTTCTCAGTATTTTCTTCAGAACTTCACTTGTGCTTGAACTCTTCTGAGAAGAGATCTACAGTACCTAACACACTCTGTGCGTAGGGTTACCAATATTTTGTTTTACATGACTGAAATAAGTAAGGAACTTTTCTTGAGGGCATATTGATATAGACATAAAGGAGAATTTGTACTACTTTAACAGAAAATCCATTTCTTTCACATGATATAAAGAAAAACTGGAAAAGCAAAAAGAGTGAGTAGAGAGGAGAATAAAAAGTATGAGGAAAGAAACAATTACTTCTATTTTCCAAATAAAACTGAGTAGAATATATTTTTATGGACCCAATCAGATTTTGGGGTAAGATATGAAATCTAGAAATATTAAATAATTCTTACCTATTCCTATTTCTGTCATTCATTCTGTTGCTTGCATGTGTATGTGTGTATATGTACATGAACATATATTTGTATGTGTGAGATATAAATATATGTGTACATATGATAGACACTTCTCACAAGCTGTTGAAAGCAGAACATACCTACCAGAAAGTGAAGCTAATTAAGCAAACATCTTTCCTAGCTTTGCAGAGTGCCATTTGTGTATGACAAGGAATAAAGTAGAATTGCAATTAGATCTAAAGAAGTAATGAAGAATAGATCTCAAAACTAGTAATCAAATTAATCAGGTAAGTTCTTCAAGGAATCACTTCATCAAAGTAGAAGTTTATCATGAAAAGGTGAGATAGAAATAACAAAGAGGGATGAAGAGCTTTATTGGAATGCATAGCAGTGTTAGTGGTCCTTTAATTGGGCCCGTGGTAGAGTAGCAGAGCAGAGGGGTTGTTTTATTTGGATGTGTGAGAAATTCTGGAGATATAAGATCAATGGAATTTTAAAAGTTTGAATTTTGGTAAGTATAGTAAGGCTGTGAGCTGGCTAAAGAAAAAATAGGGCAGGAAATGTCCAACTGGAAGTTTTAGCACAAAAGGATTAAGATTGAACTTGATTTTTCTCTTTTCACTCATCAGTGCTTAACGCACAAGAGTTTCTTTGCAACTCACTTTACCAAGCAAGCTTCTGTTTTGCCTCCTCATATATACAATTGGCTGCTTTAATTTTCTTGAGTGAATAGACCAAGTAAAAGGTACCACATTAGAATATATTTACCCTGCTGTATTTGAAAGTAAAAAACTCACTGACTAGAAAATGACAAGAACACTGTATAGCATACTTTAAGGAGGAGCAGTAACTCAGCAGTATGAAGCATATCACTCTTTCCAGACTTCTCATGGTATTTGAAATGAATAGGAATTGTTTAAAATTGGAGAAAATTAGTAGCACAAAGGAAAAAGAGGAAAAATTAATCTGTTCATATTTCTCAGTATGGAGATATGACAATTTTTGACTGGAAAATACATAAAATATTTATAATCTAAAATAATAACCCATCAACCTAACCAACCTCCAAAAGCACAATAAATTCCTGCCATGATACAGGCATAAAAATAATACTTCCAATAAATTTTATTTGTTTCAGTGAAAAGATAATCTTGTCTGGTGGTTTTTGGTTTTTTTTAATTTTATTAAAATTAAGAGGAAAAAATCTGGTATGCAGAATGTTTCTGTTTTAGATCTCTACTGACTATAGTCTGGTATAGTGGTAATAAAAGGTTGTCATCTGGTTTATGACCTATGCAAAAGGCACTAAGTGGTCCAAATGCATGTTTTCCTGGCTATATCACAAGAGCAGTTGCCCTGCACAGTATTCTCACCCTGGAAGAAAAATTGCTGAAGAATATTCTGTGGAAGCCACTGGGATGATGAAAGCCTTCCAGTAAACCTTCCTACATGGATCAGTGCAGAAGGGGCACAGTGCCCATCAACTCTCAGATTTTCACTTAATCATTCTTCAGTCATTTAGCTAATAAATTTTTAAGAAGAGGAAAATCAAAGCCTGGGTGCAACCACAGAAAAGTATTATTAATTTTGGCACTGTGAATGAGTATTCGGATAATAAGACACATGTTTCGGTTCTAGTCCCACAATATTAACTCCCTGATATTTCTCAAACCTGACTATTGCCTCTTTACAAATTCCCTGAAATGCAAAGTTGCAATATTTTGTTTGTTGAATGAAATAAAAATGTTTTCTCAGATTTTTCCTGGGCAGTTGTCTTCCAAATTTGCCAAATATACCAGCTACCTCCATGATTTCTATGCCAAGGCTGCTCAAAAACCATCATTGAGACGTAAGTAGAGCTCAGCAGATTCTAAGGGGTTAAACTTGCAATTCTGAGCTCAGCCAATTTCACTTTGTATGTTCTGCAGTGCAGTGAAAGTTAATTCATTCTAAAGCAGAGAGCTTTCCTCAACATTGTTAATATTATAATGTTCCTTTTCTGCACTGTCCTAGCTAGTTTATTAGATGAGAGAAAAATAGAGATGTGCTGACAAGCAGAGTTATAACTACCTACACTGGCAAAATTTTTATTAAAATTACTTTAAATCATCTTTATGCACAATTATAAGCTCCTTTAAAATTCCAAAGTAGTTATTTTGATTTTTAGTGGTATAGCTGATTACATTTGATATGGTCTTGTTGTTTGGGGTTTTTTCTTCTAATAAAAAAGCATGCTTTTCTGATTGTGTGAGGATAATTTTTCTCTTCTTTAAGCTGCAATAGAATTTCCTGAATTAAAAGGTAATTGAGTTAGATGGATGGTACATTTAAAGATATAGAAAAAAATGAATATACCAAAATAGTAACACAAAGAGAGACATTGTGTGTTCTGTTTCTAACAGGAAGGCAAAACAATTCAATAGTCATAAAGTCATTGCTGGGGAAAATGTAAAACCTGGTTGATCCCACATGCAATAGCTGTAATGAAACCAACCAAAAATCATGATATTTCTCTGCAGAATGAAGAGAAGTTTGACAGCACATTCAAAGTCTAATGCATTTATTGGGCAGTCTCTTCCCTGTCTGAGCTTTCGCAGTCAGATAAAGGTAGAAACAGTTTATTACTATACATAAAGGGCTGAAAGAAAGTCACCTCACTGGTTAAACTTCAGCAGCAGACAAACTGGAAATAAAGCTACTAAGACAAAATTTAACACCTTTTCTACTCTTTCACTCAACACAACTCTGAATTCTAGTGGCTTTTGCATTATTTAAAGCTTATTTTGTGCCTATATCTTGTTGGATATTTTGATCCCCTTGATGTGTGTATCAGGCAGCTGATTTCACTCTTCATTTCAAGGCCTTATCCTGAGCTCTAAATAGATATAGAACAATGTCATTACTATGGAATTGATACACACAAAAATCCACACAAACGACTAACATCCTGCCTTACCTGACAAACTCCCTGGCTTATCTCCAAGGCAGTGACTGTCATCACTTCCAAAAGCTCAGCTCTTTGTAAAATCCACTGCTGAGAAGAGCACAGCACAACCACCACATTTTCCAGAAACCCATGGGAACTGAGAGCAAGAGCACGAATGCCAGAGTTAGGAGATGTGGTCTCTGCCCAGCAGTCATTCCACTTGAGGTCCATGTCAAAATCAATGCTGACTCTACAGGCCAAGCTATCAGTGAATTGCGAGGGAAGGCAATCCAGACCAGAGAGAACTTTGTACAGTGAAAGGTGGGGGTGTTGTGTTCACTCTTTTACTTTGTTTCCATTTCCTTTTGACAGTCTGCCTGGTTGGCATTAGTTTTACAGACGTGCTGTTTCCCTAAACTATCACTGTCTTTGGAACATGACTCTCTTTTTTAGCACCTCACAGCCAGAGGAGGACCCATGCTTCAAGGCACACTTGTAAGACAGTATTCATGTCATTCTTTATCTCAGTTTTTGAGAGTTCAGTGAGACAATTTGATTTGACTGCTCAGGACACAAAGAAACATTGTGTAATTTCACTCAAGAAAAAGTCCAAAAGAGATTTTAAAAGTTTATCATATGTGTAAACTACTCACACTTCTCAATTTCTGAATTGATATAAAAAGGGAATCAAATAATAATAAACATTTAAAACTAATTATTGTAATACCAAAAATAAGGATTTTGTTTAAGTAAAATTGTGGTGAAAATCAGATATCTCATCAGATCAGCTTACAGTCCTGAAAGTTATCATTTCCCTAAAATAGAGACAGGTTGTCATTTTTTATACTTTGGCCTTTGTAAGTGTGATCATACAAACATTAAAAAAAAAAGCAGGTGCAATATATTAGAGGTAAGATATTCAATTGCAAGAGGAAAATAGGAGACATTGAATGAACGGGATGTCTTTAGATAAAAAGATAGAGCAGATGACAACAGAGACTCTCATGGCGGGGGGAAAGTACAAGATAAATGACAAGAAATTAGTAAAAGAATGAGAAAATCCAGAAAGTGACACATTAGTGATGTGTTGAGTGGAAAGTGGAGGAAGTTGTCCCTCAGGTGGGACATTTGAATAAGAAGATACTGCATCTAAAATTTCTCTGAATTAAAAAGCTCTTTTTCGTGTTCCTCAAAGACTTCTTTTTTTCTCAAGTTGACCATGCCTAGGTGTCTCAGGACTGACCTTCTTTTCTACTGTTTCTGGAAGTTCTTAGAAATATCCACAATAATTTTGGAATCATTCAGTTTGTCAAATTAGCTGTCTTGTGTTTATCAGAGAGAATGAGGATTCAAAGCTGATATAAATTTGATTTGAGCTGGAGATTTCTCAAGTGAACATGCAGAGACAGAAATAAAGTTGGCTAAGAAACCAATGTTTCTATATCATATGGACTTAACTATGGTGAATAACTGTGAAAGGTTAATTAAAACAGTGCTTATGGAAGGAGCAATCACAGACATGGGAAAGCATGGGGAGGTATGGCTAGCATACCTTGGACATTCTTATAAGTGTTCAGAGGGAAGATTGGAACTGGTGATCTTTAAGGTCCCTTTCAAGCCATGCTACTCTATGATTCTATGTTTCTATGATTCTATGTTCAAAAATAAGAGTGTAACCACCTTGTCAAGCTCCCGGGTTCACCATGCATCCCATGCACATTCCAGCTATGTTTTGTAGCATGACACAAGGCTGCTGCCTTTTGAGGCTAAAACATTCAGAAAGAGGAAACCAACACCACATGGACTGGATCAACTTCAACCAAGCCCTCAGTAATTTACATGTATTTCCTAAGTCCATTTAGATGCTGCTTTTCTGTTTGTTCTTGTATGAGGTTATTGTGGTGGGTTGACACTGATTGATGCCAGGTGCCCATAAAAGCTACTCTATCACTCCCTTTCTCAGCTGGACAGGGGAGACAAAAATGTAATCAAAGCTTGAAATAAGGACAGGGAGAGATCACTCTCTAGTTAGCATCATGGGTCTAGGGTAAAATAATTGAATTTGTTATTAATCAAATTAGGGTATGGTAATTAAAATCAAATTTTAAAACACCTTCTCCTCACCCCCTCCCTCCCTTTTTCTAGAGCTCAGCTTCACTCATGACTTCTCTGCTTCCTTCCCACAGCAGCACAGGAGGATATGGGATAGGTCTGTGATCAATCCATCGCATGTTGTCTCTGCTGCTCCTTTCTCCTCGCTCTCCCTGTGACAGAGCACGCAGTCCCTCCTATAGGAGACAGCCCTCATGAACCTCTCCTGGTCCTTCCCTTGTGCTACAGTTCTTCAGGAGCTGCTGCAGCATCATAACCTTTCATGGAGTGCAGTTCTTCAGGAACAAACTGCTTCAGCATGGGTCTCCCATGGGTTCCTCCCCAAGAACCTGCTACAGCACAGGCTTCTCTCTCCAGAAGTCCACAGGTCCTTCTAGGAGGCTGTTCCAGCATGGCCTCTCCACAGGGTCACAACCTCCTTTGGGCACATCCAACTGCTCTGCCATGGGAACCTCCACAGGTTGCAAGTGGATATCTGCTCCACCATAGACCTCCATGGGCTGTAGGGGGCAGCCTCACTCTCAATGGTCTTCACCAGGTGCTGCAGAGAAATCTCTGCTCAGGCACCTGAAAGACCTCCTCCGCCTCCGCCTTTGATGACCTGGTGATTTGCAGAGTTGTTTCTCTCACATATTCTCAGTCCTTTGTCATGGCTTTTTTTGCACAGCAGTTTCTTTCCCCCTTTTTAAATAGGCAACCTCAGAGGTGCTACTGCCATTGCTGATGAGGTCGGCAGATCCATCTTGGAGCCAGCTGGCATTGGTTCTGTCAGACATAGGGGAAGCTTCTAGCAGCTTCTCATAGAGACCATCCCTACAGCAGCCTTGCTACCAAAACTTTGCTACATGAACTCAATGCAGCTGTATGTGTTTCTATAAGAGTATAATTTGTTGACAAAAAATTCAACATGAGCTGACAATGCACACTTGCAGCCCAGAAAGACAAATATATCCAGGGCTGCATCAAAAGAAATGTGTCCAGCAGGTTGAAGTAGGTGATTCTCCCTCTCTATTCCACTCTTGTGAGATCATACCTTCAGTACTGCATTGAACTCTGGGGTCTTCATCTCAAGAAAGATGAGGGCGTGTTAGAGCATGTCCAGATGAAGGCCACAGAGATGCTAAGGGGACTACAGCACCTTTCCTATGAAGATAGGCTGAGCAAGTTGGGGCTGTAGACCCTGGAGATGAGAAGGTTGTATGGAGACCTCATAGCAACCTTCCAGTGTCTGAAGGGGACCTATAGAGAAGATGGAGAGGGACTCTTCATCAGGAACTGCAGTGATAAGACAAAGGGAAATGGTTTCAAACTGAAAGAGAATAGGTTTAGATTAGATATTAGGAAGAAATTCTTTACTGTGAGAGTGTTGAGGCACTGAAACACATTGCCCAGAGAAGGTGCGGATGCCCCAGTCTGGGCAGTGTGCAAGGCGGGTTCTGACGGGGCTCAGAGCACCCTGGTCTAGTGCAAGGTGTCCCTGCACATGCCAGGAAAGTTGGAACTGGATGATCTTAAAGATCCCTTCCAACCCAAACTGTTCTATGATTCTAGTTTATAAATTGAATACATTTTGTTTTGTCTCTATACTGATAATATTTATTATACTCAGCAGTTGACATGTGATCTTCTGTAGCTTTATTTATTGACTACCATTTCTGGCTTGGTGGTGATTTTACTCAGAAACTGTTGTTTAAGTTGAGCTTAGGCTCACAGACATACTGGATGAAGGAGATCCTTTCCCAAATATTGTGCTTTTAATACAGCTAAATGCAAAATTACACATTCAGAGACAAAAAAGGCAGATTAGACAGAGAGCAGATGTTTACACTGTGAAGCTGTTAAAATATAGTGGATATGTAGTTGCATATGAGTTTGTAGATGTTATGATGGAAGAAAAAACTATTAATGATTTGGGATAAACACCAGGAAAAGTAATCAAAAGTAGCCAAGTGACAGCCTGGTGTAAAAGTCAAGCGAGGTCTATGGGATACTAATCCTTAATTCCACACTTGTCAAAATTACAGATATTGGAGAGGAAAATAAAAAAGAATATATTATAGGTCCTGAAAAGACACCTCACAGTGAGACATTTAAAGACTGGTTTATTCACTTTAATAAATAGAGTTCTAAGTTCTTGCTCGCAGACCCTAGTACTGGGAGAAAATAGGAGATACTAAGTAATTTAGTCTAACAGAGGAAGGCATACCAGGAACAAAAGGGCTCAAAGCATAAGGCAAGCAAAATTCCAATTAAAAATAAAGCACAAATTTTTCTGAAAGAATGTCATAAATTGTTGAAAGCAAACCTTGAGAGTAATGGGGGCTTTTCTGTCTCTGCATGTCTTCAAATACATACCCAGGATTTGAGTAAGAAAGATATTTAAGGAAAACACAGAAGTGTTGGGCCTGATATGGGGGAAGCTGAACGAAACATTATGATCTTTGATTTACAAGAGGTCAGACTAGACTATCTAATAGTCCCTCTGGCCTCATACCCTATGAATCTATTAATAAGTCTATGAAAACATTAGGGTGACTTACACACTTCCTTGAAGAAATCCATTTTCTCCTCACCTCTAAGAAAAGGCAGATTCTCCAGAATTTTGAGGGTAAATATCTGCAGTGGATAAAGCCACGTAGGAAGCATCATCATAGAATCATTGAATATGTGGAGTTGGAAGGGACTCATCAGGATCTCTCAGTAGTTAGCCTGTCATCTTGCACTGATTTCACATCAGCTAGTTGTGTCAAGTATCCATGTTGGTAGCTGCCATGGTTCTGGCAACTTTTGGTTATAAGACTAATTTTGGTAACCATTCTCGCTTCTTACACAATAATTGTGATTGCATATCTTCTTATTGTCCCTGTTCCATAGACCACTCTTTGGCCTCTATCCGTCTTTGAAAGTTGTTACTGAAGCAGATGTGTAGGAGCCATCTAATTCTGACCTTATGAGAGAAAACTCTGTTGACTTTACTATTTGAAGAGAAATTCAGATGATAGCCAGATGGATGAAGTCCATCCAAGCCAAACTTTTAATGTCCCGAAGGATTCTGAGATAGGAAAAATAGCAAACATTTATAAGTAGAATAATGGGCCAGATAAAATGAAAGAGAAATCTAACTTAATTCCAGACAAATGACATCCTACATAGGTGTTTATTGCAGAAAAGTAGAGCTCCCTGAGTAGAAGATTTCTAGGAAATATGGTCAAAAAGATAAAAATAGTGACAAGTTTTAAACAGAGAGCTCTATAAAGTCAAGAAGTGAACAAAGCTGAGTAAGAAAAAGGCACTTCTGTCATAAATAGGATGCTCTGTATTTTTACCAGGAGGGCATCTTTTAATTTCCAAAAGAAGTGTGATTGCCTTCCTCAGAGAAAATGCTGAAAGCCAGTAGCACCTGAAATTCGCTCTATTCTCTCAGAATGAATCCTTTCTTCGGATATGAGGCGTGGGCAGCTGATTTGGATAGATATTGCTTATATTCCTACAAGCTGGCTTTGGTGCTTGGGTCTTTTTGGCAGGTTTCTGTGTAAATTTTACAGCAGTGTATCACAGTTTGTTTAGCAAAAAAGTAATAAAGTTAAAACCATATCACTTGGGGGGAAAAAAAAGCTTTTCATATACCATGATTGTGAATTTGTGTTTAAGATGTTAACACTTCTATATATTCTGCAATAATGATTTTACTCTTTCTTATGACCAGTTCCAAACCCCCAGAGTGATTTTTTTATACTGCAAAATATCTTTCTTTGCTATAGAGAAGATTAGTTAGGAAAAAGAGGGAGATATTAATCCAGTAAAGGTCACATAATCTTGATTACAGACAGCCAGTAAAGCAGACTTATGTCTAGCAAAAGGGAATTGTACAAATCTAAAAAGTTTTTATCTAATTAAAAAAAAAAGAAAAAACAATAATAAAAAAAGACATTTCTTTACTATTAATCCCTAGAAATCTGTACAGCTCATTTTAACACCGTGCTAACTGATTGAACTGATTGGAATTAATTTGACAGCATCCACCCTTGAACCTTCAACCTCATGATTTTGTCAAATAAAACAATGGTTTCCCTTGTCCTCTACCTTTTGTTTCTTGAGATATGTTTTCTGAGCATTTATCTACAGGCAACCTGAAATTTAATTTCCTTGGAAATTTCTGCATCCTATAGTTAGGTAATTATGTTGTATTATTTATCAGAAGCCAACTGTCTGTTCACACTCTGCAGATATAGACAAAGACATGTGCCCTGCCCTGAGGAGCTTGTAAGCTAATTGAAACACTTATACCATGAATACTATACATGTTTAGGATAAAATCAGCAGCCCTGGTATTGTGATTAATCTCAAACACAGCTTACAAGGTTAGTATTGTTGATTTCAAGTGTATTACTTATATGACTGCATTGTAAAGTGCAAAAGTGCTTGCAAAGTAAGAACTTAAAAGGCTGATTTTAAAATGTGACAGGAAATAACTGTATTGCATTTGATAAATGAATGATTCCAGAATGCTTGGAAGAAATATGCTACAATGAATGGAAATGAAATATTCATCTATAAAAGGTGATCTTGCTAGAGAATCAAAAATGGTGAAGAATCAGAATTTGGGAATTTTTGATGAAACCAAAATTGTAATTGTTTTTCATATAGTGAAATGTTTGAGTAATCCAATTGTCTTCAATTATCAGCATTAAAATGTGGTTAACACACTTCTAGTGGAAAATTAAGCATTAAATTTTTTGGCTTTATTTCAAGATCGGAATTTGGAAACCGACAGGTAGCCATTTTCTCTTACAGTTTCAGTGAAGTACAGGGCTGAGAGCAAGAAAAGTGCAAGAATTTGTCTCTTTCACTCAATGATACAGAGTAATATTCCTTAGGTGAGATACAAAGGCACAGAAAAGTAGCAAAGTGGATGAATCTGGAGAGGCAAGGAGCCCCGCTCCTGCCTATCAAGGAGTATGGAACAGGCTCTTCAGGGAAGTGGTCACAGCACCAGTCTTGACAGAGTTCAAGAAGTGTTTGAATGATGCTGTCAGGCACATGGTGTAACTCTTGGTGATGGTCCTGTGCAGGGCTAAGGATTGGGTTCTCATGGGTCCCTTCCAGCTTGGCATATTGCGTGATTCTGATACGTGCAAGTTTTTGCAGCAGCTCACGGGGCACCCAACAGCATTCCGCTGTTTCAGTAACTGCTGTGTGTCTCAGTAGAAAGGTAGATAGTTTTAGTGACCCTTGGTCTCACATAACAAGGTATAATCATGTTGAAGAGAGTTACTAATGCTGATGGGTTGCCACTCCACCTCTCATTAGTTTCCATCATCTAATGCCCAGAGATCATATTTGCACTGCAATCTAGCACAGTGTTGGGACCCAAAATCTTGTACTGAACTAATTATCATCAATACTAAGAAAAATATAATGGCAGCTCTGCAACAGGAAGGTTGGGCTAAACAGCACCTTTAACAGGAGAGACTAAGCACCTCACTGTGTTGCAGCAATCCCTTTCATACATACTGTGGCTGAGTACCCTTTTACTTCCCCAGTATTCAGGCCGTATCATAATGTGCTCTGCATGGTATCACAGAGCTCTGATCCCTCTTTCTTGCAAAATGAGAGAGTGCAGACTTCACTGCGTCAGACTACAGTGGCAGAGCATCTGAAGCAGGAGTGTCATGTGAGAGGCAGGCTAGAAGTCAGAATCATTTTGTCTTCAGCAGCCTTTGCTCCCAGCCCACTGTAGTATGTCTGGAACAACATTTTTCTTGTTCTGAAAAGGTTCCACTGAATTGTTTTGACTTATCCTAAATTTTGGAGAGAATTGGTGAATCCCTTTTGCCCCTTTAAAATACTCTGTGCATTTTTGTTTTTTCTTCGTTTTTTACAATGTTTGTCCTGGAATTGCCTTTCATGTGCTTTAACACATCTGTTATCTCCAGATAACAGATCACAAGCCTTTGCTAACTGTATTTATACAACTCATATATGACACATTTTTTTCCCAGCATCTCCAGCAATGAAAAGCTGTCGTCATGGTGTCAAAGTTAAATACACTGTAGGAGCACTACCTGGCTCCTTGGAAGATTTCCCATTAAGAAAGGACAGGTTTCTTGGAGATAAAGATAGTGACATTTTTTACGATGAGGCCTCAGGCTAACAGAAGTGTCCTTTTCACTTTGAAATAAGTGTGTCCAGGTATAGTTCAGTGGTTGGATAGCCCAGACTATAGCTTGCTGCTGTGTTGTTTTAAAGAGGCAAATTTCTGTTGGCTGCCTGAGGATCACTCAACTCTTTGTCGTTTTATTTCTCCCTCTTCAAAATTGCATGCTGCACCAAACCAGCTGTACCACACATAACCTTCTTCTTAATTTGCTGGATCTACTGTACCTTAATTTCTCAAATTTTACCCTGAAAATTCCCTAACAGATTATTTCTACCTAATCATTTTCCACTACAATTAACCTGTAAGCCAATCCATAAACAAAGCTGCTACTGCTCAGCCTTACGCTGCCAGTTCTTGGGATCATTGCTGTAATTCAGGCTGTGGCTAGAAAAGAAAGGTATTGACATTGCTGCTGAAGCTGGAACCAGGATTAAAAAAATGTCTTTGAGGTGTGCAGCTACTGTACTGCTTTACTGCAATGTTTCCAGTGTAGAAGGAAAAGGGCAAGTTTTGGAATGGGAAAATGAATTAAATGCATAATTTCTGACTTGTAAACTATATAAAATATCAGCCCGGCACTGCAGTGCTCTGTTTTGGGGCTGCAGCCAGACAGATCTTCAAACAAACGAATTAATAAGCTCTTCCTCATGAGAACACACTGACTTCAAGTATGGCTTGAAGTGGCTGCACTGAATCAAATTTAAATGATGCATACTCATCTGAATAAAAAGTAAATAAAAATAGGGCAGCATGAGTGAGTAGTGTAAATACACCAGCACTAAGTCAAAATAAAACTAGAAACTAAAGGTACAATTGCGGAATAAAACAAGAGGAAAAAATAAAACAAAAAAAAAAAAAGAAAAAGAAAACAAAAAGCAAAACCAAATCACCTCATAATGAAATAGTGAGGTCAGAAATTGAAACAGAAACACTGAAACAAGATGGGAAAAAAAGAAACAAAAAGTCAAAGTCTCTCTTGGGTCATAGAGCCATAACAAAATAGAGAAGTAGAAATATGTCTATTTTTTAATGATAACAAAAACCTTTTTGTCAAAGGTTTGCCAAATTTATCCTTCTTATTTTTTTTCGGATGAATTTCTGTAGGTTTTTGAAAACACAAATTGAAAAGGCTGCTTTAATGGCAATTAGGAAGCAGTCTACATAATAAGACACGAGAAAGCAAAAAGTAAAAGGTGGGAAGAAGCAACAAGAAAGGAATCTTTGAAAGGAAACTGGAAGAAATGGGGACATTTCAAGGTATGTACAGAACACAGTGCCAGGCACATATCATTTGGTTTATTTTGACAGAGTTGTTCCAGATACCAGATTCACCATGGAAGCAACCCTAATACTACAGTAAAAGCCCCTAGTTTTGTTTTTGGAATAACAACCTGGGCACGAAGTGGGGCTCTGATGTAGTGTGCTGCTTGGCCATGATGCCAGAGTCAAGAGTCATTAAGAAAAGGTTCAGCATGACTAGCAATATACACATGATTATAAAGCTGAAATACAGCTAATTATATCATAGGCAGGACAGAATGGGGAAGCGTCTAGTGTTCAAAGCTTTTTAGCAAGTCATGGTAAAGAAAGTAAAGGTATTAGAAATGTGATACAAAACTGTGGCTTTGTTGTAGTATATTATGATGTCTGAAATCCATCACTTTAATATAGACATTTGCTTTTCAGTCTGCAAGTAGAGAACCACTAGTATTTGTTATATGCATTCAGTATCCTGAAGAAATAATCCCTTTTGCATCTGATACAGCATTCATTCTCTTCACCATTAAAGTACATGTGCATGTGAAAAGAGAAGAAGAGTCAAACATGACACTGGTTTCACAGGAGGTGTGGTAGCTTTATGTTTCCTCACGATGAGGTCGACAGATTTTATTGTACCCTTTCCACACTAATTAGCAAACACAGTTTGTGAGAATTCTTAGAAGATAATCACCTAAAACAATTGTATCTCAAGTGTAGCAGAGTTATATATCCTGAATTACGGCATAGTTTTGATTTGAAATCTAAGTAGTGAAGTGAACATTTAAAGACTATAATACTACAGATACTATAATATATAGTATAAATATATAGGTATATAGTATAGATATATACTATAATATAGATGCCAAACATATCTTTAAAATGTACTTATGCAAATCCAACTGAATAGTGAAATAAGCATACAAAGAAAAAAATATGGAGTATAAAAAATATGGAGTGTAAAAAATACGGAGTATAAGCACAGGGGCGGCAGAGGATGGACACAAAAGTGTTGTAAGTGCCACATCTGAAAACCTGACACAGGCATCTGCTGGTTTTAGACCCAGTCAAAAGCTCACTTCATATCTGTAACAAAACACAATGTATTATTTCTGCCCTATTCAAAAGTGTCTAACTGTAATCATGAGTATGGTAGCAAGATGTTGATGAGTTTTTGCCTTTGTCCCCCTCTTTCTTTTTGCTTGTTGGTTCAAGCAAAGCTGAAACAGTATTTCATGGTAGGCCTTCCACAGTATTACAAACTATCCATATAATTTCCCAATTATAGTGCACCCTGGCGTATTTGTTTGCAACAAAACCACATATCACTTGCATAAAAATCAGGGCTGATTGGAGAAAGGTTTCACTGAAACAAGAAGTCAGATGTCAATGATGTTTGCTGGAAATGCTGTTACCCATAACAGGCACAAGGTATCTGCCTTCATGGTTTCTGCCTCCAGTGCTCTGTCAGCTAAAGGAGCACAGGGCATGGGCCAGGCAGGGAGGACATTGATTCTTGGTGTGGGAAAACCTGTGCTACAGGCATATGGAAAGTATAGGAGTAGTTCTGCCTGGTGCAACATAGACTTCCCTCTTTCTTCAGTCTCTCCCCCTGCATTTCCTCTTACTTGGTTATTTTCCAGTTATGACTAGATACATGATGTAAAATTTTTAAGGCAGTTAAGATGTTTAATTTTTTTACTCTTTCATTTCTTTTTTAATTTCCTTTGTGTCTCACTTCATCTCCCCTTCTGTGCTGTAACACTGCTGAACTTAAATAAAGCAGTCCTGTATCCAAGTCTGGACAGTTATATTCAAATGATGAACGCTCAGTCAAAATTTTTGTTAGAAATTGATAGGTTGGTTAACCCAAAAATTGAGATAATCTTCAGTACCTCTAAAAGCAGACATTTGAACTCTGTTTCTACCCAATCTACTGCATAATGGAACGGGTTGAACTCGTACCTTTTTCCTTCTGCACCTATTCGCATTGCAATTGTTCTCTCAGAAAGTGATTTGTTTTGTGCTGCTTTCCATTCACATCACGACCCAATCAAACCACAGAATATAGGAAAGATCAAAGTAGTACAGCATACTCGCCTACAGTAATTCACAGAATATATGAGGCATTAAAATTTTCATTCCTCATTCTCGTAAGAAAGACTATAAAGGTAACAGAAAATGATGCAGAATATGAATCTGTTCTTGAGACAATGATTGTATCAAGAATGGGAAACAGTATAAACCAACAGACCCTTTCTTGTTACTATCTTTATCACACAGAATGCAGCTCTCACTTTGCTCTTTCACATATTTATTTCTTTTTCATACTCTCCTATTATATTTTTCTTAACCAGAAAGCACAGTTGAAAAAAAAATCTAACACAGAGTAATAATTTCTCCTCTTGAAATGTCTGGTTTTACTTGGAAAAATTCTGCCCAATACATAATGGAAAAGAGGTGGACAGAAAGGATAAAAGTTGTAATGAAAATGGTTTAACACACAGTCCTGATCTGAACTATATCTACAGACCAGATCTTACAATGTAAAAGAAGTCTGGAATTCAAATAAATGGAAATAGTCAATGAAAATTCAAGTCTGGTAACACTTCAGTTAGATGTGTTCTGCAATATCTACATGCCATATTTGAAGATACGTGCAAATATAAAGGCAAGCCTAAGAAAGTATATACAAAATTGTTTCTTAATAGACTGTTTAAAAGTAATTTTTCCTCTCCTTCTCGCTCTCTCTTTTGTTGTTGTTGTTGTTGTTGTTGTTTTTTGGTTTTGTTTTTGTTTTTTAATTGGAATGTGAAAACACGTGTCATTTGAGCTCCTGGAAGATTTTTGTTCATTGCAGGGGATTCTGTCTTGCAGGGGATTTATTCAGAACTGTGACAAAAGAGCAGCAGACTACTGAATCATGAGCTGGCTATGGCATTTCAGCTCCATGCCACTAGCACTTGAAGTGCAACACTGCGCATTAGCACTGTTCTTTAGAGACTGCTCTTGTAAATCATGGATCAGTTTGGTCCTCATCATACCAAATTAGTTTAACATATGCTTATCTTTAACTGTAAGGTTCTGTTTAGTCATGACTGGTGTTTTAAAATCACTCACATACTTGTTCATATGAAACTCCTCTGTGAGATCCAGTTACTGTTGCTGTGGCCTATCTGTCCCTGAGAGTACTCAGTTATGTCTCACTTTTAACACCCTCTTGACTATTTTTATTTGGCTACTAAAATTCACCTTTATTCATATCAGCTCTGACTTTAGAAGCTATACTTCAAAATCAAATTCCCTTGCTTCAAACTCTGTAACTGTTAGTACAGATTCAGTTCAGGTCCACAGGTATTTGGACACTTAAAGGGCACTTAATATGAAATTTATTTCATATTTTGTAACTATTTATTACCTGATCACAATCAAGTAAGCATTTATGTCACTATTCATTTAATGTGCTCTGCATAGCCCCATGCCTATTCTTGCTTTATACGACATTTCCTACTTTAAAATACCATCATTAGTGGAAAACAACGTTCATGGTGTACATTCATCTTTGCAGGACAATAGGCTTTCTTACTGCAAGCAAGTCTGCAATCTGATGTCCTACAAAGACATAATATGCCTTGTTATGTGTCCTAAACTTTTAAAAATATTTTATCAGAAGTATAATGGGCAAATCTTTTTCCAGACAGACAGCTAGATCCTTCATATTTAAACATCTCATATGATCAAGCAATATGTCACCCAAAATTTATCTTGTTAGACTTAACTTAGATGGCAGTCTCCACTAACTGTGAAAGGACCATATGGTCACCTTGAGAATCCTTATATCCTCAAAGTACAAAACAAATAATAAAGAGATATTAGCAGTTTGAGACACCACAATGTAAGAAAGATATCAAACTTTTAGAAAGCGTTCAAAGGAGGGCAACAAAGACAGAGAAGGTTCCTGAGGGGAAGCCTCATCAGGAGCAACTGAAGTCACTTGGTCTGTTCAGCCTGGAGGAGACCGAGGGGAGACCTCATTGCAGTCTACAACTTCTTTGTGAAGGGAGGAGGAGGGGCAGGCACTGGTCTCTTCTCTGTGGTCACCAGTGACAGGACCCAACAGAATGGCCTGAGTTGTGTCAGGGGAGGTTTATGTTGTGTATTATCTAGTGGTTCTTAACCCAGAGGGTGGCTGGATGCTAAAACAGGCACCCCAGGGAAGTGGTCACAGCACCAAGGCTGACAGAGTTCAAGAAGCATTTGGAGGATACTTTCAGACAGATGGTGTGACTCTTGGGAGTAGTCCTGTGCAGTGCCAGGAGTTGGACTTGATGATCCTTGTGGTTCCCTTCTAGTTCAGCATATTCTGTGGCTCTATGATTGTCTCTGCACACTTTGTCAGTGCTTCTTTTCTGGACATCGATACAGTTGAAAACAAGTAGGTAGAGATAGTCCATCTATCTGCATGGGCTTTTGCTTTGTAATCATCTTCTTAAAATACGAAAGTACTGAGAAATTTTGTGGATGATGTTCCAGATATTGTCTAC
The DNA here is from genome assembly GCA_013396695.1 of Sakesphorus luctuosus. NCBI lineage: Eukaryota > Metazoa > Chordata > Aves > Passeriformes > Thamnophilidae > Sakesphorus > Sakesphorus luctuosus. Next base: position 284,146 of record VWZD01007534.1, on the reverse strand, counting down.
CCACTTTGAATCTTGTTTTTGTGTTTAACACATTTACTTCAAGTACAAGTGCTCGGGATACAAACATGCTAAAAAGGGCCCTGCAATCATCAGCTGAACTTACATGTGGAGTAGGCATGTAATTTGCTTTGACTTATCATGACGATTCAGGCAGAGTTCAGGTTTCTGCCACCTTTTCTAGGCTGCAACAGAGATTTAGGAGGGAGATAATGTCCATCTCTTCAGAACAGGAATTTGGTAAGTAAAGCTGATGGTATACCAAAAGTAAAATGCCAAGGACTTCAATTAGTAACCAAGTACCCTATGGAGATAAGTGACAAGTGTGTTAACTATTCCTGTGAAGGAAACAGATCACATTAGGTAGAGATTTAAGCAAGAAGCAACTCATCCTGGTTGTAATAGAGGCTTCAAGACAGGGGCTAATTAGCAAAAAATACTTGTTAGTATCTAACAACTGATAGACAATATGTATCTTATTACACACTTGCTAAACCTCAAAAGAGCAGTTTAAATAATGTATTGGCTTTTTATGCACATAAAACTGTCTTACTAAACCTAAATTAAATTCTTATTTGTGAGACTTAATTTAAAGTGAGACTGTTTTCTCTAATGAACTACCACCTTGTTTCCCCACATTGCAGGTTCTAATTCATGCTTATGATGATGTTTAAAAACATATGCATGCAAAATGTTGTTATACCCCATGCCTATCAGCTCAAGGTATCAAAAATGTTCCTTAAACTTTTGCAGTTCTCGCTCTAGAGTTGTTACTTTACAACACGTGTCCCAAATCCCCAAAATTTTATCAGATTAATTTATTGCGATGAGCAGAGTGGATAGCTCTGGCTAATCTGTCTGGAGACTCCCTCTTCTTCAGATAAGATCAATCCCTATTCTCATAATTTACACATTGTTCCCAGATATCAGACATCATCAGCCTTGTTATTTTCATACTGCGGTAAACACAAAAGGAGAAGGAGACATAAAAGGTAAAAGGCTTTTTGTGACATAAAAGGGAATGCAAGGTTGTTGTATCCTTTGCACATAGTATTTTTTGGCAAAAGATACAATAACGCAAGTATCATTCTGATTGATTAAAGTATTGAAGCAGATTCTTTGCTTCATAAATAATGCTCTATTACTTTTCTTCAAAGACAAGTAAACCTTGACAGACTGACCTTTTTCAGGGCAGAGAGTTGTTTCAGTGCCATAAATTATACTGTAAAACGAGTGGAAATGCTACTGAGAAGTGTGTGACAAAATAAGATTAAAGATTACTACACGCAAAAGATTGTTGTTTTATTAATGGAGTCCTGTCAGTAGGATGAAAAATTCTCAGCTTTTTACTGGATGCTGAGATCATGTCAAACAGAAAATTATGAATGCATTTTCTAAAAGACAACCGAATATGTCAAAATAACAATATACTGATTAGTTATCCTCCTCCTACTTTTATGTATTCACTTAAAACAATTTCAGTGCTTTTTAAATAAAGTTTAAGCACTGCAGTTCAGCTTGTAGTTCTAAAGCATCATACAGCCTGTTGGTCTGTGATGTTACAGATATGAGCATTACAGGAAGACGCTACTCTAAAACAGTATCCTAAGCATCTCCTTTGTCAGAATGTATCATACCAAGAGAAAGAGCATATAGTATTTTTGTGTCCATTATTGTAACCAGTAAGCACTCAGTCTGAGAAGGATAGCAAGAATTTGAGAAAGCAAGGAAGAGATACACATGAAAGAATAAACCTAGTTTAAATAAGTAGCATTAGGCCTTGCTTGAGTATTATTTGATGACTTAACAAATAGCTTTGTCATTCCAACACACAAAATTTTGTTAAAATGAAAAGAAGAAGCATTAAAGCTTATTTAAAATTGAAGAGTTTGATGTCTTTATTTATAGGAAGTCTGTGGATTGGTTTTCAATCAATTTACCCAAAAGTCCTGATCAATGACTTTTGGATCAGTGACTTTTATTGAAATGATAAATGATGTTAGGAAGTCAAGGAAAATGGAATACAGTATGGAGTCTAAGTGAACAATATAGAAATCAAAGGTTTTCTTGATATCTGAATCCGTACACATCACTCAATTAGTAATTAAATAAACTGTAATAGTGCCATGAAACAAGCCCATGTTGCACAAGGTCATTATAAATCACTACCCAGTACAGAGCATTATTAAGATGATTGGATAAGATGCCCATACATTGGCTTTCATTATTGTTAGCAGCAAAGACCTAGATCGGAATTACCCCTATTACTGTAAGCTCCACAACAATGACAGGATGTGTCAGAAGCTGTAAATACATTTCAAAAGACATGACAGTTCTTGGATACAAGAGCTGAAGGCTAAAATTACAATGGATTTACTCACAACTTGCCACTTAATGCTAATGCTATGTGGTACCTGGGGCCAGCCTTGGGCATGGCACTGCCCTGAGAGAACTGCAGGAGATGGCCCCGGTCCTCTAAACCCACTGGTCTTTTTCCACACATTTACTTTCTCTTTTTCACCTTCAAATTTCTCATTTAGCTGAACATAGGGATATCAAATATCTTCCAAGAAATATTTATATAAAGCTTGCTATTGTATATGGCCTTTCTGTTGAATCTTCTTTCTTTTTATATTTCCTACAGTCTGTCTCCTTTCTGCTAATAGCATATCTGATCATACATTGTCCATCCTGATTCTTGATATTTCCTTTCAGGTTTATTGCCGTGAAGAATAAAATGCATCCCTATTTCTGAATTTCACCAGCTATCTCCACCTTCTGACTCTCTCTTTGTTCAGTACCCTCCACACAAAAGTCCCTCGAGCCCTGGCTCTCCTACTGTCAGCTATCCTTCCATATTCCCCTTTGCAGTTCTTCATGTGAGCACAGTACCTGTTGTTTTCCAGCTCCGCCAGCTCCATAACACTTTGTCTTAATTTTCTGAGCAACATGCAAACAGCTGCTGTTCCCTTCATCCCATTGCTCATCATGTCTGTTCATTCTCCTTCCAAGGAAACCCCTAGATGAATTACTATAAGAACTGCATCTGAGTTTGGGAATTCCACAAACCCTATTTATATATACAAAAAAGATCTTCACTATTTTAAGATTTCATTGATATATTCCTGCAAATTTTCACATAGCTCTGTTAATTGGGCACCTCTAAAATACTTCAGAATTTACCATAAACCCTTACTGAATGGAATACTTACTTTATATGCATAAATCCTAAGTATCTTGCCACACTCTATCCCCATTCACAAGCACCCCACATGACATGGTTGTTCCCCAGGGAGAGACAAGCCCTCATTCACAGATTATTGGCACTCCCACGGAGTGTACCATCTAGAGGAAAGGCTTTTTCCTCAGTGCCAGGAGGCTGCTCGCAGGAATTACTGCCCGTCACCTTCCACTAAGTGAACAGGGTAGCCTTCCTAAATGTCATGGCCTGCTTGAATCCCAACAGATTTGCTGGATAATTTGAATGAGCAAAGAGAGATGAATCCTTGACTCCAGACCTCTTTCCTGACTACATTAAACCACCAAGGGCTGGGCTCAGTCTGGTGATTTCTGAGGGCAAAAAATGAGGACAAGAGGACACTGGGGTGGAAGGAGATCTTGTTCTGATAGAGGGTCAGAGCATGGAGAAGGTGAGTTTTAGATATAATCGACTTAACAGTGTTATTTTCCCTCTTACCTTCACCATTCTGCAGCCACATGGTCTCTCTGTAAAGTGGAGTCAGCTCTCTTTATTCCAGATGTTTAGAAAAAGACACAGACTACAAAGATATAAACATAAAGAAAGTTTAAGAAGCTTGGTGGTGCAAGGGCTTCACATTTGCTGTTTCAAAACTTCTGTCATTTGCTACAGTTGCACATACTTTCAGCAGTTATTTGGAAATGATGAGTTCTCACACAAGGGAAACTTCCTTTCTATGCCAATTAGCAGTGATCTGTTCATCCACATTAACTATGAGCTAGTTGGACATTCAGTTATTTTATTTAAACTCTTATCGTTTTTCAGCATTTATGACTCAGGGATTTAGAGCACATCCTTGATGATAAGCCTTGTTTAATTCATAGCCACAGCAATGACTCAAAGTGAAGCCGGAAAAAGAACATATATATGAAATGCAATTGACTCAGAAATATGAGATGTTACTTGGATAATGTGAAGCACTGGAACTTTATTTATTCTGGTTTTGTAGACAAAAGACTTCAGCATCTTCCCAAATCACATATGAAATTAATTTTTCAATGTTTTTGAAGTCATCATCAACTTAATGGCATTTTAATTCAGAGATACATGCTGTCTTTCCTTAATGTTTCTCATGTTTTAAAAAGAGTTGACATTTTTCTTCAGACTTAATTGCAGGTATCTAATTAATGTACAGAAATCTGTTATGTGGCACTTAATGGTCACTTGTACTCCTTAAACTGATAAATCTTTCATGTGCTCCACTATGCTGTCGAGTACATTAAGGCAAGAAAAAAAGTCCTTTCCTGCTGTGACTTTGCTTAGTCAAGGCTGCCCTACTTCAACAGAAGGAATGACATAAACATAGGAGCAAGTCTGCTCCCCACAACCCAAACAGAGAGTGCAAGAAAATTTCCATTCTCTCATATTCTTAGTCAAATAGAAAAATTGCAGCTCCACTCATTACAAAGCAAATGAAAAAGTATTCACCTAGATTGATCACAGCCAGAGTGAAGAGAGAGAACAAATAAATTTACCCCACTGAATTTTAAAATCAGCATGTTAAGAGAATTCTAAGCTACCTAGCATTTTATGATTCAAAAATTGCATTCTGACTTGGATTTGTTTTGAAACATTATGCCAGATATCACAGCCAAAATGTTTATAAAAGAGACGAGAATGCAGTAAAACTCAAATATATTTTATTATTCTATCAGCTTAGCTTGACCTACAGCAGCCATGCACAGGGTTTCTATTAGACAGTTCCTCACTTGCTAAATAAATTGGACCAAAAATTATCCTCTTGACTGAGAAAATTCACTAACGTTGACTAAAGAATTTCAGCTGTGTCTATAAATATTAATGTACTTAGTAATAAATTACACACATGAATGGCACTTTATTACTTGAAACTAAACTATTAAAAGCCTTATTTAGATTGCTCAGGAAAAGAATAACGTAATTAAGGTCAGCTAAGCAAGGCCAACCCTACATATAGTAAGTGCCCTGAACAAAATCTGGGCTAACCCATGTCTCTTTACTCATAACCAAGTGTTTTCCCACACCAAACTGCTTCAGCTATCAACCCAGTATTCCTGCTGTGTCTTTTCCGCTTGTAAAGCATTTATTTCTGCTCACTCACCTGGACCTTTCATTCCTGCTTCTGATTTACAGTTTGTGAAAAGACTGTAAGAGGGTATACTGAAATAAGCGTGCTGAAAAGGATTCTGGGATCCATGTGAAATCCAGAGATATTCACACTCCATGGCAGAGAACAATCCCTGAGAATCTCTGTTCGGACTAATGGAAGACCAGAGGACTGACTGATGGAGAGAAATATTAAAAAAACTCTGATAATCTAAGTTCAATACTAACTTTATTGTGAATGGGGAAAGCATTTTCAGCATCATTTCAGTGCCTGTGTGGAAATGCTGCACCCTAAAATCTACCAGCATAGGCAGCTCTTAAAGATCTCTCTCCTAATAATTAACAGAACAGAAATGTGTCTCAGAAAAAAAGAATTACACTGCTGTAAGCGGACATCCTTACTTTTACCTGTTAAAGTATATTTCAGAGAAATAGTTACTAAGAATATCACCATCTCAATAGATTGTGTTTCTGTGTACTTTTCTAGTTTCTTCTGAGTGAACAACACAGACAGAACATGATTAGGAATATCTTATTTCTTGAACAGCATTGTAAAAATTGCTCTGTATGTTCCAAAACTAGGCCTAGAGGCACATTTGCACTTGCAAAACGTTCATTGCTTATGATGAACAAAAAGGAAGAATCCAAACTCAGACTCACATCTGAATTTGAAAAGATAAAATGGAGACTTAGAAGAAGAAAATGTATTTTCACTGATCAGAATTTGCTTAAAAGTAGTGAAGAACTAGAGATACAGTGAAAACAGATGCTCAGCTATGTTTACAAAGACATTTATTGATCTCATCTAGCAGGAACACAGTTTTATTTATATATACTATTAAGTGCCTTTCTGCATCTTTGAGCATCAAAACACTTTAAAATGCTGTTCCTGAGACTACTGCATGAAGCACATTCCTTCAAACTGTCTTCATTTCCCATCCTTCAGGCCACAAATCCCCTTAATATGAACTGGACTTTCAAGCTGTGGCTGAAATGACTGTTAAAAAATACGTNAAAATGGAATCAGGTAGTAAAAATATGGACAAATAAATACAATAAATACCTATGCTTAAAATGATGGTGTAGCTGCCAATATTCAGAAACCAAAATACTCACTGAGCCTGATAGTCTTAGGTCACTGACTCAGCTTCCCTGAAACAGATATAAACTGTAAGAGGAAAAAGAAATAACATATTTTCTTCCTTGTTTCTGACAGTTACTTCTGTTGAATAGGTGATTTCATCTTTTCCTTACTCTGTTTGTTATTCTAGGACACTTGCCAATGACACATTTTCACAACTATTCAAAGGCATCATTCAAGACTTGTTTAGACAAAAATTGCCAGAGAAAATATTCACCTGGAATACAGTTCCCCTTTCTCTGTGGTCAGTGCTACCCATCAGAAGTGCTAGGATTTTTTTTTTCAGTAGCAATTAATAGGAAATTGCCACCATCCATCATTTTTTGTACAACTGATATTCATATCCACTAGAGAAATGTATGAAAGACAAATACTCGAATTGCTGGAGGTTGATCTCAAGGTCAGTCAAAATGATCCACAGGAAACATTTACAGGCAGCTGAAATTGCTTATAATTTGTCAGTAATCTTTTGGAGCAGTGTATTGTAGATAAGTTGTGTCTTGATAATTTGGAGTGGCCAACATGAGTTTTGATTCAAAGAGACAGGCTTTGAGTAGGTTAAATGAAAGAGAATGCATTTATGTAATCTTAAGCCTTCCAAGGCAGAGAGATCAGTGGTAGACATCTCCCAGTGGTGCTCTCTTACACTGTGTGGGTTGATGCACTAGCTTGATTTAATACCAGATTATAGAGCCATAACCTTGTACTTCTTTTTTTGTTTACTGAACAAACAAAAAAACCCACAGTGATTTGAAAAGATGACATTTGTGTGTGTTTATAGAAGTTCTGTCAATACAGCATATTTGAAACAAACATCTCAGAACCACATCAAACCTTTAAACTGGATGTTCAACTATATTTAATATACATTTTGAAAATGTCAGTATTTTCCTCATCAGAGATGATGACCCATTTCTCTAGAAGTTTTACATGCAAGAAGTAAGTCACTGAGTGAAACATAACCATTGTATCACTATAGCATTGAAAATTCAGGAACATAAACTCCTGGCAGAAAAATAAATATGTAATTTTTGTTGGGCTCCAGAGAGGAGCGATTTATGGATCAAATCACCAAGGGAGTCAAAAGAACAGTCAGAGCAAGTATTAATGTAGTGGAGCAGTCATCCAGTGTTAAGATTAAGGGAAGAGAACTAGAGGGCATTTTCATTTTTTTAATGTTAACATTTGTCAGCTATAAAGAAGGATAATATCAGATAGACTCAAAAAGATTCTATGATTTTGGACACTACACCCTCAGCACTTGGAATTAACCTTTCAAAATTCAGTCCTTTGGGGATTTTTTCCTCCCAAATGCTTTCTTTCACCTTTATCTTTAAATGAAAACACTATGCCTAAATATTAGAGTACTGGGCACATCCAAACAACTGAAAATGAGAATATAGGGGCAGTTATAAATTAACAGCTTTGTCTTTTGAAAGTCAGGAGAAATCTCTGAAAAACACTAGAATTTATTCAGTTTCTTCTCAGTAAGCTGAATGAAATTAATTCCTGTGCAGTTTTCCTATACATGTTCTGCAGTCTGTGTCTGAGTAAATTCCAGCCAAAGAAGATGAAACGAATGTGACAAACCACTCCATTTTTCAATACTTTCATTTTGTGTTCATCTTGCTTAAAATTCCAGATTACTTTCTTCATGCCATTTTTAAAGCATCACAGCCTCCTAGAAAAAAGCTCTATAGTTCACTTGTGAGGAAAAAAACCCTCTGTTTCTCTCACTGCCCTGGTAGCTGTTCTCTGCACAGGTAAAAATTATATGCTACACCTGGTGCCACAAGTGTCTTGTATGGCATCATTTACAGAGTTTTGTTTCTATGGGAAATACCTCTATTACTGCATATTATGGTTGCATCTGTTCTATTTATTTAATTTGTTGTTTTATGTCTTCCAGTTTTGGCAACTGGAAGGCATCCTCTGGTAAAGTAATTTATCCAGTCCTTCCCCCAGGCATTTCCACATGATGACTCCTAGCTCTTAGTGTTTGAAGTTTGTAAGTCCACAGACTTCCACTTCCTACTAATGAGTTTTATTGCATTACTGTTATTCAAATAGTGGAGATCTTCTGATTCTTTTTAACACCTCTTCTCAGCAGATTGTAGTTTTCCACTGATACAGTGGAGGGGTTTTTCACGCTCCCAGGAGCAAGGCTAGGAAAGTGGAGAGCCGCAAGCGGCAGCGCTCCCTAGGATCAATCCCCTTAGAAGATAGGGTCAGCTCCTCCTGCTCCCGGCCCGGCGACCCCTCCAAACGGAATAGATCCAGACCAGGCAAGAGACTATGAGGAAAAGCCAGGTTTAATGCCACGCGCTCGCTTATAAAGGGGTGTGCGCAAATCTCCCTAATGTAGGCGGGGAAGAGGGGCGGAGATGGAGAGGAGACAGGGAGGAATCAAGCACTCCATTGGGTACATGCAAACGAAGAGGAGGAGGGAGGGGAGGAGCGGCAAAAGGACCAATAGGGAGAATGAGGTGTGTGGGAGAATTCCAGGGGTATGTGGGCACAATTCCAGGGGGTTGTGGGAAGAAGAAACTTAGATCGTAGCCATCTTTTAAGGGTACAGTGTCCATCCGGAAAGCCTCATGGTCCCGAGTCTGTCGCTGCATGGGTATCCGCGTCCTCATCTACCCAGCACCTGTAATTCTTTCTCGGTCTGTTCTCCTCCGACAGCCTCTTACTTTTGGCAACACATTTTATCAGCTACCTCCTAGCCTTTGTGCCAAAGTCATCAGTGAAATTTTATATCATGTTGCTCCCAGCATTGAACTGGTGTGGCTTCCATTGCTATGTTTGCTTTTCATCAATAGACTGTTGTCATCCTTCCTAGATAGCTCCTTAGACAGCTTATGATCTGTGCACTCAGCCTGCTCCAATGTAACTTCTATTTTTTCCATATTTTACCACATCAAATACTTAATTACAGTGATACTGCTGAGATCTCTGTTGGAAAAATCTGCTGTCTCAAAAAGGGAAGGATGCCAGTTTAGTCTGACATAATATATCTTTGGTAAATTTGTATTTTATTATAAACACATCTCTACTTATTATCATGGTATTAAATGAGTCTCTCCTTCAAAATATATTTCCACAGCTGGAATAAAGTAATTGTTGAGCTGAGAAATGCATGGTGAGGCAGAACATTTTCCTTTCACTTTTAAGTATGGAATGTGTGTTTTCTATTTTCCAGTTATAGAAAGCATGATATACATGTAAGGATAAAGAATATAATAAAAAATAATTAAGTGGAGTTCCTTTTGACTTTTGAAAATTAGTTTGTGAAGACTGGTTGATCATTGTCTCACAAGCATAAGTGCAATTTCACCTAAGTGTAAGGCAGCAGCTTTAATAGTTACTCACACACTTCCATGAGACAACAAGTAAAAGTTGAATGACATCTAGGCCTTCCCTCATTCAGGGTATGATTAAATTTTTTTACTACTGAAGTATTAGAAACTTGGCATGAAGATTAACAGATCTCCCATAAGACTGGTTACTCAATATAAGGAACATTTTTTTCTTGTATTCCTACTGAGTAATTTTTTTTAATTTTTCATTATTATTTATATGCTAAATTTCACTTTATATTTATTCTCCATCATTATTAAATATTTCTTGACCAATTGTTTTGAAGAATATCTTTTCTCAATCCAGTAACAAAAAAACTCCCATTGCCTCTGAGAGCTACAACAAAGCCTGCACATTTTTTATGTACTACTTGTTAGCACATGACAGAGGTGAGGCTACCACAACTCCACGCCTCCAGGTACAACCAGCAGCAAGGCTGAACAAGAGTGTGTTCCCAGTAGGCACCTATGCACATACCACACACATAGATATACCCAGACATACATGACTAGCTGCACAGATCACCACCCACAGACACACAGAGCACTAACATCAGCAGCCTCATCCTGCATCCCTCTCTGGCTGAGCAGAATGGAGGTGCATTAACAGCAAAGCTATGCATGTGTGTCAAAAGTGATCATGCTTCAAGAGCCATTATGCTCTCTGACCTCTGAACACTCACTTCCTCCAATCACTATGACCATGGACACACAGGCCCCCCAGAATATGATCTTAATTCCAGTTCTTGGCACTTACACCCCCATACAAGCACACACCTCCCCCCCTGCACAGTAGAAAGTCCAAGACAGAATAAAATGCTGATCAAATGCAGGGCAGGACCAGGCAATTGTAGTGACCAGAAACACCTTCACACAGTTTTTTTATGCCTCTATTTTCCCATTCTTGCTTCTCTCCATTAGTTCCCTCTCTCTCTCTACCTTGATTCCTCCTCTATAACTCATATTTCATCTTGTGTCATCCTAAGTTGCTCCTTGTGCCCCACAAAGAGTCCCATACTCCTAGGCTGTGACTTCCTGAGTCAATAAGGTAGTCTAGAGACCTGCTCCACCTGTCTTATTGTGATGGGGACCATCCTTGGCCCATGGGGTGACCACTCTCTTTCATAGCCCTATTAACTGTTGCCTGCCTAACAGTTAAATTGTCACCTGAGCTTGTGCTGGAATGCTCATCTTTGCCCTTGCAGACACAGTGTTAGGGAGAATAAAGCACCCTTTCAAAGGCTGTGGTAGTTTTAGGAGTAAGCAAAGGTTTCACCATACTTCTTCATATTCAAAGCATGAAATCTAGCCAGAAGTGATTGATCTCTGAATATGTAAAAGATTGTCCCAAACTGTAACTGTCAGAGTAAATTAGACATCAGCCAGGATTTCTTCCATTCCAGGCATGAAGGGATTTGATAACCTATTTGATAACCCCCTGACTTTGCTTTCTGTCCCCCTCTTCAGTAGTCTTCCTTTATCAGCTTACCTTATGTCACCACTTTTAGAAGACATTTTATTTCCATTATGATTGCCCAGAGAAGATCTAAACTGCTTACAGAAAGAAGTATTGCCCTCTGAATAGGCCATCTGTAGTCTTCTGCATGGGTGGTGAGACACAGAAACAGGTTGCCCAAAACAGTTGTGGATGCCCCATCCCTGGAACTGTTCAAGAGCAGACTGGTCCAGCCTTTGAGCACCTTGGTCTGGTGAGAAGTGTCCCTGCCCACAGCAGAGGGGCTGAAACTAGATGATCTTTAAGATCCCTTCTAACCCAGAACATTCTATGGTTGTATGGTCTCTGCAGCTTCAAGAAGTATTTTAGTAGTAGTTTAGTATCTAGGACAAAATCATGTGAACTTGATTTACATATTAACTTGTAGAATTTCCAGCTGACTTTTGTGCCTATTCCCAAAAGTTTGCACTGAGTTACATGCACTTTGTCCCACACATTTTTGCAGAGGCTGAGTCAAATTGTTACTTAGGGCAGGTCTAGGGCTGAGTAAAAAGCTGAACAATGGGTGAACAGATCAGGAAAGAGTGAGAGGGATTCAAAAGACTTTGAAAAACATCAGGAAATCTTACAAGAAAAGAAAAATATCAGTCATTTTTTTAACCTACTTTTGCATTTTATTTCAATTCATTTTAACCAGGAATTCTATTTCTTTGCAGAACAATTGGACAAAAGTAGGTCTTGCGTAAGTCTCCAGTGGTGTTGCAGTGAGTTATTGCACATCTGATTCTAACTTGGAGAAAACTCAAGTGCTAAATGAATCAATGGCTTCTAGTTCTTCCTAATAATATCATCATGGAATCATTTTATAATTGTGATAAGATTTCAGCAGTACTTGTCAGTGATCAAAGAGCAATTTCTCTGGTTAATGCAGCCAGCCATCAATGTTTAGTCTGATCCACAGCAATATACAAAAGGAGCAAGAACACCCTAATGAATATCTCCTTGTAAGGTTTTGCCATCTGTGTAGAGTACATTTAAGGCAGAGTTTCTGAATTCCAAACATGAGAACAAAGAAAAGAAGTGCATTCATTTGGCCTGACAATTTTCGGATGAGATTTCCAGGGTGAGAGGTAGTGTACTTTTGGCATTCAGATTTGGCAAGTATGTGGGATTAGGTTGTGCATGATGATCTCTTTTCTCCACTGACACCACTGATAAAGAGTCAGAACCCCACAGAATCTCCTGGGTAATTTTGAGCCCAGAAGGTACCATCTCCATAGAGAGAGGGAAGAGGATAAGGGGTGTGTCTTGAAGATATTGTATAGTTTCACCTTGACAGTCATCTCTAACATCAGGGCTATGCATGGAAAAGCATGCACATGAGATACTGAGCTCAAAATTCATAGTTAATATCCACAGTGACCTCTAATCTTTGCAGTGAAGTCCAGGTCCAAAGCTTTGACTGCTGCGAAGCTGAAACTACTGAATGTGAAATATGCAGAAAGATGTATTGAAGATGTTCTGTGCTTCAAAGTCAGTCTGTTGTTATGGACCTTCACAGTGCTGCCATCCTGGCCCACTTTCACCATGTTAAACCTTTGTTCTTCCATAATCACAGCAGCAGTTCTGCATCCCTCTTGAAAGACAGAATTACAATAAAACACTTTGATAGCCTGGTAGGTGAAATTATTAGGTGAGATATATTTGAGTTCTCTCTGGTCTACCTTTGTACTTAAGATTACATTTCTAACCCATTTTGTTGCAACAGCCTTTGGTCAAGAATACTCTATTTTTTAAAAAATTCCATGTCAGAATTTTTGTTGCATCACAATAACCAGTCACAAACATCCATACCTGGAGCATCTGAAGGGAAATCATATTTTCCTCTTGATCAGTCTCTAAGATTTGAATCTGACTATGGCTTCAGTGTTAGTGTAGTTCTGCACATTTTTAAATATTTTGCTAGGTTTAGTTCTTTGTATGTCACCTCAGGCAAGTATCTCAGCATTTCTATGAACCAGGATTTTGATGCAAAATGGGATTAGGAATGATTTTCCATCTCTCAAGAGACTTGCTAGAATAGTCACTGAACATATAAAAAAGCTAAGTAGTATTAATATCAGTTAAAATTATTTCAATGAAACACTGAGATGAGAGAAAATGAAGGTAAAACTTCCCTTCTGATTTTCTCTAATGCCTTTTTTTTTCTTTGCTGAATATGAAATATATGACTGGAATTAAAGTAAATATCATTGGAAAGTTGAGAACCAGAGTGCACCGTCAATTAGAATTTCCCCTGTGACCACAAAATACGTATGATTCCTAGTTAAACCACATGTCACATTTCTCTGCTGCTGTCTCAAAAATAAATTATTCTAAATGCTCATGTTCCATTTCAGATGAGGGAGTTAAAAGGAGTAGAATCAGGTAAAAAATCTTTGCTTTGGGGAACATAAAAAAGAAGTCATATCCTGTATATAAAAAAATGTCCTAGTATTTTCTTTGGCTATACAAATGTCAACTCTGCCCACTTAATCTCTTCTGACTGACTGTTGTCAATTACTGTGCATGTATCAGTCTTGACAAGGTACATCTCAACATTTTATTTCTTAAGTGCTATTGAGTTTTAATTGTTGCTGCGCTAGCTAGCATTTCTTCATGTATTTGAGTTAAGGCATTAATATTTCAAATCATGAAGTGACAGGACTCTCTTTCTGTCTTTTGTAATTGGTACACTGTTATTTCCAAACAGTGCCTTTTATATGAAGCACTATTTCATACGAACTGACAACTTGATCACTGTGATGCTGAAATATTAACTTACATTTTGGCAGGATGACATTTCTTGTGACATACATACATTGTATTTATTTTGGTTTTATTCCTAATCCAAGAAAAGTACAGTGCTGTTCTCTTACCAGAGGAACAAATGAGATATTTCATTGGAAGTATGCTTCCTAGAGATGCTATTTAAGAAATAACACACTAAAATTGCTCATTACCTCAAAGCATAAACACTGGGCTTAGAAGGATAATTTATAAAATGGCTAGAATTTCCTTTAAACCATTATTGTAACAATTAGTATAATAGCATTTAAACACAAAAAAAATTAAAATTTGCTGCTAAGTATAATTATAAACAATATTAGTTCCTTAAACTAAAGCTCACTAGAGGTAAGGTGATCACTATTGATGCTATTTTTTTTTTGCTGTAGTTGAATATGTTTCTTAGCTGGTACTTGTACCAAGTCCTGTGCTGTTAATTCTGAAAATCGTATCTCATTGCCCTTGATTGCATTAAAAGCTCCACAGCATAACTGTGACCATCACATTCTACCTTGCCAAAATCAATTCAGATCACCTCCTTCAATCCCTCTGTTGTGTGTCTTCTCAATATTAACAGAGGACTCTAAAGTAAGCCAAAAGCCCCACAGAGTTTAGCTTTCCAGAGAAATTACCTTTGCCTTAAATTAAGAGTTTGTTATAAATGTTTCACATGGACCTTACACATAGTTGCGTGGGATATTGATTTTATGTTGTCTTGAGGGTCTTGGTAGGAATTACAAAATTTGCTTGACCAAAATAAATGTGACTCTACAGTAATTTTGTAGGCTAACAGGCTACAATCCCGAGAGCACACAACTTCCATTAGTCTCAGTGGATTAATAATTCCACTAATAGAGTGGAGGGGTTTTTCACGCTCCCAGGAGCAAGGCTAGGAAAGCGGCGAGCCGCAGGCGGCGGAGCTCCCTAGGATTGTGCCCCTTAGAAGCTAGGGTCGGCTCTTCCCACTTCCGGCCTGGCGCGACCCCTCCAAACGGAATAGATCCACACCAAGGCGAGAGTCCACGAGGAAAAGCCAGGTTTAATGGAGCACGCTCGCTTATAAGGGGGCGCGCACAAAGTTCCTGGATGAGGGCGGGGAAGAGGGGCGGAGATGGGGAGGAGACAGGGAGGAGTCACGCACTCCCTTGGGTACATGCAAACGAAGGGGAGGAGGGAAGGGAGGAGCGGCAAAAGGACCAATAGGGAGAACGAGGTGTGTGGGAGAATTCCAGGGGTATTGTGGGAAGAAGAAACTTGGATCGTAGCCATCTTTTAAGAGTACAGTGTCCATCCGGAAAGCCTCATGGTTCCGATCCTGTCGCTGCACGCGCTGCCCGGGGTCCCGGGCCTCAGTGTCCTCATCTGCCCAGCGCCTGTAATTCTTTCTCGGTCTGGTCTCCTCCGACACATTAGTGCCACTCACACCAGGACAATATTGCACATTGGGCTACTCAATAGACAGATAAATAGATGGGAGTATACACGAATAAGCAGTCCCTGCCCTTTTAGTTTACAGTTTTGGTAACAACATTCACTATTAACAAGGAAGCTTTTCTTAACTAGCTGAGCTGATTGAAAAAGATAGATATGTGTTTCCCTACCCTGAACACTAAACCCTTACAAATTGTGTGTCAGTAAATGAGAATTTCCACCGTACTCTGGTGCTTTGACCATTCATAGGCAGTGAACATTACTAAGATTACTAAGATTAACTCTAAGACTCTCCTATTTGGTATTAGCTATTTTGCAGATCTTGTATGATCCCACAATCATTACTTTCCCTAGGTTTTAAACAAATAAAGAAGTAATTTGCCAAGACACTATTTAACTTAAAAAATCAGTCCAAAACATAGCCATAGCTTACTTGCCCCAAACAGCACATGGCATGTCTGTATCCACTGAGACAGAAAGCAAGGTCCCCCCTGTGCTGAGCCCCTTCCAGCGACCTACAACTGCAAATTCCCTAAAAAGAGATGCAAACACTCTAGTCCCACTGAGTGTTATGCTCTCTAATAGCAGGTGCTGACAAAAGAGGCTCCACTTAAACACGGCAGTGGATTGCACCAACCATCTCTTCATGAAAAACTGTTGGAAAATATGCCACAGACGCTAATAATTGTTCATTAAGCTGTCAGCTACTCCTCCTATGTAGCTATCAATTTTGCCTCTCTAGAAGAATACAGAATGAAAAAAAGAGGCAGTGTTAAAGGTAAAAACAACAGGAAAAAGTGAAGCTGTATTATTGCTGAGCAGATATTTCACAATGAATTATTTACCTAACCCGTTTAACCTCCAATTCTGTCTGTGCAGTAGCTGTAAGAAAACAAAAGGCTTTTACTCAATCAACTACATTTCTTACTTAAAATTAACCAACCACATTTTTTGCTACATTTTCCTTAACTGGAGATCAAACACAGAAAGTCTTTTGCAATTATTCTCTGTTTAATAACCTCTATTTTGTCAATGTTAGCTGGTCATCGGTTAGTAAATAAATCATGTGTCATTGTCCTATTCCTTGTTATGCACAACAAAATTTGGTGAAAATACTTGTGTGTAGAAATGTCAAAATTGCTTTAATTGCATTTGTGTCAGTGTTTTCTTATTAGCAAGAGGGCTAATGTAGAATCAATGCAGAAGAGGTTCAAGCATGGCTGGAGCAAAACCCATTTAAAATATGAAGGAAAACTTGTGGGGCAAAAGTAGCAGTCTACTTCCACCTTCTATATTAGCCCAGACAAATTTTAAGAAATATGTAATAGCAAAACAGTCAACAGGTACCTGTAATTTGAGTCACAATATGTTTTAGGCACACAGCAGCAAATGCCAATTCCATACAATGCTCATGAGCCTGAGTGAAGATAGAAAAAATTGTAAACTTCATCCATTCATGGAGGGATGCCAAAGAAGTTAAGAAATCTGAGCATGATGGGAAAAAATTATTGTGAGGACTCCCTGACTAAAAAACCATGGTACAACCATTTGGTTGTAGCCTTCTATGCTACAAAACCTCATCCTTAAAAAAATTTTTGGTTTTTTTGAGCGCAATGTATTGGGCATAGTTCAAACCTGTGAAACCAATATGCTAACAGAACCAGACTATGGAATGGGAGCCTGAACAGAAAGTGCCAAAGGCAGGAGAATGGTGAACCCACATTGCTTTCTAATTTTTGTTTCTTTGGAAGAGGAAGGTACCTGATTTCACAAATAACATGTATGCTCAAAATTATTGCCATCCTAAAATTATTGCCAAAATTATTGCTAAGGGACTTGTCTATTGCATACTGTACATTATTTATTAGGAATGATTTCTCTCTCTTTAGTAATTATTAAAAACCCAGCATTTGCTACCAGAGGCTATACATTTGTCATATGTATATTTATTCACGCTTTTCAATGAAAAAGTAGTATCTTACATAGCATTTTGTTTCTATGCTAATAATGCTTCCCATACAATTATTTACATTTCCAAAGTATGCAAAAAGGATAAGTGATCATTAAAATAAAATTTAAAACAAAACCAAACCCTAAACTCAGTTAAAATATATCATAGATGAATTTCTGCTCAATTCCAAAAACAAAATATGAGTAAGTCTGTCTTACAAGGCATGGAATTTTCCTAGAAATCAAACTGTTGTCATGAATATGCTGTGTGAAGACCAGCAAATTATCTTGGTTTTGCAGTATTGCACACAAATCTGAGCCATCTTACTTGAAAGCTTTGCAAAATTTATTACCTAAAGATACTCCAAGGGTTGGCAACGCTTGAGGTGCTCAATCCAGTTGTAAGAAAAGACTTTTATGGAAAAATCATTCTCAGTGACATGGACTGACCTCATCTCACTCAGACACTGCATTTTCCATTCTGCTGAGAACTGATCATCACGTCAGGCTAACTGGAAGAGTCAAAATATTAGCAGAGTTGAGAATCACAGTAGTCCTCCTAATGCCTTCCACAGGTCAGCTTGAAACAAAGGTGAGTCATGCAACCATAAGCATTTATTCCACAGGTTCTGTCAAGCCATGGATGACTCTTCTGTCAATGATTCTGTGAAATATCCTTTTTTATTTCCTTAGCACTTCATTAGATTTGGCACATTCCAGTTGATTATCTTGCACAGAACTTATGTTAACTTTTCTGCAACACAAGAAGAAAATTCAAGGAAAAGAAAAGCATATGAAAATGTGATGTAATTCACCAAACAGAGCATCTGGAGTAGCTGAAATTCGTATATTTTGATGAAGAACAGGTATAACATAGACAATGTGGATGCTGTCACCAATTCCTTTCACTGGAGTACTGCTGCCTCAATTTGTTGCCTTTCTTCATCTCTCCCACACAGGGTTAATGCAACAATTACTCAGCATTACAGTCTAATGGTTAGTGGAAATATGCATACTGTGCAAGTGCTGCAAAGCTTAGATTTCCAGAGCTTGGTGAGTCAGCTGGCCCTCAGCTGGAGTTGCTGCTGGTTTAACATTATTTAGATGTATGCTTAACAGCTTCTCCTAATGTTTCTCATAATGTATGTTTTAGCAGTTTCTCATCTGTTTCTCATAATGTGAACTAATGTATCTGACTAAACTAATAAGGGAATGTGGAGGATGCTGAATACAAACTGCCAGCCCTGACTCTCTTCCCACACATCACCATCCTTGTATTCAGCTTCCNAATAAAATAAATTAAAACAATACAACGACTGGCTGTGTCCTGTGCTCTTCAACAACCTGGTCTATGTTTGGTATCTGGTCATGCATTTACTTGGACTCGTCTCATGAAATTGCAGCATTCAGTGCCATCTATCCACTACATCTTCTATTTACAGTTTGTCTTCTATGTCTCATATGCTGAAATAAAATGTCTGTGCTCTGTAGGAAACACGGCTGGCACAAGGAGGATTTATGACTACAGCCCTTTCCTCAAAAATCTCTAATCAGACAGGCAGTATACAGAGTGCAAATTTTTTGGTTCATGTAGTTTCTTCCCTCCTTGCCTGTCAAACACCAAGCTCATCTACTTTCCCTCATCAGGAAGTCATTACATGGAAAGAAAAGATTAAACACTGGATTACAATACCTTCCTTTTTATTCCATATTTTCTACTCAATTGTGTGTCAGTGTTGGAGACTTCAAAATAGCACTAATTTTTTTTTCTTAATTAGATATGTTGTGAGAACAACTTTTATAACACTGTGCTTAAGCACAGTTTCAGTTGCTTGTGTTGCCTGTTCTTTCAGCTTGTAAGATGGTCAAGTTATATGAAAGAGGGTTGTTCAAATGTACAATTTTACTCAGTCTTCAGAGACCTCTTCCACCAGCTAAACAATAGGAGACTGCCAAATCAACAGATGGGCTGAGCAAGGTTGCAGAAGTCCAAACATGAGTTTGAAACAACCTCACACTTTGCATCATTCCCATTCTGCTTAAGACTGAAAAAAAAATGAAAAGACAAAACAAGAGAAAAGGAAAAATGACAGAAACAATTGGGAATAGGGTACAATAAATATTTTTATGCTGTAGAATGGAAAAGAGCAAGGAAAGGAAAGAAAACATCTAAGAGGAATAAACATAATGATAACTGCACAAAGATCAGCCAAGGTTTTTTGGTGGGCAACCCATAAGCAATATATAAAGAAACATCATTTCACCTTAAAAAAATAAAAGCCAACAGAGTTTTTTTAGAAACTGGTTTGCAGCCATTTCAGTTAGAAACAGAAGTACTTTAAATCTCATCAGAAATCATGCTCTTGTATTATTTCCAGATTAGTTTTGTGTTGAGGATTGGGTAAGTTTTGGATATGCTTAACTGAATCAAACCAGAACTCTGAACTTTTGAAGATTGTCACTAACTCAGTACAGACATTTTTCCAATGACAACAACTTCGAGCAATGCCAAAAGCTTTTTGAACAGGCAGAGGTAGTGACATAAACCTGTATTGACTTTTAGTTTTTTCACTCACCAGAGGAGATGCTGGGGTTATGGTTGTAAGCATTCATATAAAGGGCACATCATTGTAGTACTGTGATTATAATGCTATGGACTCTTACAGTCTTACCTCTACTCCTCTGGCCTTTTGTACGTCTTGTATAGAAATTGCAGAGGTTTTAAGGATCATTTGGCAGGGAAGAACCCTGACTCTGGTATCTAACTAACCTTCTGCAAAAATGTCTAATCTGCTGTGTAATATGTAATTTGCCAAGTTTAAAACTCAATGGAAATCAATGTCCCTTCTCTGAAGAAAGGTGATACACAACCCAAGTCATCTGCCAACTGGAATGTCAGTTACAGTCACTACTGTCATCATCATTACCAAATGCAAATAAATTTGAAGTTCTTGACTTCTGAAGAGAGATATGAAAAACTAAATTCCACTTTATTTGTGTTTCATTAATATTACCATTAAGGAGAGTTTTTAAATGACCTTCATTTACTTTAAGGTTAAAACTTATTTTCTAGCAGGTAAAATGTAATGAAGGGTCTTAATCTGCCAATATAAATACAAAGAAGAGTTTTGTCCATTGAAGAAATCAAGTCTTAAATACCTGTAAAGACTGACAGATTTAATAACACTGTGAAGACTAGATCAAAATAACAGAAATTGTGGGAAAAAATCCGTCTTTCTCTTCCTACATTGGTTCACTCCTACAGTTAGCAGTGATATTTTTTGCCTTAATCTCTGGAGTACAAGAAATACACAGGCAATGATGTATGCTGGCAAAGACGTGTACACACATAGTTGAATCAGTGTGCTACAGCCTTTACAGAATCTTAGTAGAGTTTGTAACTCTATTTCTGTAGAAGTGTCTTTACCTCAGTGTTTGTGGGGCAAAGTTATAGCTCACAAAGACTATTGGGTCTGCGAGACAGGAAAAGTACCAGGAGTTAACTACAATTATTCTTTTAAATGTGTGTGCTGAAAAAGACTTTGTCTCCCTGAATTACATACAGCCAACAATCAAGTTCTTGTGTAAGATAAGGCACTGGGGTTTGTGTTCAGCTTCTTTCTCTTTTAAAAGGTTTGCTTTTTTGTTACAATAGGACAGAAAATTTTCTTTTGTGTAAGGTAAGCATGAATTATTCACTTTGTATAACATAAATGTTATAGCTAAGTAATCAAATTATGTTTGTCTATAGTGGTAGTAATATACTGTGGGCCCATATAGTATTATAATGTTGTGGTAATACTGAAACAGACTTCTACCTTGTTAAAGGAAACATTTTGAATTTTCAAAACATAATTCCAGTTTCCAGAATGACTTTCTATTGAAACATTTTAAATTTCCACGGTCCATCAAAATTTGAATTAAAACCAAGTCCTGAAATTATGATCTTCTGGTGGAAGGAAGTTTGTTTGGGGTTTTCTTTTTCTGTGAAAGGGAAATTTCTTAATCATCACAAGCCACTAGGCAGCTGCTTAGCTCATCTTAGTTTAACAGGTCAGAAACCATCTGCAGTTGCACTTCCTTCTTACACCAAAGAGGGAGCTGTGAAAGCTCATCATAATGATAATTTTTCTGACCTGATTCTTATCCTGCCTCTGTCCTCAACCCTCGTGTGGTACCCCAGCACTTCACTGTGCAGTATAATGGTCTGTAGTTCTACAGTAAGAACCCTGTCAGGGACTGTAGTAAGTTACACTTTGCTGCATAATTTGTATTAGCTACCCTTGTAGTCAGATAGACCTTGTGTGTGCAAATATGTTTGTAGTCTTGCATAATACAGCTTTCCTTGTAATTGTCAGGTTATTAGCACAGTGTTTTAATTTTGCTTTCTCACAGTTATTTGCATGTTTCTTAATTGGAAGTCATTAGCATATGTAAATACTCCATTTCCATGGTGTTTTGCAGCATGAGCTCATTGTGTTGAATTAATTTGCTAGCTAAATAACCCTAAATGTTAAATGAAACTCACTGTGTACATACAGTGAATTAATATATATCTAAATATACAGGAAAATTGTATTTTTTGTGCATTGTTTAAAATAAGTTAATGGAATCTGCCTATCTTCAATTATTTCTAAATATATTTACTTTATTACATAATTAATATTAGGAATCCCACAAAAATAATATCTAAATTGCTTCCTTTTCAACAGAATTAAATTACTTTTATATCGCAACATAAATTATTATTTGGCTGCTGAAGAAGATACTTAACAGTCAACACTTACCAAAGGTTAAAACAGTTACCACAGATGTTTGCCATTCAGAACTAAGTGAAAAGCTGCTGTAAAAATATGCATATTTAATGGAAATAAGGCTTTCTAAAGGAAACCACAATGGAAGAGTTTCATCAATGCCTCTTAGATTTCATAGATTAGTCTTACATTCTTTTAAAAGAACACATTATTTACTTTGGCAATACTAAGTAAACAAAAAACAGCTATAATAGGTTTTTTAGTTAAACCTGTTGCTCATCATTAGCACTACAAGGAGTAGATTTTCTGCCAACAGGGCACTTCACATTGACAGGCTGTTGTTTAGTGGTCATTTTTCCCCAGTAAAACACTGGTGGTATGGTTGCATTTACAGCTCATCCAGCTCCCCATATACTCTTTGAAGAGAGTAAGGCAACCTGTTGGGTCCTGATATACATATGTCTAATGTGCTGGACAATTTTACCCACTGGATTGATACATTAATTTTATTTCATTATATGCTTGCTGTAGGAAGTACACCTATGCCATAACTGTTTGAAGAGCAATGGTATTTAAAGGTCTATCTCCTAAAACTTCTGTATGTATTTTACATTAACCTTTAAAGATTTCCCCCTACCCACCTCAGCTATCTATCCTTGTTGCAGCCCAGTTGTTTGTCAAACCTACTCAGGCAAAAGTTTTTCACAATTCAGTCTCCTAATAGATTCTAAGAAAAATAAAGCAATCCTAAAACAAACAAAATAAAAAATCATTTTCAATTATTTCCTAACAGAACTATCCAGCATCAGGATGGTGCTGGTATATGCCACAAAATCCAAAGCAATTGTTTGGTAATAAATAGGATAGGAAATTTGCCATACCATGATATTTCAAGGCACCAGAACCTTCTACTCTCTATTTGCCAGCATTCCAGCTATAAGTAATGGGGAAAGATTTTTTTTTTAATCTATTAATTTACTTACTTATTTTTAGACAGGCAAATGGCACATTGTTTTCTTTATTCTTGACAAAGTGAATGAAGCATTTCCACAGCTTTTTCTTTTCTTTGTTTCTTTTGCAATTTAACTAGGCTATGCTTATCAACTTATGTCTTTATTTCTTGTACATTCAACTACCTTAATTTAGAGAAGATAAGGTTTCAGAGCTTCTCCAAGCTTTCTATTCTTGGACCTCTCTCCTCTGCTGTGCCCCTTTCTAACCTAATGAGTAACAAGACTCAAATACCATTTCTATAGTCCTCTGCTGACAAATTACTGCTTTATTTCAATTTGTCAGATCATGTCTCTACTCTGGAGCCTTTTGGCTATCTCCCCAGGCTTTCAGCCTGAATATCTCAACACTCTCTGAAACAAACTACAATAAAATGAAACTCCTTGCCTTGCTTCACCAAAACTTAGCCTGTCTTTTCACTTTTCACCAATTTCAAACACATTTATGATCTTGCAACTCATCCTGCTTCACAAAGTTTTTTGCTTGATGCTTCTTTCATGCATACTTTCAAGCCTCACATCTTCTTCTCTTCAATATCTCAAAACTTTCTGACTGATCTCACTGCCTGACTGTAGTCTTTGTCCAGAATTTACATTAATCAAGATAAGAAACCACTGATCGTTCTTTCTCTCAGTTCTAGTCTACATTCTCCATATGAAAGGTTTTTCTTAGCTGTATGAAGGTAAGGAAAGACTTCTTAAGTTATCCTTATCACAGAACAGCTTCTCCTACTTCCCTCTGCCAGATGAGTCGGCCTTGAAATGGTCCCTCTACCTCATCAACCTTTCTCCTTTTCATTTTGCCAATGAAACCCACTCCACCACTGCTTCCCATTACCTTCTTGCCATTTAATTTTCCCCATGTCCAAATAACATCCATACCTGCATAGACTGAGTAGCCTGACTTCTGACTTTGCACACCTCTTTTAAAGGTGTTCGTGTTCAAAAGTAGGGACACATGAATTCTTATCTCAGCCTTCAGGACGGGCCAGATTTGCAATTTTTGATTTATATTGAAAGTTTTATGAAAGAATCAATGAAATGTATGTCTTTAAAAGCATTTAAGATACTGTTATTGCTTGACAAGCAAAAAATTATTATCTTCCATATAAATAGCTTAATATAGTTTCAACTGATGGGTAAAATATTGCATATATAGCATCAAAAATTTAAAGTTAGAAGACAAATAAGGCTCTTTATTATCATCTAGATAAACTGCAAAACAGTAATCACACTATGGCACAGCTATTCTATAGGAAAGAAAACGGTTAATTTTCAGTTGTTATCAACATTGTCTCTCACTTAAACAATATACTTTAAAATCTGCAGAACTACATTTCTGAAGGGTGTTTTCCTTTTATTCCATAATATAGTTGCATTTTGAATATGATTTTTCTTGCATCTGCTACTCATCTTTCTTTTGATCATTGCAAAAGTGTGACCTTGATCAAAATGTGGAGAGCAGACAATTGTTCCAGGAATACCTAGTTTGAACAGTTAATATTGCATTCTGTAAAATTCCCAAATCTTTCACACAAGAGAGGTTGCATATGCCAAGAAATACATATCCCACTACTTTCACTTTTATGATTTTGGAAAACATTAAATAGCAGGGAAAAAAAAAGAACATTTGAAATGCAGCCAAGTAGTTGAGAAAAGAGGACTCTGTGTCTTTAAGCTGGGGAGAAAAATAAAACCAAATCATTCCAAAAGTATTGCTTTAGTCATCTGGTTTCATTCTATTAATGACCTTTAACATCTGCAAAAATATTGTGAGAAGCTAATTTTGTTTGTACTGAGGTGGTGCAGAACAGTTTCTGGCTGTCAGTCTAGGATGTGCTATAAAATAAAATTGTCTGTCTGGTAGTCTGACAAAAACCTACTGTACAGATTCAGTTTATTTACAACAGCATGAAATGAAAAGAAAACAGAATTTTACAACACACCAACATTCAAAAAATGAATAGCACTTACACATTTATATATATTTTAGTAATAAGTTTTCAAGATATCCACTGAGATTAAGGGATCTATTTTGTATTTTGTGGTATTCCACAAAAATGTTAACCAGGGCCAAATATTTCTCTGTAAATGTTCTTCTCTAGAAGAACCTATTACCCTGATTTTAAACAGAGCCCTTCTTAAAACCAGAGTTAGCTCAGGCACAATAGGCCTTTAATTAAACAGAAAGCCTTGCAGAGAAAACGCGTCTGTCTCATGTCTTTGTATTACAGTAATAAAAAAAAAACATGCAGTGTGGTAGAGGGGAAGTGATGTGAGGCTGTTCCAGCAGATGAGGAGCATTTACCTCCAGTACCTCCTTCCAGTCCAGATAAGATTCAGGAAGGAGGAAAAGGAGGGGTTGAAGAAAAACCAAAAATATCTTTGTATCGTACTCTACTCTAAAAGGGCAAATTGCGACAGGTACCACTGCAGATATAGGCCTGGAGCTTTGTGGTGCCTACTCACCCCACACACACCCACACACCCACTGCCTTGTCCCACCATGCAGTGAAGTCAGGGTTTCCCAGGCCAGCTCAGATCTTGGCCCCATGCAGTCTGCTGAAAGAGAAGCATAAACACTTAGCTGAGTGCATAAAGTTACATTTTTGCTGGCCTGGAAGTGAAACACAAACCCAACCCAGAGGAAAATTCCTCTTATCCATAGGAACAAAGGTTGAAATTGTTGACTTCCAAGGTGAACAGCATTGTATCCCTTTAAGTCTACCCCACATCAAGCACTTTATCTGAGCTAATATGGTAAAACCACTATTTTTATTTCTGAAGGGAAGGAAGTTCATGAGGAAAGACATTTTGATGATTACAACAATCTTTTTTCTTACTGCTTACAGATGACCACAGAGTGACATGTCCAGGCCAATCCCAGAAAGGAGTACAGACTGGAAGAAGAAGTCACTGAGAGCAACCCTGGAGGAAAGGTCTTGGGGGTTCTTGGGCACACTCATAGTCCAGAAAGCCAACTGTGTCTTGGGCTGCATCAGAAGAGGAGTGACCAGCAGGTCAAGGGAGGTGATTCTGCCCCTCTACTCTGCCGTCATGAGACCCCACCTGGAGTGCAGGGTCCAGGGCTGTGGTCCTCAGCACAAGGAAGACATGGACCTGTAGATCCAGAAAAGGGCTGCAAAGATGATCACAGGGCTGGAACACCTCTCCTACGAAGACAGGCTAAGAGAGCTGGAATTTTTCAGCATGGAAGAGATAAAAGAGGTTGTTTAGCCTGGAGAAGAGGAGGCTCAGGGCAGACCTTATCACTCTCTACAACTACTTGGAAGGATGTTGTAGCCAGGTGGGGGATTGGTCTCTTCTCTCAGGCAACCAACAGTAGGACATGAGGGCATGGGCTTAAGCTCTGCCAGGGGAGGTTTAGGTTGGGTATCAGGAAGAAGTCCTTTACAGAGAGAGTGGTCAGGCATTGGAATGACCTGCCCAGGGAGGTGATGGATTATCTGACTCTGGAGGTTTTTAAGGTGAGACTGGACATGGCACTTAATGCCATGATCTAGCAACCAAAGTGGGGTTGGATTAAGGGTTGGACTTGATGATCTCAGAGGTCTCTTCCAACCCAAATGATTCTATTATTCTATGGCTTTGGGAGACCTCATTGCAGCCTTCTAGTACCTTAAGGGAGGTTCTAAAAAATGATTAGGAAGAATTTTTTGTACGGATCAATAGTGACAGGACAAAAGGCAAATTTTAAACTGAAAGATGGAAGGTTTAGAATAGACAATAGGAAGAAATTTTTCAGTCAGAGAGTGGTGAAGTACTGGAACAGGTTGCCCTAAGAAGTTATGGATGCCCCATCCCTGGAAGTATTCAAGGACAGGTTGGGAGGTGCTCTGGGCAACCTTATGCGTTAGGGGGCATCTCTGCCCGTGACAGGGGAGTTGGTATTATATGACCTTTAAGGTTTCCTCAAACACAAACCACCATATGGTTCCAGGACATCTTGACAGTCTGAGAATGTCTATGAACAGTATATATCCCCGTTGTCTCTAGACTGACCCAGTTGTACCCATATTTCCATAAGTCATGCAGTAGTAAACGATAAATTTTCTTCTTAATCCATAGATTGACCAGAATACTGAATATCAATAAAGGCAAGGAGGCACAGTAAATTACATGGCTTGGTAAACTGCAATGACATGGTGTGGTACAACCAAAACGAGCACTATGCAGGATCTCTGTTTGTCAGCTGGATTTTACTCATCATCTGAATTCCATGTGACATATTAAGTTAAGAACAAATTATGTGTTTCTCAGTGCATAATTTGGGGACTCCTGCCTAAAACTGGGGCAGTGCTTTCCTTAAATATGGTAAGTGAAACTTAGTGCAGAATCCTGAATAGAGTTGTTGTTCATAAGTTCCAATTAATGCTGAAAATCTTGGTGAGAAAGCAGAAAATAACTAAAAAAAATATTTGATGTCTAGATAAATTGTCTTGTAGTCAATGTTTGTAAAATTCTGATTTAAAAAGCAATTAGAAATAATATTGCAGTCGCCTAATTATGGTATGTTATGTGTTTCCTGGGGGAGGAAACAGTGAGCATGAATTTCTTTATACAGAGATATAAGATTAGCAAGAACTAACAGTCAGAATTTCCTGACAAAGAAATTAATAATGGAAATTTTTCCAAAATGTGCTGTATATAGATGCCTGGAAAAGAGAAATAGTAACTTCACCATTTTTATGTCATCTACTCACTGTAACAGAGCTCTGAAAAGGCTATCTTTTAATTATTTCTTCTAAATAACTTCACCAGAAACATTCATATATGGATTATTTCTTTAAGACTATATTCTGCAATTTCATATAACCAGTATATGACGTTATTCTTTAAGGCATGAATTAAGCATGGTCTCTTCTTTACTTTGTAAAGCATAAAGGGCAGCTTCTGTGCAATACCAGTTGAGGCGTCTTACTTTTGACCTTCCTAGATCAAAATGTCACTATCTTTGGTGTGACAAAATACTTTGACATAGTAACACTTTGAATAAAACGGAAGATAAACCCCTTGCCTNAAAAAAATATTTGATGTCTAGATAAATTGTCTTGTAGTCAATGTTTGTAAAATTCTGATTTAAAAAGCAATTAGAAATAATATTGCAGTCGCCTAATTATGGTATGTTATGTGTTTCCTGGGGGAGGAAACAGTGAGCATGAATTTCTTTATACAGAGATATAAGATTAGCAAGAACTAACAGTCAGAATTTCCTGACAAAGAAATTAATAATGGAAATTTTTCCAAAATGTGCTGTATATAGATGCCTGGAAAAGAGAAATAGTAACTTCACCATTTTTATGTCATCTACTCACTGTAACAGAGCTCTGAAAAGGCTATCTTTTAATTATTTCTTCTAAATAACTTCACCAGAAACATTCATATATGGATTATTTCTTTAAGACTATATTCTGCAATTTCATATAACCAGTATATGACATTATTCTTTAAGGCATGAATTAAGCATGGTCTCTTCTTTACTTTGTAAAGCATAAAGGGCAGCTTCTGTGCAATACCAGTTGAGGCGTCTTACTTTTGACCTTCCTAGATCAAAATGTCACTATCTTTGGTGTGACAAAATACTTTGACATAGTAACACTTTGAATAAAACGGAAGATAAACCCCTTGCCTGCTAATTAGAGAAGCAGATGCTTTCAATATCCTTGTGTTAGACTAGCATCATTTTTCTAGGATATTGAAAATAGTGGCTCCTCTAATTAGTACACTGAGTTGATTATGTAAATAATATGCATCCCATCTTGTTTAAAACAAGTTGGATAGACACCTATAATCAACAACTTCAGTGAAAATCACGCTTCTCTGAAAGGATAGATGGCTAGCACATAGAATCTAACACATATTTTTGCTATCTAAAGCAACAAAAGCACAAAACACTGTAGTACATAAAAATGTTTACAAAACCAATGAGAGGTTAAAGATAGAAACAAGGAGTTAAGAAAATCATACATAAATTTTTGTGATGCAGTTCTGCAGTCCAAGGTCTGCACTGAAATCATATGTGGTAAACAAAAGAGACTAAGACTGGAAATGTATGGACCAAAATTGCTATATCAGAAATCAATTATAATTAAAGGGAAAATTAAAGAGAAAGTAGGTTATTTTATTCAGTGCCCTGTGATTTGTCAGTAATGACTAGGGAAGGAGTGAAGTAAGAAGTGAATTATAGCATCCTTCTCATAGATTTTAAACTCCACTGTGACATGTTCAGTGCTCTGCCATGCTGTTTTACAGACTAAGTGTGTCTATACTGAGCTACTGAGAACCACTCAGATAGCAGCAGCACCCCTCTTGGTGACTTCAGTCTTGAAGAACCACTACAACACAGAACTGGTTCTCAACTGTAGGATTTTTTTGGCTTCTCTTTACCCTAAGTCTAACTTAGCAATGTATTACTTGTTGGTAGCATGCACTAATCTATGAATAAAGAGGCACATTAATAATGAGGTATTTAAATAACCTCATGACGGTATGGAATTTGCTACTTATAAGAGCAGTGAGCAGGAACCTATGTTATTCTGATTATATTTTTGGAATGTAAGACTGCAAAGTTAAACTGAGAATCAGAAGCTGATATTTTCTTTGTGGTGTTGGTTATTCTTTTCTACACATTTTGCATTTGTTATTCTCACTCTGCCTTCAGGACTCTTACATCAATAAAGTAGACAAACTTGAATGTATTTCTCTTTTCCATAAACCATCTGAAATCCTGTCAATCTAAGGATTTTTCCTTCAAATATTTCCTGCTTTGAAGGGAATGGGAATAAGGAGTATTATTAAAAGGCTTAATTATTATGCTATATTACAAATGCTTTGTCTCTTGTTCCTTCTTTTGCATAATATTTATCTGAAGTACTTGTAATGGTAATTTTGTGTCATGGAGATAAAGAGGTCAAGTCCTCTGTAATTAAAATTTGAACCTTGTTTGATTATTTAATGTTGGTCCTGTTAACAGCTTTGAAGCTTTTATTCCATCAAAATCAATGTAACAAAATATTTTAAGTGCAATGCAGAAATCTCATCTACTGCCTGTATGTTTCAAAGCTTACTCTTTGCTCCTTCCATCTTGCTTTAACACAGGACATAAACAGAACATGTTGTGTTAATGAAACTCTTGGCCCTGCAAAAGTTACTTTCCTCTCCCTTCCCCCCCCCGCCCAAAATTATTTTCCATTTGAAAAGTCTGCTTTTTATTGGACAGTATTCTAGTCCAGTATTTTTTCCTGAATGCATTCTGCTATCCGAGCAATTAGCCAGAAACTGTTCTACAGTTTCTGCCAGTCTGCCAAATACGTACTTGCTTTGCACATTTGTTCAGTGGTTATCTCCAGGAGTTTTCTTTTTGAAGATTCCTTCACAAATTTCTTGACAGAGTTACCATAGCTTCAAAAAACATATTAATAAGTCAGTGTGTAGGCTGAGAAAGAGTACGACTACCTGTTCTTCATGTAAGGTCTGCTGGTGTTTTTGGCAGCTCAGATCCATGCTCTTTCAGACAATCATACTGAAACACTAAATGATGGGAGAGAAAAGGCTATGAAAGACAACTAGAGACAGAGGTTGATGAGGTTGCCTTCTTAGTCATTTCTTTTGCTTTGGAAGCAACATACCCACAGAAGACACGTTAATGCATAAATGCTCATTGCATGGCCTATCAAAAAACAAAGCTGGTGACTGCATGTAACTTTCTATCTTCTCTAAATGCTAAATGGAGATTATTCCTTACATAAATTATGCATCATCTGCTTCAGTAATATTAATTTAATAACAAAGACAAACATACAAAAAAAGATGAGAGGAGGCATACTAAATTTAAAAAACCACAGGAACAAATACCATATCACCTGAATGCTCAAGTAAGAAAACCTTTTGAAATACATATGCTTCTTCAGTCCTCAAAATAGTGATTTATATCTGTGCTCATAGCCATTAATATGACTTCATTGGCTTAGCCAATGATTCATTGAATCTCTGGTATTTTGTATACTTGTATTGAACAAGACTTCTCTGGGGACAACCACTTGTTGCAGGGGAGAAGCTTGTGTGCCCTCATGAGGTTGAGAGCTTTGCTGGCAGTGGTATGTACCTCCTGTAGGGTCTCCCATGCCAGACAGGTCTCAGGGGAAGGGTCAGACAAAGTGTGTCCACGGCAGCATGGGCTTGCTAGCCCTCTGGCAACCATCCTAGGAGAAGGACAACTCCAACTCCAAACCCAGGTTAATGGAGCTCACTTAGCCCTGTAGGGCCATCCATCTAAGAGAAGGATATTCTAACCAAACCTACATCCTGAGGTATTTGCTGTCACTGTCCAAGCTTGCTAGGCCATGGCAGATGAACCTTAGGAGTAAAGGGTGGGGCCAGTTCTGCGCACGCTGTGCCTCACCTAAAAAATCCATTGCGCAAGCTTGAAGGGTTCACCCACATTGCAAAGCCCTGTAATGACAGGTGAGGGTCAAAATGGCAGGTGAGGAAGCAGCTGGAAGCTGCAGCCCCAACCCTGCATGCAGGCAGTTCAGGATATTGGTCATTCAAGACTGCTCCCGGAGATGACAGTCTCGTGAGGCAGCATCCTGAACAACCAAGCAGCCTTTTCTAAGGAGAGCACTACTCGCTCCACAAGGAGAGGCGTCTGGAAAAGGTGGCCTAAACAAAGCTCATCTCCACACCCGGTTGGATAACCACGGCCAACTGGCATCTTCCATGCAGTCAAACAAAAACGAAGAGATTTCAAAGGCATACACCTGCCTCCAAAGGTGTGTTCAAATTAACACTTGCATGTTGGAACATCAGAACCATACTTGATACTGCAGATAGTGGACGTCCTGAGCATTGTTCTGCTCTAATTGCCCACAAACTGTCACAACTCAACATCAACATTGCTGCTCTTAGTGAAGTTCATCTTCATGAGGAAGGCAGCCTTAAAGAACATGGTACTGGCTACACACTCTACTGGTCAGGCAAGCCGAAAACTGAAAGACACCTTTCAGGAGCTGGCTTCAAGATTAAAAACTCCATTGCCTCCAAACTTGAAAATTTGCCGACAGGTCATTCTGATCGCATTATGTCCTTATGCCTCCCACTACACAACAAGCAATATGTTCTTTTTGGTATCTATGCCCCAACTCTCCAAGCTGACCCAGTGGAAAAAGACAAATTCTACGCGGACCTGTGCCACCTGACCCAAAATGTTCCTGTAGATGATAAGATCATAATCCTTGGTGACTTCAATGCCTGAGTAGGTAAGAACTCTGAAGCCTGGAAAGGAGTCACTTAGTACCAAGCCAAAATTTGTCACTGTTGAACTGGACTGCTCTTTATCTCTGTAGGCAGAAATGTCTCATTCTTTGTATCAGTCATCTGCCCACATTGCCCCTGGGAAGACCTCCAGCAGCAGAAGTCATGGAGCTGCTGGCTGCCAGCCTGGTGCAGTGTATGGTCCCCACACAGAGCTTCCCTCCCTTTTGAGTCTTGGCTGTGAAAAACATTTCCAAATCTGAGGACCCAATGTTTCCATGAAGTGTCTCAAAATGTGCTTATTTTTTGTGGGGGTGACACAAGAAATCCTCCAGAATAGGCAAAGGATCTTCTGCCTCAGCTTTTGTTTCACTTTAACAGGGGATAAATTCTGCCTTGCTCTCAGCAAAAATGGGGAATAGTTCAAGTAACTGACAGGCAAAAGTAGACCAATTTAAAAAACAAAACAAAAGAAAACAAAAAACAAACAAAAACCCAAAACAAACAAACAAACAAACAAAAACAAAAAAAAAACCAACATAAAAACGTAATCGCTTCTTTGGTGAAAATGGAAGCATGAGGTTTTTCAAAGAGTGGAATAAAGACAAACATTAATTAGAGTTAAATAAAATCACTTGTGATCTGTGTTGTCCTTTTAGCTCTCTTGTTTAGAGACACATTTTGGTCAAAGCCGCGGTCTATAGCTTGAGTAAAGCCTTAGTGCCTGTTGTGTATGAGAGAGAAGAAAAGGAGGATAATATGTCCTCTCTACTGTTGGGATTTAGACCCTTCTCAGAGTCACTTTGGGTAGCATCCTGACAGAGAAAGAATACAGAATGGAGGGTACCCGTACACCTGTCTAGTCAGGTTTTACAAATGCTAACTGGAGCAACTCTCTTACCCACCCTTGACTAAAACAGTTGCAAACTTTAATAAGAGGAGACAATTTTCCCACACATTTAGATACAAGTGACCATGGGGTTTCTCTACAGAGGCTGCTTCTAGGATCCTTGGGGAAATTTAAAGAAAACTGTCCTTGTGGTGACATGTAGCCTGTATTCCCTTCTGCTTTCTTCCTGAGATAGTAGTAGTTCCAACTTAGGTTTTCAGTTTCAATCTTAAATTTGTTATAGGGTGTTTGAAAAATGGTTTGCAAAAATTCCTATGGATTCTTTTCAACTATGTATTTACCACTCATCCAGTATCTCCCAAAGTTTCTCTAAAGCTAATAGATCAATCCAGATTTCTTGAGAAAGCACAAATGTGTGATCAGTGTGGTATGACCTTTTTGGAGGGAAAAAGTAGAACTTGGATGTGCAAATATGCAGTCGATATAGTTAGCAACATTTTTGGTATATTAATGTTTTATGCTGAAAGCCTTTCCTTTCAGTCCGGTACAGAAATTTACATTTTCAGGAAGATCCAGTAGGAGCTGGAGAGTTCATTCTCTTTCTTTCTGGGCAGTCACCCAATTATTCAGGTCAAAAGAAAGAAATTGTTACACTTACAGGCAAACCTGTATGGGAAATGTGGTGTTAGGATGACAGTTGCAAAAGGTTTTCCACCTTCCTTCAGAGCACCTTGTATGGAGTGGAGACATGTAAGATAAGTGGAAAAATGAAATGGACCAACTCTATAATGCCAATGACTTTTATACTAAAAACTATGAATTAAGTGAAAAAACCCCACCAAACTATTAAAACCTAACACAAAACTGGGATTTTAAGCTCTTTATCAACTGCCAAAGGGGAGAGGTGGGAAAAAGATGAACATTTTCCTCAACAGTTTGAGAACAGCTGAGCCTGCCCACATGACCTCTGTAACATTTTGTAACCTTTGAGAGATGAGCTGTTTCTTTCAGTCTCACCTCCACCCTGTGGAGAATATCACTATAAATCCACTTAGCTCAGTACAAGCCTCATACAGTTTCAGCTACAATTCCTATAAAGCTCCAAAGAAGCATATGAAGAGATTTCACTAGCAGCAATGGGATCTCGTGTGATCTTTCACAGGAATAGGATGCTACAGGTGGTAGAATATGATGCCAGATGAAAACTCTACCCATCTAGGCCAAGAAATTTTGGCCAATGTTAAAATGTCCAAATAAACCAGTGTCATAATTTATTTACTATTAGAAAAGAAGTAGAAACTTACAAGAGAAAATTTATAACAAACATTGAGATTCACCAAAGAATTTTTGATTCACTTCACTAATAAATCATCTGAAAGTTTTAAAAAAAATAGCCGAGCCCTTTAATTAATCAGAGCATCTGTCATGGCAGCTGGAGCAGCACACAAAATGGATGAGTGAAAGCATCCTCCTGCTGAATAACACTGGAAAAGGAAAAAATAATGGGTTTTAACTAAAGGGATGTATGAAGAGCAGGATAGGAGAGGCAGGAAGATTACTCATGTTCTATTGATAATGTATACTGTAAGAAGGATTTTTATGCAGATTCATTTAAAACTGTATCCACTTTGCTTATCGGGATGTTTACTAAAGATCCAATCCAAAATGTTTATAAATCAATGAAAGAATTGACACAGACTTCATAAATAAGAAGTCCAACTCTGACGGCCATAAAGCAATCTATAGGAACATTTATATGATAAAAAAGAAAAGACACTTGAGCACACTGGAAACTGCTAGTACTTATTTCAAACAGAAATGTAGAGCCTGAGATGAGCAAAACTTTTATCACTGATCCTAAGGATCAAACTCCTGTGAAGTTAGTCATTGCTGTTTCCCAGGAGATGATCTCTCTTCTGTTTGAATAGAGCGTAACATTATGATAATCTTTTCATAAAACCTATTCCCAGCCTCTTACAGCTGTTTTTTTAAAGTTTCTACTTCTACTTTTCCCATGCCAAATGAATAATAAAAAAAATAATTTTTTGTAATTTTCACTTTATCACATGTACTTTGTTTCCAAGAGGCAACCCAGTGTTCAACATTATAACGTTAATAGTTTCTGACATTTTAATTATTCATTATATTAATTTTAATTGTAATGCTTTGGTGATGAGTATTTATTATATACCAAGTCATGCTCCTTCATTAGGAACAAGAAAGAAAGATCTGTCTTATAAAATTCTAATTGCTAACACACTTTCTCAGAAATTTTATTCAATTCCCAGTAGCAAATGAGTGAAAGGAGGTATTCGAGGAATGTATATTGGACATTTTCTCCTTCTGTGTGTTCTTCAAAGGTAAAGACACCTTTCCTGTCATCAGCATGATGACTAAATCTTTGAGTGACAGAAATGTAGTGGATTTTATAGACAAAAATATTGGTGTCTATGGATGTAAGGCAGCTCCTGAAAGCTTCTGACAACTTAAGTTTAGACTTGTTGACAGTGAGGTGTTCAAGCATTTTGATGGATTTAGTCCTTAATCATCAGATAATGTCTGCCTGGCACAATACAATGTCATGCAAATACCCAAATGAACTCTGACGCAGATTGGGAACCAGAAGCAGAAGAGCAACCTTAATGTGGCACTTCTTTATCTCCTCCAGATATGAACCCACAAATAGTTACTCCATTAAGCTTCTCAAGGAAATCCTAAATCTACAGCAGACTCATCCCCGAAGCTGTGAAATTTGGGGCATGGGGAAAAAGGACAGCTGGTTCACAATCGATTCGCTGTGAATGAGAATCAGTTCTGAGCTCCTGTAGGTAGATGCATCCCATTTGTAACTATACAACTCTTCCCTTGAATTAGTTAGTGTCTGGGTGGCACACTGATCTCTGTGTAGGAAATACCCTTTTGCAGTATGAAGAAATAATTTTGTGTCCATGTAGTCTTATTTTTTTTAAATAGCAGTTATTTGGTGGGTTGCAATGATAGAAAAAAAGCTGGGCACATCAGTCACTGGGTAAAGAGCAAGCAAGCTACCAGAATAATTATATGCATATTTAAGCATCTTCAAAATCCAGCTCCAAACTAACTATAAATACATGTATGCACATATATGAGTACATGTAAATACAGGGTCATAATTTATTCAAATCTTGTGCACATAAAGTGGAAGCTTCTTCCATGTCCAGTAGAGTCCTTGGGGCTGTACCCAAGGTGGCCTGTAGCAACACATGGGCTCAGACTCTGAGGTGAATGTTATTTCTTCACAACACCACCTTTCTTGCACCATTTTGCCTTTGTCAAAGGTTGTAATATCTTGTCTTGTTTCATGTTTTTCTACAGTATGTGCCATAGTAAGGCCAACAGTGTTTTTGCAAATGCTGAAAATAGTGGATTTCTCCCTTTATTTCAGGAATGTATGTTTCCTCAGCTCTAGTTCCATTTTTTTGTCCAGTTTGCAACTAATATGATTTTTCAAACCAAAGAATTTTTTCAGATATGAACCAGATCAAGGTGGATATTCTGTAAATTGTAGTTGTTATGCAGTTCTTTTCTATGTTCTCCAATCTTTTATATTCTGAAAATAGACCAATAGTCTAATCTTAAATAAATTAATAACTTGTACTTCTCTTATGCTGCCTCTGAGGCTATCTCAGAATCAATATCAACTGAACACATAGAACTTAATATTAGAAACAGAATACTGCTTTTCTATGAGTTGAAAACTCAACAGGAAAAAAAAGTAGGAAAGTTTGCTCCTAATTTAGGTATTACAAATACACAGAAAATATGATTAACTAGTTAATCTAGTTTATGCATCTCAGCACCCATTGTGAAACTTTCATAGAAGAGAATAAAGTAACTTGCTGTTGAAGGACAGCAAAGTTGTGGAATAAATCACACTCTACCCAACTGCTAGTTCAGTAGTTTAAATTCTAAGACGTTTCCTGTGGATGTGAAGTGACCACAAATAGGCTTGGGTATTTTGATGTTCAAGGTTATAGTTTAACTCGAATTTGAGTTTCCAGTAAATGTAACAGGCCAAAAGGTTTCACATCCAGCTTTCTATTTGACCTATCTTTGACG
This sequence comes from Sakesphorus luctuosus, assembly GCA_013396695.1. Classification (NCBI taxonomy): domain Eukaryota; kingdom Metazoa; phylum Chordata; class Aves; order Passeriformes; family Thamnophilidae; genus Sakesphorus; species Sakesphorus luctuosus. The sequence goes on along the minus strand of VWZD01007534.1, from coordinate 246,657 downwards.
GCAGCCAAAAGTGATGGTTGTAAAAGGACCTGTATGATAGGAATTCACAGTGCTATTCAAATTTCCCATGGACAAATATCTTCCTCACAGGTGGTGTTGGTAGTCTTGACAGATGAATCAAAAACTGAATGATATGGAAGTTACACCATTGTGGTGTTCTGATGCTCTGGCTAGTGAGAAATCTCTGTTGGAACTTGAAACTAAGTGAGTCTTTAACAGGCAAAGCAACAAACAGAGCGCTTGAAAGGCAGAGTGAAAGAAATATTTCTGCTATCCTTTTTTGCTAATGAAAGCTCTGACTCACTAGCAAAATTGTTCCAATAAAGCACTGCACAGAAGGGTCACCTTTACACAGAATGCCCTGGAAACCAGATCTCCTTACAGTTAATCTTTTCTCTAGGGTGGTGGCATGATAAATTTTGGGTAGTTCTTGGATAGTATGTTCTGTGGAAAAGCTCACCTCAGGCATTTTCAAATTACAGTTTGGGTCATCACAATGGAGCTGTTTTGTTAGAAATTGCCTAATGAAAAGGCCATGGAAATTAAGTCATTTTACATATATGAAATCAGAAAGCCAAAATTTAAGGATTCCAAAAATATTATTTAATTTTGAAATCGTTTATATTTTTCTTTATAAGAATTTGAGAGGTAAATATTTAACCTAATATTTTTCAAAAATGCTTATGTTTTACTTTTTTTTTTTTATTAACTGCAGCGTAGTGTTAAGGTCATAACAGCACAAGAGCACAATTGTGAATTTCTCCTGTGTGTTTAGTTACTAAGTATTCTGTTTTGGAATAAAATGAAAAAAAGTGGTTCCCAGAAAAGAAGATGAAGCACTCTCCCATAAACACAGGAAGATGAACTAAGACTTAAAATCTTTGGTTTCTGTTTATTTCATGAAGGAACACTTAAACATGGGAGGCATAGGTATATCTGATCACGTTTACCCAAATGATTCCTCTGGACTGTGCATCTATCATCCAGCAGAAGTAAAAGGACAAAACACAAATAGCCCAAGTTTTGTGTATACCATGGCAAAGAGTATTGTTTCAGATTTCTTTCCTTTTTTTTAGTGTTGTCATCTTTGTCTATGTAAAATAATGTTAGTTGTAGTTCTATAACTAGCCCCGTGGAGGTTAATAGCAGATAGAATCATGGAATCATTATGATTGGAAAAGACCTCTAAGATCATCCAGTTGAACCATTAAACCAACACTGCTGTGTTCACCACTAAAACACATCCCCAAGTGCTGTATCCATATGGTTTTTTAACACCTAGTCTTTCTAGAGATGGTTTTTTTAAAAGAGATATATCACTCTTTGAGAAAGCTAATGTGCTGTAACTAGTAAAGAAGTCTATAGAATTAGCTGTGAAACCTGTTAAGTTTATGTAGAAGACTACTGATACGTCTGTATCCTATAAATGATGCATCCGCTCAAAAATATGATCTGAAAAACCTCAGCAGGGTACCACCTGATACCACAGGGGCCTAATTTTTCTCTTTCCTTTAAATTCCCCTTGAAAGCATGCCATCATACCTGCCTTACGCTGAATAGCTCTGTATCTAGCATGCTCTTGTTTTAGAAACTGGGGATTTCTCTAAGTATCCTGGAAGTCTTCACTTAGAAGGTATTTTCAGATAAGAACAGATAAGTCCTAAACATGATTTTCTGGTCAGTTATGCTTATGGTGCTTTCCACAGCACATCACCCACCTAACTTTCAGCCTTTCAGCATTGCTTAGCACACCTTACATCTGAATTCTCTCCTTGGATCACAGTTTTAAGTACACAAATATCTACTCCACCACTATGCCCAGGGTGAAATTGTGCCCTTGTGCTATGGCCCAGTATTCCAACTTCCAACAGATGCCCCAGTTATGGAATTTTTCTGTGTGTAGGTGTATGCTACAAGGTATTGAAGAGAACATTTCCTCTGAGGTGGACCCTTACAGGAAAAGCCCTGCTCATGTTACAGCAAATTTTTGATAAAACATACTACAGGTTCATCTTCCTTAAGAACAGGATTCCCCTGCAATTAGAGATCCAGAGCATTCAGAGCCTATGAATTATACCCCAGCTAGAAACACCACCATACTATATCGAAAGCCATGTCATGGTGTGGCAGTAGCTAAAAAGGTGCTTCAAATGAAAAGAAAAAAAAAAAGCAAACCCTTGTATTATTGAGAATGGGATTCCTTGTTGCTTACTCTTGCACAGTATAAACTCTTAAATACTTGGTTTTCCTGATAGTTGCAATGGTGAGGAATCTTTCTACTAACATGTAGAAATTTTAGATGCTATTACTAAGTTATTGAAATGAAACTGTTTTTAACATAAAAGCCTCAAATATGAAAAAAGTAAGAGGTGACCTAAAATTAGGATGACACCATTGTGTTTCCAAAAATCATATTCCAGTAAGGCCTGCCATGTGTTGGCCATTGACACAAAGAAGATAACAGCAATTTAATATCTAGAATTGTAGTACTGAACATAGAATCATAGAATGCCCTGGGTTGAAAGCGATGTTAAAGGTCATCCAGTTCCAACCACAATGACATGGGCAGAGGCAGCTTCCACTTGACCGAGTTGCTCAGAGCTTCATCCAGCCTGGCTTTGAACACTTCCAGGGATGGGGCATCCACAGCTTCTCTGGCCAATTTCTTCCAGTGCCTCACCATCCTCACAGTAAAAAATTTCTTCCTACTATCCAATCTAAACTTACTCTCTTTCAGATTGAAGCCATTCCTACCTCTCCTGTAACTACATGTTCTTGTGAGCAGTTTCTCTCCATCTTACTTGTTGACTCCCATCAAGTACTGGAAGGTTGCAATTAGGTTACTCCAAAGCCTTCTGTTCTCCAGGTTGAACAATCCCCACTCTCTCAGCTTTTCCTCATAGGAGAGGTGTTCCATTTCTCTAATTGTCTTGGTGCCTTCCCCTGGACCGGTTGCAACAAGTTGATGTCCTCCCTGTGCTGGGGGCCACAGAGCTGGTTGCTCTAAAAGATCACAGAAATGCTTTAAGAAGATATAGAAGAAGGTCTACCATGACCCTGTCTCTTACACTGAAGAGAACAGCATCCAAGGAAATCACGAAGTCTGACTAGCCAAAATCCAAAATTTGGGTTCTCTGAGATGACTACATTAAAGGTGGACTTGCTAATATTAAACTAATGTGTCACATGTCTCTAAGTACTTTGCTACCTTCTAAAGGGTGATTTACCACCTAGTTCAATAATGACTCAATGGCTGGAAAACGGGCTGTGTTCAGTTATATATATATATAAAAGGCCATTTTCTACCACAAACTTGGTAATAAACTCAAATGGCATTAAAACTCTGATGGCTATACCTTTTGACTTATTTTGCTTTTAGGATAAATTTAATTATCAAGACCACCTTATGCTATCTGTCCTTAAAAAAAAAAAAAGTAAAGACAGATCCAAAAAACAAAGGCTGATCTTGGAGTAAAGAGGAAGAGATAAAAGAAAACTAGAGAAAAAGACTGACAGACCTATGCAGAAGTTTTAGTCAATAATATCAAAATACTTTTAAAATAATATTTTAAAGCTTTTCATTTTGAGGAAATGAAATGTAAAATTTAGTCAATGGCAAGAGTGAAATCTGCAAAGAATATTTCATCCCTGCTAGTCAAGTCTGAGCACAATTTTAGGCTAGAGTTAGTGTAAAAATATTACCTTAATGTTGAGAAATACTTTTCACAGAGGCTGCTTGACAAATCAAGTTCCCATTGCAGACATCTTTGTATTAAAGCTGATTCATACTAAGAATTAGATGGTAGAAGCAGGGTTCTGCACTGAAGATGCATTTACTGAGCATTGAACTCCATATTTTCAGGTGTATTGGAACTTCTTTGCAACTTTTTATCTGAGGCTTGGGCTAGAGTGGTCTTTAGCAGGTTAATGTAAAAGTAACTTGTTTCCTGTATTAGCATCACTTTTCTGATAATTTTATTTGAATTTGGTTTTGCTATCAATTTCCATAATAATAAAAATGCAAGGTTTCCCTTGCTGCTGCAAAAATTGTCTTACAGTCTTTTTCCCACAGCCACACCTGTATTCTGACCCCAAGTTCCACTTTTGTTCAGGAAATATTGCAAATCTTTATGCTGGCTAGAGTAAAGAAAATGTTTTCAATGTGATGACTCAACAGAAACTGCCTTATTCATACATTTTTTATTTTCTGGATAGGAAGATAACACAACAAAGCAGCTCTGCCTCTATAAAAAAACTTTGAGGAACTAATTTTCCTCTTTGTTAGTCCAGTTTTATGCCAAGAGGATTTCAATAGCATACAACATGAATAACATCATGGAGAATCAGTCTCTGAGATTCTACACTCTGTGTGCTGATACACTTTTTAGAAGCTCTTCTATTTCCAAATATTTTTATAATCAGGTTACCTAAGACTGTAAGACACGAGATGTTTAATATTTCCAGTAGCCTACACATTTACTAATGCAGACAAAAAAAAGCTATAAAGCATAGATAGCACCGATGCACTGCCTCAGTCTTTTGAATATGTGCTGTTTTGCTTAGTGGTTCTATTTTCCATAGGATCTTAAACTATATAAAAGAAGTAAGCATTCATTAAAATGAGAGAACTACATCTTCAATTAATGGGAATTATCTGTAAGAAGCAAAGCAGATATTTTTCCTCCTTTTTCAGCTGAAGAATAGTTTAAGCATTTAGCAAAAAAAAAAAAAAAATTGAATAGACTATCTTTCATCCCAATCCTGATGGTAATGGAGCAAGAGGGCAGATAACATGCTTAGCTTTGTAAGCAGAAGAAACAGACACCTTTCTTTAAAGACATTAATTTCACTCTTCCATTTACAAATATTTTATAGTAGAAACATTTGTCATTATGCAAGGATTAGGAGTATTATATGTATAGTAAGATAAAAAATTAATTAGTAAGGAAGGCCTCTCTGCCTGGAGGCAGGAAATGATAGGAATCAGTGGCTGGCTCCTACTTATACTTTTCAACTGACACTGATACGGTAAGGGCTAGCCCAAATGTTAAATGTTTGTCTTTTGCTTCTGTTTTACCTCGTTCAACATGTTTATCTCTTATTACATGGAATTCAATGTGTTTAGGAGTAGGATTTATTGTTTGTTTGTTTGTTTTCATTTGCAGTATTTTCACTTTTTGAATGTCAGTCAGGTAGAAATGACTTACAGAGTAAAAATTGAGGAACAGTTCACCAGAGAAGACTAGGAAGCAAAAGGTTTTGTTCTCTTTTGAAATGCATAAAGAGTGCTGAAATTCCGATATCCCATTCTTGTGAAAAATGCAATAGTCACCAGAAATGGTGCATATATGGTATAGCAACGAAGTGAAGCCAAAAAGTGACAACATTCTTTGCTGGAGTCAATCAAAGATAAAAACTAGAAATTATAACAAATTTTTGATGCCAGTTGTGGAATTCCAGACATCATCTGGAAAGAAAACATGACTCAGAAAAGCAGGCAGAAGGACAGAAGGAAGGCAAGCGTAGCCTGAGCTCTTGTTCAACTGAATTGGCTTGTAGGGCCTTGCAGTCAAATCCATCAGCCAAACACTCAATTGTGTATCTGAATGAGGCAAAAATCTGTAGCCAAACATTTCACTCAAATGCCAAAACCAGCACTCAGCTGAAATGTATATGCAAAAGTTTTTGTTTTTCTAGTTGCATTCCAGAGTTGCGGCTCAGCTGCCCTTAAGTTTACTGAGTGTACTGCCACAGAGAAGTGGTTATAAGGTAATATTTTGAAGCAATAAGAAGAATGGTACCTCTATGAAACTTCAAATGTGAAATTTAAGATACAGCAATTTTTACCTGGCCTGAAAATGAGAAGAAATGGAAATAGTTTCATCAATCAGGCTTAAATTCATATAAAAATTATTTATTATATGTTTGCCGACAGATAAATTATCTGTGGTGAAACATAGAATTTGTTTAATAGGTAAACCTTGCTTTAGCATGAGAGTGGAAATAAGTTTTGGGCTGCATTTGGTCCTTGAATTGATTCAATTATGGGGAAAAAATAAGTTGTTTTGAAAAAGCAATCAATTATCTGTTCTGAGGCAGAAAAAAAATATTGTCACAATATTTAACATGATCTTGCATTAAGAAGCCTTTAATTGTAACATGGTGAAATAATTGCCATTAAACACAGGAGTTTATGTCTCTATCTAAACAATTCTGCCATAACTTGTAAAAACATGAATTTGGAAAATACAGAGTCAAAAAATCCTCTCTGTCTGAGTTCGCATTGCAGCCCATTGCTCCCCCTTACTGCTATTAGCCTTTCATAATGTAAAACATTTCATTTCCAACAGATAATACTTTCAGTTGAAAGGTAATTTTTGAAGTCTATTACTTGCATTCTTAGTGAAGAGCACAATGTAGCATTTTGTTCTAATATGCCATTGAAATTGTTTGAGTAGACACACCATGGAATCAAATACAAAATGTCAAAATGGTTTCCATTAACTATGCACATTTGCACTGCTTCAGTTAATGGGCATGTTTTTGTTCTTCTACTTCATCTTTGCATCTATAAGATGAAATGATTCAGTTAATGTAACTGAAAAGTACATTGAAAAGGTAGAGCAAATTACAAAAGCATCAAGCCACAATTCCACCCACGTACTTTATTTTATAATGAAGTTTAATAATGACTAAAATTGCCTTCAGATTTAAACATCAGTCATTTCTGCAATTGTGGTTAATGTGAAAAATCTCACCCACAGTAATGTTTTAGGAAAACATCATAGAAATGGTACATTATATTTTATACTGAGATGTCATAATGAAATCTTAACTAGATATCATTGAAATATATAGTACGTTAAAAGTAATTTGCCACCATGGGCAGGACTGAAACAGGGGCTATGTCCCCATCAGCATGATAACAGGTAGGGAAAGTTCTTTTTATATTATAAAAGCTCTATTGTGCTTCAGCACCATTATGGTGAGAGAGTCTTTGATACTATCTCTGATACAAGGTATCATCTAAAATACTGCCATAATATCTAAATTACTTGTTTTGTACTGGTAATGTCATAAAATGTAGAGTGTTTTATGAGAATGAGTATCAATGAGAATATTATTTCTTCAGAAGTACACAAAATGGATTAATCTTCATTTCAAAACAGAAATAAGATCTTTTTTAATAGTTGCCTTTCCTAGCCTTGTCTTGAGAGGCTGCAATATGACACCAAATCCTTATGCCTTTAGTGGGCCATGTGCAGAAGTAGGATCCCTAGGAAGGTCACTGGGCTGCTTCCAGCACCCTAGCAAGTGTTTCAGCAACACCAACTGGGTTCACAGTTATATAGGTTCCTGCTGCAAAGAGCAACACCGGGGAGGAGAAATGTTCTCACACAGCTCTATGCCTTGTTCAGAGAGGGCTAAACATTGTTCTTCTCTGGCTGAATGAATTTTTAGACGTTGAAATTTAATTTAGGTCAGAGTTGGATTAACTGCCATGGAAACTGTATTTAAGCCTCTCTTAAAAGAAAAAAAAAAAAGAAAAAAAAAGAAACCCTATGTTCTGCATATTCAAGTTCTCTTAGTGACTGAATGAATGAGCTCTCACGATAATTAAATTTAAAGCCAGCCCTATGCAGCACCTCTGTAAGGCGCTGTATGGAAGGAGAGGCAGCTCAGGCTCAGGGCTGGGAAGGAGAGATGGCTGTTGATGTGCCTCTGGCCTGGCAGCTGCCTGCCCCTGTACTCTCACCCCTTCCTCATCCACTTACTGGTTAAATCCTACATTTGTTAGGATTTGGGGTTTCCTCACTGATATTAAACGTTCTGGCCGTGGTCGCCAGATGGCAGTATAATATCATCAACCCCTTTCCCCCACGGACCCCTGAAATTACAAGGGGGAAAAAAAGGGGTTCAAAAGGCCCATGGCATTATATAAATAAATTCAGATCCAGTTAGTCTCACAGCTGAGACAGAGAAGGGTCAGGATTTTATCAAGGTTGAGCAAGTGCCGCTTCCACTAAATTTGATGGGCAATGTGCTGCTAAATATCAGAAATAAACTAAATATTTCATTTCACCTTGATTTATTTACAGTATATATTACTTCTGCAGAACATAACTTTCTATAGACCCCTGAACACCTGAATTGTGGATGATTTAAGGAAGCAAACACTCGATTATCTTGCCAGCTGTCTGCTCAGACTTAGTCCCAATGCTCTTCAAGTCCAAGTTTCTTATAATGGACTTTTTCATATTCCAATAGGCTGCATGGTTAACTTCCTCAATAAATTAAAATGTATATAGTTCAGATGTGCATAAACACCCTGTGAGTCACACACAGAATCTGAGATGATGATACAGTATCCTCTGGGGCCGCGTTGCAACACAAAGTATGTACTCTCCGCTGTTAAACACATGGACACAACCTGCAGTTAGTTTATAAGCCCTCCCTTTCTGCCTCTGCTTCAGTGCAGTTGCAAAAGTCTGTAAGGAGAAACAACACGAAGGTTCTTTGTGTGACCAATACACATCAGATTTAAAGCCATCTGTTTATTCACTTGACTATGAGTTTTAATGGAAATGTCTAGGGCTGCAAAAGCAAAGTAAAAAGGCAAGCAGTCAGATGACCTGCAATCCTCCTTATGTGGCTCCTGCAATGCCATCACTACACAGATATAAGAAGATCATTTGCTGTCAGTGATATTGGACCATGGTATCATCAATACTGACACTGATGCCTCTTTTTTGCAGGACTGTGCTTTCTTCAGAGAATGGTCAAATATTACAAGACCATCACTCCCAACATATGTATTGTATGCTTCCTAAACCCTGTGGGCATAAGTTGCAATGATGGGTAGACATTACCTAAATTATCTGCAATACTTTGGCATGTGAATTCTGTCTCTTAAAATATTGGTTTTCCCTCTGCACAGAGGAATGTGACACCATGCCCTCTAATTATCTGGATTAATTCTCCAAGTAATAGACTAGTTCTATTAAGTCATACCCAAAAGGTTTTGTCTACCCACAAGCACAGCAAATAAGACACTGATAGTTACTCTGTTCTCACTGTATCCTGGAAAAATTCCTTGACAGTGCAATCTATGGGTCACAGCTATTGTACTCAGGTCACTGGTTTTGTATACTGCTATAATAACTAAGATACTCTACTCAGGTCTCAGCACCACATGACAAAAACTGGCCTGGGTTGCTATGAGCTCCTTCTGCTCCCCCTAGGGAGTTTGTGTCAGTTAGAAAGGTGTTATTCCATAAAATAAAGGGAAGCAGTTTGTTTTCCTAAGTAGTTTAAAGGTCAAGAGGGAAAATTCAAATGCAAAACCTCTTATTACCATCCCCTTACTAGATGCAAGCTACTATTAGGTATAGGTGAGAGAAGAAATAATAATGAATTGAAATAATCCCCTTTGCAGGGGTGGTGCATCAGGTGCCAATTAGTGAACTACAGGAGAGGAGAAGATTCAGATATGCAATACACTCTACACACAAAAAGAAAAAAAAAAACAACACACACAAAGAGGTCTTTTTCCACGGATACATTTTAAGCAAAGTCTAAGGTATCAGATACTACTAATAAGACTCTGACATTCACCCATATCTAATTCAGAATTATAACGTGCTGATATCATCATATTACAAATAGGGTAGCACTGACTGCCATTAATGCCCCTGGGTTGAACCATTTATTATTTACTTATTGAGCAGATCTATACAGAGCAAGAAATTTGTCTGTGCCTGAGGAGCTTGGTATATGTTCAACTGAAAAAGCAAGTAGTAGATCTAGGCATCACTAAAACCCATTCTGTGCTACAACATGAAACAATTAAGAAAAGCTGGATTCAAGATAAAGGTACTGCTGATGTACTCTTCTAATGCAGTGATGCTTAGCAATCTTTGTGAGTTTGGGGGTTTTTCTGGTGCACTTATTGGAGCTTTCCTGTTTGTCTTCAAAGCAGAGTATGAAAGACACAGAAAAAGAGAGACAGAAAAGTGTAGTGGGATTTCTCTCTTTGATCCTGACCAACAACAGAAACATGACTGCACATTTCCATTGGAACTGTCTGATTTGTTTTTTCAGTGGATGAATAACAGCTCTGCTAGATAGGACAGGAGTGAGTCTTTTAGGAGGGACATGAACAAAGAAATGGCGATATTTTCATGCATAAAATAAGGAGGAACCCCTCTGTTAGTCATCAACATAATAAAAATGCACAAAAGAGAGAAGAATAAAAATGTGTAAATAGACCTAAATGTGAAGATGGAGAGAAGCAGAGAATTGCTGGCACAGTGGCACAGCACCGCAGCAGTGAAAAAGAGATCTACACTTTCTGCAATGAATGGGAGCCAGCGGGAAGACAAGAGGAGAATGGCTTCATGATGGAGAATGGATGAATCAGAAAAAAATTCCCCTCTTGACTTTTATTAAATTTGTTTTGCTACATTATGTTTTTGCGCTTTTAGTTGGGCTATCAGATAGTCTGTGGAACCTCTGTTCCCTCATATGTTTACAGAAGATCCACAGAATTTTTTTTATATGTTTTTGAAGACATTTGCTAAAATACTTTTTCGCACTGGTTTGTGAACACATCTCAACAGGGATGAGGAGCAGGGATCCTTCTGTATCTCAGGGTTGTCCATTGCAAAGGTGAGTAGGAAGTTCTCGTCTGACACACCATACATGGAGGCACAATCCTCCTTTTGGAGCACAGGCAGACTTCACACTCATGGTTGCTTCTTAGACTTCAAAATTTGGGCATGGAAATGAGTAAAAGTGCAGAAAGAGATCTATTTTAAACATATGTCAATCAATCCCGTTTGCTGTTTGGAGTCTGCACATGGATTTTCATGTTATTTCTTGGCTGTTAGAGCCGGCGCTAGAGTGAAGGCATTTGTTTTTCTAACACAACGTTCTGTATGCGTGAAAGAGGACTTCAAAAGTGGAACAAAGCTCTTGCTGTCAGAACAAAATCGTAACTTTGATGAGGGCATAGATGAGAATGACAGACACCAGTTGTTAAAAGATACCATTGTTACTCCTCTGTATCACATGAAAATCAAATTTCAAGGGTTCAAAGCCTTCAAATCATCCCATTATGCATACTTTCAAATGGAAATCAGATGGCATCAGCAAAGGTAAGTGGCTAGTGGTTATTTTCTGGGGTGTTCCCTGAATCTTTCACCGCAAATGAAGCACACACACACCCACCAAAAAAACAAAAACAAAAACAAAATCAACCCAAATAAAAACAACAACAACAATAACTAAAACAAAATACACACACACCAAAAATTAACCACAAACAAACAAACAAAATTAAAAACCCCAAAACACAAAACAACAACAAAACCACAAAAAAAAAAAACAACACCCTCACCCTACAAGGTGGAAAGTGACTCTTCATTTTAGCTTAGATGGTTAGGTGACATGCTCAGAACCTAGTGACATCCAGCATACCAAGCAAATATTTTTCTTCCAGGTTGTGGTGCTCGTAATTGTCAAAATAATATTTGAAATATTTCAATAGTGAAAAATCTGACAGGATGTGTAATGCGCCAAATGAAGATTAAAGAAAGATTAATAAGCCATTAAATAGTGCTCCAGTCTTTTTTAATGCAACTTCATTAAATTGTCATAATATCCCGTATGACATTTAAAAGAACTCTAAATTTAGAGGATGCTGAGCCTTTGTTTTTCTTTCCCCCATTTTTTTAATCTAATTGCTTTTCCTGAACTCTTTAAAACATCTATATTGTTCTCTACAATTTGCCTTTGATTCCCATGTCTCTGGAACAATCCACCTATCAGACTAGTTTTCCTCATGTTTGGCAAGAGAATTTTTTTTTCTCATATTACTTTAAAATGCCACTAATGATACATTAAAGACTCTTCCCAAGTGAAAAATACAGCCAGAGATTGTGAGAGATGTCATTGTCATATGGCTACAGCAGCATTCATATCCCCGCCTAGGCAGACTTGGTTGGCGTTTAATGGAGGACATCACCTAAGTGTACCCTTACATCAACTTTTCAAGACCATGAAAAAAAATACATAACAGTACAGCTAACTCAGAGTCTGCAAACCTGACCGATTAAAAGGAAAATTTTATTTTATTTTTGATGAATAAATGACTATGGAAGTACTTGTCATGTTCTCTGCTGTGCTACTGTTGACCACCTAATACATGAAATCTGGTTGAACCTAAACATAAAGTAGTGAGAAAGTAATGAGAAAGACTTTAAAAAGTGGGGGAGAGACAAAAACCAAATTAGACCAGTGTAGTGCAGTCAAAAAAACCACAAACTGGCATCCTTCATACAATACAGATTTTGTGAAATGGTTGCAACACTCCTATAATTTATGATTTCCTGAAGAACAGACACCTATTTATAAATGAATGGCTCTGTAATAACTTGGTGACATCTTCATAAATCTCACCAATGTAGAGCAGTGTGTGACACATCTGATGAGAAATGTGTTTACTCCTTTTGGATTAAAAATAGAAAAACACAATAGAACAAGTTCATTGGCAGGTTCAGGTGGCCACTTAATATATAATAGAAACAGGAAATGAAAGTGCCCTGTGGCACAGAAAAAAAACACCACTAGCACCCTTTTTTAGAGGACATGAACAAGAGTGTTACCGTGGCTTATGTTAGTTTTGTTTCTGGTTGTTTTGGTTTTGTTGGGGTTTTTTTTATTATTTTCACCATTTAAATATCAGCAACTGTACCTCTTTAATATCAACTAAATATTTATTCTCTGCTTCTGCTTGTTATTTCTTCATTAGTAAGGTTTTCCCTGCTGTGTGGTGGAATATGGAAGTGACTTTGCAAATGTCAGAAGCACTCAATTTGGATCAACTGGAGGAAGTGATAACAAGATTCATAATCAAGTGGAACAACAATAGTGGCACATTTCAAGCTGTGAAATAATAGATCAATTCAGAAGACTCCCTCTCATGGGATTATACCTCCATTTATTCTTATTTTGAGATTTGTTTTTATTCACTATCTCTATTGAACAATGTATTTTTTCTTTTAGCATCTTATTTGGATGCAGCAATTTAAATTATATTAGAATACTAATTGTTGTTTTATAAAACAAATGTTATGTTTTAATAAACTCAAGCTAATATAAGGAGGGTTTTAAAAGCTTTGGATTAATTTCTAAGGACCTCACACTTCCTCCATGTCAGTGTTCTAGTAGCAGGGACATTCAACAGCATAGTGAAAAATATTGAGCCTTCTGTTTGACAAGAGCACTGCTGAAATTTATTTTTAAAGCAAGGCAGGATCATAGAACCAACCTAAACAGAGCTCTTAAGAAAGCTGAGCTATTAAATTGGAAATTACACCATTTTTACTTTACACTATGATCTATAAAAGTGTTGCAACTGCATAATTTAGTAAGAAAATCTAGACTATTTTCCTTTTGTCAGCTGAATCTCTAGATTTCTAGGCTATGGCAACAAAAAAATGTCATTAGATGAATTCCATTGATACTGCTTACTCTTCTGTTCTTTCTAGATCCTTTAACAGTACACTGACAGGTTAATATTAAAGTCTGTTTCCATTATTTTTCAAATAGATTAACTGTAGAATATTGTCTCAAAGTTACAACTCAGAGGTCTTTCTCCATTTCCTGTTTGCTAATAAGTCTGTGGCTTCTGAGTCATCCTTTCATGTAAAAAATGAGATGAGTTAAATATGTTCTATTGTTCTTTCTCAACAAGAAAATAAAATCACTTATAAAATGTATTAAACATTATGGTCTTTATCCAGTAGGCCACTTTACAGGACTCTGCAGGTTTCAGCATGATTACTCACCTGATTAGAAGCTATGAGATTGGGTACCTCTTTGGTTGATAAACACTTTTATGCTCTTTGACCAAAGAGATACTTCAACATAATTTCCACTCAAAAGCCTTTCTTATGGGACAAATCAACCCCTCAGCTTTAGGTGACTACTATACCCACTAGTTTTCTAGGTCCCATGAGATCTAACAAAGGGACTGGAATAGGCTCCATTAGGCAGAAGTTTGGCATAACAAGGTCAGGTTCTGGTTCAGAATCACCCTTTAAGAGGAAGATTTTCCTTTCTCCTAATTTGATTGCTGATTTAGGCACCTGAATTATGAGGGGGAAATCCTTTAATTTCGATGTATCACCAGATATTGAATCCATAGCTGTTGCAAATTGACATTGTTTTCTTGAAGGCATTGATGTCATGCTGATTTAAACAGATAAAGAGCTGACCTTAGAAATTTTCACAGTGCATCTACACCTCTATGTGATGCAGTCTTCCAACCTTCACTTCCCTTTAGAGTAAAGGTATTCATGGCTGACCTGTCATATAGGGTTATCAAGTTGAAGGAAAATTGTTTTATTTGTCTGGAATTGGGTCATGTTGGTCAAAATACCAGTCTATAGACATCTCAACAGATAAGTCTTAGACATCTAGCTATATCTAAACCTCTCTCCCTGTGCTGTCTTGGAACAGGAACAGTCGCAAAGCAGATAGGATAGAGAGAGAAGCCAGACGTTTTAACACATTCCTGTCTCAGTTGCCTGGTCCATGAGATCATTCTTCCAAAGACAGGATCCACATTCTAATCTGCACTGAGCTTCCCTTGGCTGTTTCCATGAGACCAGTCATTTAGTGGGATTTGAAAAGGATCACGCATTTATACTGGCAGTAAGTGTGCTTTAAATTCAGTTAAACAGGATTTGTTTTAAGTTAGAAAGGGATATAAACATTACTGCTTCCGAGACAAGCAAATTTGTAGCTGCTGAAGCTAGAAAAAGCTGTTTTCCTCTGAACAGAGACACTGCATGGATTCCACGTGGGAATCTCTGTGCCTTCCTGCTGGTGCTGAGACCTGCTAAGAACAAATACCAGCAGCTCAGTGAAGGGACTCAGCTCAGATGTTGCCTCAAAGACAGCTGTATGGCAAACAGCACAGCACATCAGGCTTAGGCAGTACTTCTTGTGACACAGAAGCACCAAGAATACCAGGACCAAATCTCTGTGCCCAGCTTGCTCAGCTGAAGCTCTTCACTATATAAAACTTTCAAGGAAAATTGCACATTTTCCTGACCTGAAAGTAGTTCCCTTCGATTGCTTCCATTATTCTACATACAGAATATTTAGTTAGCATTAACCTGGATGTATGATCTGCAGCATGAATAGAGGATGAAAGTAATGTTTCATGCTCTGATCATTTATCTTCCAGATGCTTGTGATACAAAATAGCTAGCAACCACATAAAAGGTGACTAGAGAAATAAAGAATAGACAGTAGCTATTAGTTTAAGGGAAAAAAAAACCCTAAACATAATATATAAAAATTCGTGTTCACTGCCCCTCCATCAAGCTCACTAACAGTCTCCTACAGGGATAAACCAATTTTCCCCGTGACTGTTGTTTGAAGGACAGAAGAATATGTTTGAGTTGTTTTGTTTTGTTTTGTTTTGTTTTGTTTTAATGGTGTCTGAGAAACTGAAGTATAGAGAATACAAGTTCCTTCAGACCAACATGACACAAAACCAGTAAAACCAGCAGATGACCATTCTTCTCATTTCATCTTGGAGCTGAAGAATGTGTTTTAATTTTTTTGTCCTAATTTTCTTCTTCTTCAAACACAGAATTTTCTATGATGTCATAGAAAGAAGCCAATTTCTTGTGGAGAATGTTGAATTTTAAGCAGATTTTGTGGTTCTGCTCTGGGCCATTTGTGATTGCTTTAGTACCTGTCTTTTTTTTTTTTTTAAATTACAAATAATGTTATTCAGACTCTACCTGTTGAAACAGAATATATGCTCTTGCTGCCCCTTACACTGGCAATGGAAGTATAGTCTAGAAATGTTAAAAATTCCTATACAACATTATTCTCACCACTTTGGTATAATAGAAAGTGAATTATTTTTAAGATAAGTAGTCTAGTTGTACAGCCTTGCTTTTATCACTTTTTCTGTATGGTGTGATGGCATGGTCACACTCTACTAAATATAGACCTTATCTGAAGGGGAAAACCAATCTTTGTGTTTTCACTGATCTGCAATAACCCATCCACGACTGAACTCTCTATTGCCTTTGAATGTGATGACATTATTATGCACATATCTAGCACTGTTCAGGATGGGCTAAACCATAAAATGTGTATGTTTCTAAAATTGCCTTAGAATATGTTTATTATCAATTTATATAAAAATGTTACCCTGAAAGTGTGATATATATATATAAAATTTCTAACAATGTTGATATAAACCTCATAGTTTATATTCTACACAAATCACACATTCAAAAAATGGCTTTCCAAGCCAGCCCACAGTGGCCAGGAAATGTCAGAATTAGGATTGGCATTGTACAGTTGTGTGTGTGGTTTTCTATTATTGTCTTTTAATGTACAATTACAAAATAATTCCTCACATGCCAATTACCTCACTGAACATGCAAAATAGTCTTAAGAATAATCTAGTCAATATTCTGTGGGGTTTTTTTCTTTTCTGTCTGCAACAATTGTCATAATTTTGCTAAAATGTAGATTTAAAGGCAGAAAAATATTTTTTCTTTTCAGTGACACTCAGTACTTCCACAACTGAGTGACACCTAATTCACAACATTTTTGTGAGCTGAAGAGTGGCATGAATATTATGCAATAGCCAGAGTGGTTAACACACAGGTAAAAGCAGATATTTCCGGTGATTAACAGGCAGAATTTGAGACACAGAAAGATCAGAGCTCCCTGAGAACTTAATGTCAGCTTACACAATTCTACTGACTTTAGCTGAAGTTGCAAGTTCCTAGTACTTTCCTGCATCGGATTCCCTGGTGCTGCAGTAAAAATTAGTGATGAGCTGTGAAAATTCGAATTTCATGTGACCTACATTTTATGGCTGTATGTCCTCTTGGTTGGGAACCTAAATTTGACCTAATGGTCTGGAGTTAAATGCTTCTTTAAGAAAAGGTAAGAAAATGTTCTCCAGGCTGTGTTCAAGGGATTTTCACTATACTTGGTCCAGTATTTTCTTGCAGTGCCCTGTGTCAATCACCAGACAACTGCAAATGGTGAAAATAAGTTCTGCCAGAGCCACCTTTGTAAACAGTATTGCTTCGTTCCAAGACCGTTCCTAGACTTGTACTGAGAATGAGAGAGCATTGCAGGAGATGAAAAGGGCAAAACAATATACAATAAATGTCACAATACTTACTCAAAAAGGATTTTTTAATTAAAGTAATAACTTTTGAGTTTCCTCATTTCTCAGTGTTGAATATAGCCACAAGTGGTGACACCAAGGATGAGCCCAGCCCCACACCTCCATCCGGCAGGGTGAGCCAGCCACCAGCAAGAGCTGACCTTATTCTAGAGGTTACAGCTCATCAGGTATGGTGGCCAACAGTAGATCTAGCCTGCCTGAATTCTCTGATCCCCTTCTAAACTTGTTTTTAAAAGGATACCTTTTGTGAATGAAAAGTATATCTTTTGTGTCTTTCAAAGTCCACTCTGACAATTTCATTTGGTGAATATTTGTACTGTAGGAAGAGTTGTTTGATATTGATCTTCTCCATTCTACAATTCTTACTTGTGCAGTAACCTTTTTTCCAAAATCAGAATTTTTTATTTGTTTTGTGGCTATGTGAAAGACAATCCACATCTCTGATTATTTTTGTTGTATTTGTTTAGATCTTTGGTAATTCTATTATACATTTTTCTCTTGCTACAGCATGCCTAGGACCACAAGCTTCATCTCTTAAATTTAGAATAATGAAATCTTGAAACATTAATAGATGATTAATATACACTGGGGTATGATTATGCATTCTGTTAAGCTCCTAATTATTTTGCTAATTATTCTTCAGTAATTCTACGTTTATAGATACTCAGGAACTCTAAGCTGTTGTTTTGAAGAACAGTTTGCAGTAGCTTCAAGATCTCTTTCCTGACTGGTGATAATTAAACTGATGGCCATCCTATATTAATACTTGTAGGTTATTTTTTTTCTAGGCTTTACATCCCACTTACTAACATTTAATTTTTCTACCTTTTTAACATATACATTTCACTAACTGCCATTTAATTTCACCTTTTAATCATATACTTGCAAGATGGAGTTACTTGACAACGTCTCATCATCAGCTTTAGATTATCCCAGATAATTCTGGATCATTTTCAGATTTTTCTCTCCTTATCATTCAAGTGATATCCATTTATGAATATGTCGAATGGCACATTTTTCATATGTTGAATATGTTTGAGCTTCTTTCTTTCTGAAAAACCATCTACCCACTCTTACCATCTGTTTCTTATACTTTCACCTGAACCATATGCTTGGAGGCTCCTCTGAAGATGACTGATACATGAATCATGACTTCTCTATGCAAAGGCTAGGTTGGCTTTTCCCTAGTATATTATATTTTTTCTATCTGATTACTCAGTCTGTTCTTCCAAAATGGAATATTCCTACAAATTTGCTCTTATATAAAGATATTTATTTTTATATAATGCTCTTATTTAAATATATATTTTATCATTTTATAATTGTCTGAGTTAATCTAGAAAATCTCACAAAATTTTGGTGTCATATATGTAACTTCCCATTCTTCAGGTAACACAAGTCATATAAATGACAGGCTGTTTACTATTCACAGCAAATAATTCAGTAGTTGCTTATTTCAGTTACTTAAGAGTTATTGAGGGAAATAGTCCTGTGGGCTTATCCTCTGGAAAAATATAGCTCTGGAGTAAGAATCTCTTTGGGCTATTTTTTTGACACAATGAATTAGTTTTGAGGGGGTTTATTTCTTCAATAGCATCACCTTAGTGAATGTTCCTTTTATAATTTCATTAACTGTTGGACCCACATATTTTATTGAAGAGATTTCCTTCCCATTTTCAGAGAAAAGATTGTTTTCATATTTTTACCTTATTGGTTTTTCTCTTGTGCATTTTAACATGTGATCACTTAACTGCTTATAAGAGAAGAAAATGGAGAAAATTCTGTCTTGTGGCAGCAAACAAAGGAGGTAGAGAAGAAATTTGGAGATTTTAGCAGAGAGCAGATAGCAGCCATGTAGTTCTTGCAGGTCAGCTGTGGAGCCCTGAGATAACAGTTTGCCATTGTATTGTCATTTTTACCAGCTGTAGAACAATAGTGAGGTTCAGGATACTTGTGTTCACCCAGCACTGTGCAAATTGGACAAACACTATTTTTCCCATTCCTCCCTTCTTTGACCCCTTCTTTGCTCTTGACCTTGATCTTTATGTCAGCTCATTTGAAAGGTTTTGGTTGGCTTTCTCCAAGAATTGCAACCTGAAATCAACATCCAATCTTTAAAATATCAGCCTAAACAAGCTGACAAATTTAGAAGTCACTGAAAATAGATCTTTATAATTGAAAGCGTGAAAGTGGCATAACAACAGTAAACTTGGCCAGTTCTGCCTAAAATAGCAACTGTTAAAGTCCACTTTCAGCTATGTGCTTTCAGGAACATTAATAAAGGAGAACCACAATTGTACTACGGGGTTACATCTTCCAAACTGTAAATGAAACAAAATATACATTATTACATACAAACAAAACACAGGTCAAAATTCACCATCTTTGTACCATTACTCCACAAGCATTTTCTGGAAGAGTTGTTCTCTTATGAAAGGCTCATATAACTTTCTTTCTATCACTCTCTCTTTCTCGCTCTCACTGTTCTTTACAGAAGCTTCACACTGGAAATCACTCCCCAATTATTTATTCATACGAATGCTATTCTGTGTGCTATAAACCCTTGCCATAGATCTCTGGGAAAAGACTGGTGATTGCAGAGTCCGAACTTTCAGGGGGGTCTTCTGTAAAACCATAAAACTAATCTGAACCTTACACTTAGTTCAGGTTTCATTCTCTGACCTTGCATCACAGATCCTTTGAATAAAACATTGTCCTCTCAGTGCAGTCTCAATAACTGGACATTTTCTGGGTCTGTGGATTTGTACAATGAGATATCTACTCCAATCTGTGTACATAATGCTCCAATGCCTGCCAGGAATGGCTGCAATATTGATGCCTTTCAATGTAGATCACATCATTCACAGAGCAGAGTTCAATAAAATGATACTGTAGTTAACAAGTTTTATAACACAAAGTTACTTTAAAACATGGAACTAATCAGGATGAAGCCTGTTTGTGCATGTCACAGCTACATTGAATTGTCAATAAATAAACAAAGATTTGCTTCACCTATTGTCATGTATATCAAGTAAGTCATTAATCTAAACTAATGAAGCTTAAAATATTTGACAGGCAGTTTTTATGGAGCTCTTTCTTAATGATATGTTTGCTTTTCATTATAACACCAAGAGAGATCATTATCTAGAAAGCAGCACATTATAGCCACAAAATCCTTGAATCCACTGCTTCTCTCTTTGTCCCTGGCTCACAGTATATAGCACTTACATTTTCATAGAAATTCTCCTGAATGTACAGAATTACTCAGGAATGAATAAAAAGCTGGATAAGAAATGCAACAGGAAAATAACGTGTCCGTTGCTTGATCTTTAGTCAATTATGTCCTTAGTTAAGGATTTTTGAACTGGTCTGGAAGACAAAAAATAAAGGCTGAATTCGAACTGTTTCACATGCATGTCCTTTTTAAATTTATCTTGGTTATAAGGCAGCACAGAATAAACCCATTAAGAATGTTTCAGAGAAAGCAAGTTCATATACTTTCTTGCAAATTTCCAAGAATAACGTTACTGGATTCTCTCCATGGTTTTGCAAGTTCAATACTACAGAACAGAAAAATGAAACATGATCTGGTTTTCATTTTCTTCTGAAAATGTTAGGAAAAAATAGAGAAAGGACAACTATTAGCAGAGCAGTTCCATTTCCTATTGTACAAGGTTCTCAGACACAATCTTCTAGTGCCAGTTTGGATGCCCCAGAGTTTGAAACATTTACCCAGGAAAAGCTGTTCTGACACCACTGTAAAGACAGATCTGGACTTGCACAGCATCTAGAGACCAGATCACATCTCTTAGAGCATCTCAGACAGCATTAGACACTCCTGCTTTGTGTCCTGAATCAAACACGGGATGCTTTCTGCATTCTCATGTTAGAGTGAGTGTTCTTCCAGAGGCAGATACTAAATCTTGATTGGAAGGAAACAAAAGCAGCCTCCAAAATTTTCATGTTTCTCCTGATATGCTCAATCATAAATTAATTATCTCACTGTTAAAAAAGTAGTGCTATAGTTCTAATTTCACTTAAACTGTTTCAATGCCTAATTGTTATACTTTGCAGTGCTTTGCCAGAGTAAAGACCCTGAAAGTACAGAAGCGCTTGAACTTTTAGTATCCAAATGACTCTGGAATCACTGAATCTCCTTTCTTTCAAAATAAAATCATATTTAGTGTTGGAGAAGATGTTCTTTTCACATAAAACATAAGTTTGCATTGATGTTATGACTTCCATTGATCCGGGCTGAACAAAGGTGATGTGACTATTTGTGGAATACATACATGTCAGTACATATATGTCCCATTTTTATCTTGTGACTTCTTTTCTAGTTGAACCTTTAATTCAGTTTTGAGTGTTCATTTTATAGCAAGAACATGACACCTTCTGAGTCACTGTTCCTGGTGAGCTTTGAAACAACTATGCCCAGATGATGGTTGCTAACTTTGAAGAGTTCTGTAGTCAGATGACAACAGAAAACTGAAATATAAAATTGCTTGGTGAAATCTCATCAGAACATTTTAAAAGAAAAAAATATAGTAAAAAAAAAAAGGGGGGGGGGAGAAAAAAGAAACAAAAGTACAATGTAAAACTCTCAGGTAAATCTCTCAAATGCAAATTTTTCAAGTCAGTGGCAAGAAATAAATTGCCACATACAAGCTGATCAAGCTCAAAAAACTGAGAGCTGAAATAGCTGGTGTAACTCAGATCAAAACAAGACTTCTCTGAGTGGCAAAATTCTTCATTAATCATGGTGTTTGAGAGCTTGATGACTTTCTATGTGTCTAACTTTCCTGCTCTTCTAGTGCATACTTTGTGTGTGGGCATATCTGTGGAAGAAGTTAGCAGAGATTAACTCTTTGCTTTGTTGGCATAATCAAGTTTACCTGCAAAATCTGATTTCTGCAATCAAGACAATGGGGACATAAAGTCAGGCTAAGCAGCTGGTTTAATAGCTAGGGCAATTCTTTTCAATATCTAGACAGCGGGACTATGGTCTTCTAAACATTAATTCACATAGTATCAGGCATAGCATTAACATTTGAGAGACAGACTAAAAGATTCATTCCATGGACCAAGGAGACTTAGATAATCATGAACTCAATGTTTTGAGTTCCTCATAGGAGACTCTTGTTGCCATAGAGGCCAGAAGGAAACAGGTGAAATGAAACAAAAACAGAGAAAAATTCAGTGAAAAAAAAATTAAACAAAACACTTTAATCCTAGGTCTCAAAAGAAGAATGCTTAATGATCTCATGTGGTTTTGGAACCTCCAGGAGAGCACAATAAACAAGAAATCACCTATTCAGAACCTGTTTCTTTTATGTCTATACAATCATATGTCTGAACAGCTGCCAATGGTAACAAACTATTGGCCTGACACCAGTGGAATTCTGATTTAAGATATCAATATGTGATTTCTTAATAGGTCAAAAACTGGAAGAAAATAACTTGCATATTACTAAAAGTAAAGTTTCACATGGATGTGCACAGATTTTTTTCCACCAGAACAATTTTCTGATGGAACATGCAGTTTTCATAAATTAATATTTTTCATGGGGCTGTTTCAATTAGATTTTATGTCTTCCTATCCCACTAAGAATTGTTTCAGATTGCTTTGCCCAAATTAAAATATTTCATTGAACTAAGGAACCTGAAATATTTTATTTGAACATTTTCTTGAAATTGTTCTGATTCCTTTAGAACATTCAAAGTTTCTTTTACCTAAGAACTGGCCTCTGCAGAACTATTTTTTTCCAGAAGGCAGTATCACAAAGCTGATAATGATGGGCAAAATCTCAGTGACATAATGCTGAGTGCATCATGCAAAATCTAGTACCCCTTCAAAACCTGAGACTTTATGGTCAACTCAAAATTTTGACCATTGATGACCTTTATGGACTTAGGCTACTGTCTGGCAAACTGTGAAGTATCAAGTGTGAGTGAATCCCACCACATTCAGCTGCACATGTGTTACACAGATGTATCAGAATGAATATGTTTGTTGGGATGTTAAGCCTTTATACTATGAGTAACGGCAGTCTTTTAGAAACCTCTTTCAGTCCAATGTAAATATGATGGCAGTCAAACACTGAGAATATAGATTTTCAGCCTTAAAGCAAGAATTCAAAAGAAGCTATTCTATACACTGAAACTGTGTTATTACAGGAATTAGATGATATCCCAGTATCACTGTTCAGTACTTATTTTTCAAGACATTTCACTTCCCAGATCCCAAGCCTGCACATTTACCATTGTTAGGAAACCTCCAATTATGAAAACTTCCTGCCCTTCACACTATCCTCTAAAATACCTTGTATTTTCTCTTCCTGTTTTGGACCATAGAGAATCCTTTGCACTAAATCCTTAGCACCTATGAACAGGGAAAAAAACCCCAAACCACAAACAACCAAAACCAACAAAACAACAAAAGAAAAGAAAAAAGAGTTATTTATCAGGCCTCTTTTGCTAAGTAAAGAATCTAGTTTTTAGAATTGCTCTAGGACTAATTCAAAGTAACGGAGATTTTCATTTAGTATGAGCCATCTGAACACACCATCCTAACTCAAAATGGTTCTCTGAATTGCTATAGCCAATCTGGCTGAGGTTTGTTCTCATTCGTAAATACTTGCCACTGATGTCATACAAATTGTAGTCAAATTGCCTTACGTATAAAGTATAAATATTGGTAGTTGTTCAGCGTGAATGGATATCTAATAGATGTTAAAGCAGGCAAGCTCTGCAAGAAAAGTGAGGGGATGTTTTTTTGAAAATCTCTATAACTTTACATTAAGTGGGTTTCCTTATTTTCTAGGATTAAAAAGGAGTCTGGTCTGTTTAGTACCTAGCCATTTACATTCTGGCTTTGGATTTTCAGGAAGACAAAAAGTCTGTTTCCATTAGCACTAAAACCAAAGAGAGGCTTTCACCCTAGAAATGTCAGGCACCATTACTTTCTCTAGAGTCTGAAAGCACTGCATCTGTTGATGTCAGAAATGGGCAACTGTCTATCCATAGAAGAGCAATGAGACCTGTGAAAAGAATTTGTAAAAAGCCAGGCAACATTGTTTTTATGGATGGCAAGTATCAGCAATGGTAAGTAACATACCAAATTTCCCTTCCCTAAGGAAGAAATACATGACTAAAAGAAACCACTTGAGCTGAACTATTTATATTGCAGGAAGGAAGAGTAAATGCTTTGTATGGTTGTGGCAATGTGATTTCCAAAGTTTGCAACACACTTCAGATGCAATAGATGAACACAATATTGGCATGTGATACTTCACTTTAAGAAGCGGTTCAAATAACCAGTGTCGACTCGAGTTAATTTTTTTGCTGTTGTTGTATAACCCAAAAGGCATTTTTTTCAGAAAGATATTATGCTTAAGAAACAGATGCTAAATTTAAATGTTCATGAACAAGTGTCAAATTAATAAAATTCCATGACTGTTAGGATGTGAACTTAACCATATGGTTTTTTTAATATTTACACAATTCTCATCCACATAACAGACTCACTTTAACTTGGATAGAGATGTTAATGTACCTAAGGCTGTTCAAAAGCATTCTACATGCATTTTCTCAATAGTCAGATCCCTTATGTGCATGGATTTTTATAGACTGCGTGTCTCAAAACAAGACAATGTGGACTAATCATGTAAAAATTTATGTGGTCCAGCAACATACACCCTCAGATCTATGCTGCTATTTAAGCAAGGTTTAAAGCATAGTCTGTATCAATATGATAGCATTTTCATTTTCAAGTATTTAGGTGAAAAAACCCCCACAGATGTACATGGGAGGGCTTGTGGTTTTTCACACCTATTCTTATTATTATTGATGTAAAATTCTTTTATTCAGCAAAATAAACCAGCAGTGATTTTATGCATATAACCACATCAGCTGCAAATATGTCTGATAACAGTAATTGCCATCATGGCCATGAGTCATATCAAAAATTATTTTTTTTCAAAGCTGTGAAATTCATTCTCTCTAACTGAATTATAGATCATTTTAAATACAGGCTTTGCTCGGAAAATTCTTGTAACAGAGCTCTGACCACCCACTCAACAGTTTTTATTAGTTTTGACCTTAAAATAAACACAGATAAATGAAAGTAAGAAATTAGTAAAATGAAAGTGTAATACTGAAAGACAAAACTCCTCTGAGAGTTCAAACAAAGACCTACCCTAATCTTTTTTTCAGTCATTAAAGATAGTATGGTATAACACACAAGACCACATCACTGGTAATCCAGTTCTTGAGACAAATTAAAAAAGCATATGAAGGACTCTGGATTTTGCCAGGAACAACCCTTGACAATCGCATCTCTCTTTATAGTGTATCAGGGAGGCAGAATCAGAATATAGAATCATTGAGTCATATGGGTTGGAAAAGATCTTCAAGATCATAAAGTCCAACAATTAACCCAGCACTGCCAAGTGCCCCTGAGTGCCACATCTACATATCTTTTAAACACCCCAAGGAATGGTGGCTCAATCACTTCCCTGGACAGCCTATTTCAGTGTTTAACAACTCTTTCAGTGAAGAACTTTTTCCTAATACAAAAATTATGCTTTCCTGGGTGCAACTTGAGGCCATTTCCTCTCATCCTGTCACTTGAGAGAAGAGGCCTTTTGGATAGTTGTAGAGAGCAATATGATCCCCCCTAAAACTTCTTTTTTCCAGGCTAAATAACCTCAGCTCCCTCAGCTGATCCTCATCAGACTTTTGCTTCAGAGCCTTCATCAGCTTCATTGCCCTTCTCTGTACATGCTCCAGCACCTCAATGTCTTTCTTGAGGAGACCAAAACTGAAGAAGACATGATTCGAGGTGTGGCTTCAGCGGTGCCAATTACAGGGTGACAATCACTGCCCTACTCATACTGGCCACACTATTCTGATCCAAACCAGAATGCCATTGGCCTTCTTGGGCACACTGTGCTGCCTCATGTTAAGCTGGCTGTCAGCCAGCACCCTCAGGTTCTTTTCTGCCAGGCAGCCACTTGTCCCCCAGCTTGTAGCACTTGGCCTGTTTGAACCTCACACGTTTGGCCTTGGTTCATCAATCCAGCCTGTGCAGATACCTCTGCAGAGCCTTCCTACCCTCCAGCAGATCAACACTCCCACTCAACTTGATACCAGCTGCAAACTTACTGAGATTGCACTCAATCCCCTTGTCCAAATCATTGGCAAAGATATTACCCAGAACTGAACCCAATACTGAGCCCTGAGGAACACCACTTGTGACCAGCTACCAACTGGATGTAACTCCATTGCCCCCCACTCTCTGTGCCTGACCATGCAGCTAATTTTTGACCCAGAGGAGGTAAAACCTGTCCAAGCCATGGCAGCCAGCTTCTCCAGCAGAATGCTGTAGGAAACAGTATCAAAGGCTTTACTAACGTCCATGTAGACAACATTCACAGTCTTTCCCTCATCCACTAGATGGGTTACAATGTCATAGAAGCAGATCAGATTGGTTAAGCAGGACCTGACTTTTGGAGAACATGCACG
The DNA here is from genome assembly GCA_013396695.1 of Sakesphorus luctuosus. Lineage (NCBI taxonomy): Eukaryota > Metazoa > Chordata > Aves > Passeriformes > Thamnophilidae > Sakesphorus > Sakesphorus luctuosus. The sequence goes on along the minus strand of VWZD01007534.1, from coordinate 219,893 downwards.
TTTTTCAAGTTGGTGAGCCAAGGACAGATTCCCAGGTGGGAGCTTCTGAGATAGGAATGGAATCTGTCTGGAGACCTTGGGCTCATGGAAAAGCAAGAGAAGAACCATGCTAAACTCGGCAGAGAAATACATATGAAGAGCTCTTTCTCTAAAGTTAAAAGTAAGACAGATAGATTGTTTGGATCCAACAATTTTATGAATATATATTAGTTGATATTCAGCTGTAGCAGTGTGTTGTTATATAGTTTAGATGGTGTGCATAAGTTTCAAAATTGTATGCAACTATTTGGAAAATAGTTCTGCATGCACCTCTTTTTGTAGTTAGTGAAATCCCTGTGCAGGAGTAGATAAATTGTTTTAATGTAAACATAGATTGGCCTTTTTCCACCATTCCTCAAGTAGCTGTAACCCATAATGAAGAGGACTTTGAATAAACCACCAAAAAATTAAATTTGATGCAGTCAAAGTGCTTTATTTGTTAAAGGTTCAAACACAAGAAGGTGGTGTTGGGAGAAGCCCCCTCAGAAAATTTTTCTCACTATACCAACACAAGAGGTTTAGGCTTGGAGTCCCAGGACTGAGGACAAAAAATAGCTAATGACTTTCAGATTCAAGCTTAATGGTGGGGTGGAGGTGAGAAAACAGAACTCCAGCACCTGGGGATGGGGAGTAGTTTTTCTTTCTTTGTTCCTTGTGTGCTGGTTTGACTTTTTGTGGGGTTTTCTTTTTGGCAGCTGCAGAAAAGAAGCCACTGCTTGCTGGTGAGCTCTCTTTTTCTGGCTCTGCTCTTTGCTTTTCCGCTCCATCTCTGGGCACCCTGAGCTTCAGAGAGAGAGAGAAAAGAGAGGAGAGACACAGCTGCTTCAGGACACTGCAGAACTTTTTTTTTTCCCTCTTCCTGGGGACTGAATTGGACTGCAAGGAGATTCCTGGGAATTATCACCATTTCCTCCACTCCCAGCTTTTCCTTCTTCATTTGGAAAAGAGGGCAAGGAGAGAGAGAGAGAGTCCACATGAGTTCTTCCCTTATCTCTGCCTCACTGGGAAAAGACTGAGAATTCACCTCGCAGCCAGCCAAGGTGTGACACTGACACTGTCGATAAATATAACTGCTCCAGGAGGAACCTACCGTTTGGGGGGTGTTCTCTTTTGCTTTTGCTTTTGGTGCTGGGGGAGTAGTTTGCTCTGGTCTGTTTACAGTTATATCTCCCTATATATGTATATATATAGTAGTTAAGAACAGTTATCCTTCTTATATCCATTTTCTAATTAAAGTTCATTTTTCTTAAACTTAATAAAGAGTGATGTGATTATTGTGGAGGAATCCCCTCCTCTGCTTTTTGGAAAGCATTTTGGTTTTTTCACTCAAAACTAAGACATTATGTAACAACTAGAGGTTGCTGCCTCATAAAGGCTACTGAAATCTGTCTGTGAGAGACTAAGACAGCACGACACCTGGCTTTCCAAAATCCATGTTTACTGGGCCTGATACCCTGGCATGAGCAACGTGATGGCACTAAAGATGATCTGTTCCATGACCACCTCAAGCACGGAGGTCAGGCTGACCGGCCTGTAGCTCCCTGGATACTTCTTCTGTCCTTCTTGTAGATGGATGTCACATTTGCTAATGTTCAGTCACCTGGGACCTCCTTGATTAGCCAGATCTGCCAGTAAATGATGGAAAGTGGCTCACTGAGCATGTGCACCAACTCCCTCGGTACCCTTGGATGTATCCCATCCAGCCCCGTAGACTTAGGGGTGTCTTAAGTGTTGTAGCAGGATTTCTCCTTGTATTATGGTGGCTTCATTCTGCTTCTCATTCCTGTCTGCCAGCTCAGGGGGCTGGGTACCCAGAGAAAAACGTATATTTATTATTAAAGACTGAGGCGAAGAAGGCAGTAAGCACCTCAGCCTTTTCATCATCGTTTGTCATTATGTTTCCCCATACATCCAATAGAGATTCTCCTTAATACTCCTTTTGTTGCTCATAGAATTATAGAATCAATTGGGTTGGAAAAGACCTCCAAGATCATCAAATCCAATCCTTGGTCCAACTCCAGTCCCTTTACTAGATCATGGCACTCAGTGCCATGTCCAATCTCAGTTTAAAAACCTCCAGAAATGGTGAATCCACCACCTCTCTGGGCAGCCCATTCCAATGCCTGATGACTCTCTCTGGAAAGAATTCTTTTCTGATCTCCAACTTAAATTTCCCCTGGCAGAGCTTGAGCCTGTGCCCCCTTGTCCTATTGCTGAGTGCCTGGGAGAAGAGACCAACCCCCACCTGGCTAGAACTTCCCTTCAGGTAGTTCTAGACAGTGATGAGGTCACCTCTAAGCCTCCTCTTCTCCAGAATAAACAACTCCAGCTCCCTCAGCCTCTCCCCATAGGACTTGTGCTCCAGTCCCTTCACCAGCCTTGTTGCTTTTCTCTGGACCTGCTCCAGCACCTCAAGATCCTTCCTGAGCTGAGGGGCCCAGAACTGAACACAATACTCAAGGT